>CAMZMU010000018.1:1898959-2225707 GCA_947311845.1 Poa pratensis | reverse complement strand
TTCGATAAAAATGCAATCTCATTTCCAAACTTCTCAACAATTCGAAATCAAATCAGCCCAAATTCTACAAATTTGTGCAAAATTATAATAGACACTTCATTCAGAAATGTTTAATAAGACGAATATTTCAAGAAAAAATGCAAACTCATTTCTTCTAATTATGATTTGGTTTTATATTGAATCTAATAAACGGTCAAAGGATATTTTTTCCTCCGATTATTGAGCTAGATTAAATATTTAGCACGACACGGACATTACTATACAGCTTGAAATAAGTTAGTATTTATAAATGACATGACATTCAAAAAAAAATTTGTTCCATTACATGAATATTTTCAAGAAAATGAAAAATTACTTCCTCTAATTGTGGCTTGATTTCAGATTGCTTTTAATTAATGCTTAAAGTTTATTTCCTTCGATTATTAAGCTAAAGAACGAATATTTCGAGAAAAAAAAAATGCGATTCCTTTCTTTTTGCTTTTCTATTTTTCAAAACTGTTGAAATTTCTCAGCAAAACAAATCAATTAAGACCAAATTCTACAAATTTATAAAAAATAAAATAGACACTACATTTCAAAAAAACGTTTAATTAGATGAATACTTCGATAAAATGCAATCTCATTTCCAAACTTCTCAACAATTCGAAATCAAATCAGCCAAATTCTACAAATTTGTACAAAATTATAATAGACACTTCATTCAAAAATGTTTAATAAGACGAATATTTCGAGAAAAAAATGCAAACTCATTTCTTCTAATTATGATTTGGTTTTATATTGAATCTAATAAATGGTCAAAGGATATTTTTCCCTCCGATTATTGAGCTAGATTAAATATTTAGCACAAGACACGGACATATCATACCAGCTTGAAATAAGTTAGTATTTATAAATGACATGACATTCAAAAAAAAAATTGTTCCATTACATGAATATTTCAAGAAAATGAAAAATTACTTCCTCTAATTGTGGCTTGATTTCAGATTGCTTTTAATTAATGCTTAAAGTTTATTTCCTTCGATTATTAAGCTAAATTAAACTACCTAACGCAACACATAGACAAATCATACCAATTCGAATAAGTTAATACTTACAAACAACATAGCTAAACTCTCTTTCAATTATGCAATTCAATTTAGCAATTGCTCAACTTGAACTTACCTCTCTCTAACTATGTAGTCAAATTTTAATAGTGCTTCATTCCATTCACACCTCAAGAAATCAAAAAATCTATTTCATCTAAAGATGGACTCAACTTAAAAGATTTAACACAATATATTCCTCTAACCAAGAAACTAAATCACATATTTACAGCGAAATAGAAACATTATTTAGACATAACGGTAATATATTTTCTCTAATTACGGTAGTCCATATGAAAATTATATCATAATGGAATCATATTTGACCATTTAAATTTACCTAACATATTTGCAAGTAATGCAACTTAAATCTCTCTAATTATGTACTTGCATTTTAAGAAAATGTTGATTAGATGAATATTTCCATAAAATGCAAACGCATTTTTATCTAACATATTTGCAAGTAATGTCACCTAAATTTCTCTAATTACATGCTTACATTAGAAAAAAAAATGTTCCCGCTGCATGAATATATCGAGAGAATGAAAATTCATTTCCCCTAATTGTAGCTTCATTTTAAAATGCATTTCATAAATGCTCAAAAAAAAATTCCTTCCGACTATTGAGCTAAATTCACCATCTAACACAAAACACAAATATTTTTATACCGATTCAAACAAGTTAATATTTATAAATAATATGACTAAACTACCTTCAATTATGCAATTCATATTAATAAATGCTCAACTTGAACTTAGCTCTTTGCAATTATGTAGTCAAATTTAAATAATGCTTCATTCCATTCACATCTCAAGAAATCAAAAAAAATGTTTCATCTAAAAAATAAATTCAATTTAATAGATATTAATACAGTATATTCCTTCAACCAAGGAACTAAATCACATATTTACAGCAAAATAGAAACTAATATTTAGACATGACCATGATAGATTTCCTCTAATTACGATATTCCATATGAAAATTATGGGAAAATGGAACCATATGTGACCATTTAAATACATATTCCACCAACTCAATTAGCTGACTATTCAAACTACCCTAAAATACATCAAAATCACCATAAAAAAATACTTGCTACTCTTGAATATCAACAATTCAGATAAACAAATGGTAAAAATGTATGTACAAACAGACATGTTTTAATATTTTCCAACTGACGAATATTGGATAAAATCTAATTGCACTTCCTCTAATTACATGGATATAAACATATTAAATGCTCATACAATGCATTTCCTCTAATTGTGAACTCAAATTAAAAATTTCAATTGGTAACTATTCGCAAATACATTTTAAAAAAATTGTTCCCGCTACATGAATATTCCGACAAAATGAAAATTCATTTTCCCTAATGGTAACTATTTGAGTCAACATACAAACATATTCAAACATTTCAAGTTGCTTAATATTTGGAAAACATCCAAATGCACTTCTTCAGATTACATGTATTTCAATTTAATAGATACTCATACCATGCATTATCTAACTACGGAGTTTAAATGAATATTTATGACAAACTAGAAAAAAAATGATAATTTTATTATCCCCATGATTTTATGACCGTGGCATGTGACGTTTCCCGCTTCAATATTTTTTAATACATAACCATTTTTTAAAAATCGCAGATTTTTCCCCAATTGCAGCAATTTCAAAATTTAAGCAGTCTCTAAAATCCAACCATTTTAAATCGTTTTTTCCCCCAATTCTGATGATTCCCATGCTACAACAATTTCAGAATGTTGCCATTTTCACCTACTAATATAAAAAACACGTGCCACTGAACATAATTTTAAAAATTATATATAACTTCCAAATTCTAAAACAAAAAAAAAACTTTCCAAATGACCTAACAAATGGCTATATTGTATTTCCAAACAATATTACCTACTGCCAAATCAAAAAGGAGAGACCTTTGAAGTGTTGTTCCAGCAAAAAAATATGATAAAAGAAATGTGAAATATAAACTAGACCAATATCTTTAAACCTAACTGTTAGGGAAAAAAAAATATCAACATGACCACACAAAAAATATACATTTACTATTTATGCCATATGTCCGAAATTTCGAAACTGAGAACTTCAAAATTTCCAATATCTTCTAAACCTGATAATTTGCAGCAAGAAAAAGGAAATATACACATATCTTCCCACTTTCATCATTTTACAATTCAAGCAAAATGTAAATGAACATCTCTAAATATATCCACTGAAAAATACAAGTACATATCAAAACAATTAGAAAAATTAAGACGAAAAATACTTACGCTAATTTTTCTCCCCAAAATATTCAAATTTTGTCACCGTATAGAAATAATACATATTCATTCTTCTCCTAATCTCAATTAAATATTCGAACATTTCTAATTCAGATACATTTTTTTAATTACATTCAGAAATTCATACCAACAAAGAAACATATTTAAATACTTCCATTTGCTATATATTTGAATATTCTCTAAACTATATAACAAATGCTCATAAAAACCAACACTAACCATCTATGGCAAAACACAAAACATATTTACAGAATTCAAAATAGTCAATATTTATATGCAATATAAATGAACTTTCCCGAATTGTGGACTCTAATTCAAAAAAAAAATGCATTACTACTAACAATGTACTTACATTAAATATTATTTGGAAGATAGAAATATATTTGCATATTACAACTTCCTACAATATCAACATTTAGAGATGATCCACATACCTTTTTCCTAATTCCAATTTAAAAAAAAAATTACCAGCATTTAGAGATAGTTCATGTGCACTTCTCCTAATCTCGATTCAATGTTCACGTCAAAATCCAAACATGTTTGGACTTTTCAAACTACTAAACATTTGAATATTGTACAAAACATATAAAAAAAATTGATCGTCAAAATTGCTACATACTCACACAAAAGTAAAAACATGTTCGAATATTCTAATTTGGCCAAGATTTACGCGAATATTCCAACATTCCATAAAATATAAAAAAAATATACTACAGAAAAACCGTTATCTACATATATAAAAAATGTAAATATATTAATTCATCAAGAATTTTCTATTCAAACATACTCATCAAAAAAAAAATGAAGACATACCAACATAACAACACACAAAAAATGCTAACATTACGTGCCACATTGCCGAAAATCAAATTCGAAGATTCCAAGAAAAATGCCTTACAAAAGACTCACACATTTTGTCTTCATTTCAAACAATTTAAATCTGAACATTTCTCTTTTTTTAAAAATCCAAGCCATCATCAAAATTTCACATCAAGGGCGCGGCGTGCGCCGCGCCACATACCACTAGTCATTCCCCTATAGGTGCACTTATTTATTAATTTATTTGACTTACTGACTTGTTTAGTGGCTAGGCAGCAGGACATCCCTATGGGGTGTATGAGAGACTTAAGAATGAGAAATGCCTTCACATTGTACATCTTGAATAATTCATTAACTTAAGATCTAATTGATCAGTCATTCGGTGGTCTGTCATAAAATGTTCTGGATGACCGAGACTTGACCCTGATTCGATTCTTTTTTTCACATCTTCACGTGTTAGATATGTTGAATATCCTTTTTACATGGATTCAAATGTGGAGAAACATAGAAATTTGTACTTTATTATGGACCTATTGTTCCTGTGAAGCAACTAGTAAGAGTATCATGTTTGGTGCATGCCAAATTTGATGACTTGTGCTCAAATAGTGAACACTTCGAAACATGTGCTGAACCATGTCTTTGCGTTGTTATTTGATTTTGTTTTTGGATAACTGGTTTTCTCCATGGTTATTTGGATAGCTCTCTTGATTTTTTTATCTCAGAAGTGTGGAATACTTTTTTTTGAAAGTGTGGGCAAAAGTTTGCCCCATATATTAATTAAGCAGAAGGTGCCCGGTTTATTATGGAAGAAACCGGGCGAAAACCATACAACAACACGACACAACCCACGGGCGAAGCCCCACAACCACGAGAAACCACGACGCCGCACGACACGGCCACCCACAGCCCAAGGGGAGATTTGATTATGACCCCCTCATTCATCTGCCTTTGATCATAAACCCCCTTCTTCGTATGCCTCCATAATAAGCCCCCCAGTTCAGCTAATTGTTGACAAAGACCCCCTTTGCCATGGTTAACAGAGGAATCAAGCAAAATCTGAGAAATAGAGAATGGGGGAAAGCTTGGTGCGCTGTCAAAAAAATAAATAGAGAAAGCTTGGGCCGCAACGGAGCGTTGCGCGTTAGGCTGTTGGCCTACAGGGGAAGACGAGCTGGAGTGGACGGCGTAAGCGCACCGGCTGGTGGCCAAGTCGCCGACGGCCATGGCGGAGCGGCCAGGCGTGTAGGACAAATGGCGCAGCACCTCCGGTCAAGCCGCTGACGGCCCTAGGCGGAGGACGGCTTGGGCGCAGCGCCTCCGGCCAAGTCGCCGGCGGCCCTAGGCGCAGCGGCTCTGGCAGCGGACGGCATGGGCGAAGCAGTGCAGCGGCCAAGTGGTGAACGGGCCAAAGCCCTAGCGTTCTCGGCCTCACGACCTGAGATATTGACGAGAGCAGATTGGGAAAGTACTAGTCATTAGGAACTAAATAGACTAATATCCATGATTAATCTCTTGATTATGAGATAAACAGGTAAAAGGGGGTCATTGGCACATTCGGTGCCGATCTGGGGGCTTATTATGCAGGCATACGAAAAAGGGGGCTTATGATCAAAGGCAGATGAACTGAGGGGGTCACCATCAAATCTCCCCAGCCCAAGCTGCACCAGGAAAGCCGCTCGCAGACCACGGCCGCCACACCAACATCCGGGGCCGCCGCCCCGGCCTAAAAGGCAACCGCTGCTGCCGCTGCCCAAGCAGCCCCGACAGCCTCGCCGCCAGCACCTCCTTCCGGGACCGCCGTCCCGACATAGCACCACTCGCAACCGAGTCACGACGCCGCACGAACCAGCCACCCGCAGCCCAAACTGCTCAGGGAGAGCTGCCCGCAGACCACGGACGTCGTACCAACTTCCGGGCCTCCGCCCCGCCTAAAAGACAGCCGCAGTTGCCGCCGCCACAACCCCACCACAGGTCCCTCTTGCCGAAATCCAGCTCCAAAGACGAAGCCCTCAAGAGGGAAACGACGGCAAGGCGCCGTCATCGTCCGATCACAAGATCAAGAGTTTCCCCCGGAGCTGGACCACCGATCGGAATGGTGCAAGAGGGGGCTGCAGCATAGCAGCAATGCCTCCAAGGAGCTAAACGACGGCCACAGCCGCCGCCATCACTGGTCACGGTACAAACCGAGACGGGGTTTTCACCCCCTCCAAGCACACCCTCCATCGCACCACCACCAGCACCGGCGCCAGCAAGCCTCACCAACCACCACCACCAACAAGCCAGACAACGAGGAGGACAGGACCACCGGACGCAGCACGCCACCCACCACGCCATACCGAGCACCATGCCGGCAGGGCAAGAAGGAGCGCCGCCCGTGGCCACGAACCACCACGGATCCTGGCCGTAGACCTGCACCACATCACGCAGCGCCTCATGCTGCGTCGTTGGCGTCGCTGCTCCCAAGTCCGGGGCCGCCGCCCCGGCTTCCGCGCGCCGCCGACCCGCACCGGCCGCTCCTAGCTTGACCCGCACCAACTCCACGAACCTCCACCGCGCCACATCGAACCACCGCCCAGGGAGGGGCCCTGGCCATCGCACCGTGACCAGGGAGGAGCCCCGACCGCCTGCCGCACCCAGACGAGCACCCCGCCGATGGGCCCGCAAGTGCCCAGATCCGGCCCGCCCGGGCCCATCGGCGCCCCGCCGCGCCGCCGAACCGCCACCCTCGAGGCCAGCTCGACCCGCCCCACCGCAGCAGCCTGCGTCCCGGAGCCGCTGCTCCGGCGTGCCTGAGCCGGCGCCGGCGACCGCCTCCGCCGTCCCAGTCGGGCCCGGCGACCGCCCGTGTCGAGGAAGGAGAGAAACACCCCCAGTGCCAGAGAGTGGCAGCGGTGAGCGCCGCCGCCGCCGCGGCACGGAGGCCGGCGGCAGCAGCGGCGGAGGAGGCGCGGGGAGAGGTTGGCGGCAGCGCGGAGGGGACGCCCCGCAATACTTCATATTTAGTTCATAAAACAATTACAAGCCATCTTAGATAGCTGCAACATATAGGCATAACTCTAGTTTCCATGTTCAACTACCCATGTTCCATGTGCCCTTTGGGACACCGACAAAAAGAGAGAAGATCTGACATATTCGCTTGCTTTAGAAGAAAAGACTGTCCTGGTAAGGTTTATACTGTGATAGCTACACCCTACAGTCTGGGCGTTCTGACTTGCCCGTACTTCTTTGGCTGCAGACTGCCCCATTTCTGTTAAGACTTGCGTGTGGGACTATAGTCCCCGCTCTCCACATCTCGGCAATATACTCTGGTAATTGTTCAGCAGATGGAATTCACAGAGGGTTCAACTATAATCCAAGATGGCCTACCTAGCAATTACTGTACACTCTTTATCCATCAGGAACAGGTATGCAGCCAGGTGACATGAATATATATTTTCTTGTTAGTATGTCAGTTCAAATATTGCAATCCAGCAGTAAAGACCAGTCTTTATAGCATGGGTTTGATGTTGTTATATTATTCTGTGGCAAGTCTCTAGTACTATTAATCTCGTTTGTGTAATTTGGCTTCGTGTCAAAATCAATACGTTGTGCAGTAGTCAAGTGCAGAGACGTTACAATAGATTGCTTTGACAGATTGAGCGAGGACTTAATAATGGCATCCTCTGAAATCCTGTAGGTGAAGTGGTTCCAAGGTCCTGAATGATGACTGGTGAAATTGAGGCAACACTGCTTGCTGTTGACTCGGACCGGATTCTGAACATGCAAAGCTTATCGATTGTTAAGCCAGTAGCTGCAATAGGCTATCCATGCACAGGTTTGCATCCCTTTCCGACGATCATTGTGTCAACATAGAATGTGTTGGTGGGAGATGCATATATATACTTAACTGCCATGCTAAACTAATTTCTCAGTGGGATCAAGCCAGATGAACATATGCTAACTAAAGAACGACCGACAAAATTATGCATGCTGTTGATACATGGAGGTGAAATGAGGCCCAACTAGCTGCTACTCATTGTACTGCTCGAGTATAACCCGCGAAAGTGAAGAGCACAAACGGGCAGTGATTGGGATCAGATTCTGCAGACACTAAGGAAGCACCTATGATGGTGGTCATGAGCCTGGTGAGATGCACTCAACGCTAGATTTGGATGGGTGTTAGTGGCTGTTACTTTAGGATGGTTACCAGGAAAAGCCATGCAAGCACAACGGGTGGAGAATACAGGCCCTTTTCTAACCCTGTTTGTTTTTCTTCTCCCGGTAAGCATTTTTCTGTCCCTGTGCAGTAGCCGATGCTATTTCCACAACTTCCACTGCGAACCTTCATTGGCCTCTCTTAATACTCTTGGCTCTATTATTTGCCACCTAGAGCACATGCTTTCTTTGCCCTTCAGTCACCTTCAGACTCATTTGACCCATCTGAATTTCCAATTGATGCATCTTTCTTGTACACCACTCTTTGCTTGCCTGTCCCTGTCCTTGAGTAGCATTACCTGTTCCATAAACAACTTTTGTGTGTGGCTGGGGCCTGCCTTTTTAATTTGGCATCTTCAACAAAATCCATGAGTTTTCACGGCTTCAAGGACCGGCTTGCTTGCACTGGTCTGGTGTCTCTTTCTCCAGACTCTGCCTTGACTTTAGGAAGCTAGCATTATCTTTGCTTGTCTTTCACTTTGATTATCGTAGTTGCCACTAGATTTCGACCTAAATCTTATTTTATTAAATTGCCGAATTAGGTAGAGTTCCAGTTTCTTGCAGCTTATTAACTCAATGGCATCATAGCCTCTTCATTTCTGATGAATGTCTCTATTGGTTCTTACCTTTTACACTGGGTATATTTTACTCTCTTAACTCTTGATTACGATATGTTTTCAAGGTTCAGATAACGTTGGCATTGAGAAGGTCCTGTGAGTTGCGTTGTTGGGCGTCTCTTTGATGGTCGAACATCCCAATTGGCAATTAGAGTAGCCAGTCAATACCACTCATGTTGCTGTCATACCTGCCTGTGTCTATCTACTAGAAGGAGAAGATGCCCCATTTAGGTTATGTAACAATCTATTTTGATTGCTTTGTTGAACAAATTGGCGCCTAACAACCAAAGGAATCCTGATCCGAACGTCGGAATCTGCTCGGCCATTACCATCCCTCCTCCCGGACAAGGACAAATATTTGGACGATGCATCAGTATCATGCATTAATTAATGCTGGAGTCTCGTTCCTTCCCTCCCCGCATAGCCTCTACTCTAGTGGCAAGTCATTTTTATAGGTGTCTGATCCCGAAGAAAGTGACACGTGCGTCGATATAAGCTATCCGTGGGGGTGTCGGGGTCCATCCGTTATCCACGGTGGCGTAGCCATGCGTGATTTGGTTGGTTCAGACTTCGCAATCGCGGCATGTAGTGAGGGTGCCTGTCCCGGCCTCCGCGTGCAGTATATTTCCTTGTTGCTATTTTGTTGGCAAGTCTCACCTGATCTTTCCTTGTCTTGTGTCATGTCACCAGGCAAGGACTTATCGAAGGGAGATTATTCTGGCCCAATACTCGAGAAACGATTTTATTCCGTGTCAATCAGGCTGAGCACGAGCATCTGGACATTGAAATGAATCATTCCATTGTTTACCTAATCACCAAGGCACATGCCGGGTCAATCAAGGTAATTAGCATTCGAGATAGCTTCTGACCAACATCTTATATGTGAGTAGTGGTTATCAATCACATCCCTATTTTATTGGTCGGGTTCAGTAGCTCCTTTCTTCAACTCCAGGGCTCATATTTATTTCTTTTCCAAACAACAACTCTAGGGTGTTAAAAATAATTGAAATTAGCATGCGTGTTGCCCCATCCATGGATTATGGAACACAATGGAGGAGAGCTAAATGCTTGTATATAATGTAGGAAATGGAATAGCTAAATGCTTTGTGTATGTCGTTTGGGTTGTTTCGTGCCTGTACAACCACCAGTTATATAGCTTGCCAACGCTGGTTTTGTTACTTCCATTAACACATTATTCGTATGCAGGTTTTAAATTTTGTCCCAAAGGAAGCTGAAGGTGAGTCTTTTGAGGGTGCTCTTACTCGTGTTCGTCGCTGTCTCAGGTGGAGATACTACAGATAATGCTGATACTGATAGTGACTTGGAAGTGGTTGCTGAATCCGTTACAGTCAACCTTCATTGCCCTGTGAGTGTTTTTGCGTGTAACTGTTATTATGATTTGCTGGCCGACTCAGCATATATCTTCAGTA
Organism: Poa pratensis; assembly: GCA_947311845.1. Classification (NCBI taxonomy): domain Eukaryota; kingdom Viridiplantae; phylum Streptophyta; class Magnoliopsida; order Poales; family Poaceae; genus Poa; species Poa pratensis. Next base: position 2,215,268 of record CAMZMU010000018.1, on the reverse strand, counting down.
TTGTATGCTTGCATTGTGGTTAGTAATTACATTCTGTCTGTTTGCTGATATTTCTTGCTCAGTTAGCTGAGTAGTGTTAGGACATGTATATTAGATACTAATGCTGCCTCTTTCAGATGCAAAAATAATTGACCATAATGTGTTTTCTGCGTACAATGTGTTGGGGCTACTGTTAGCTAAGGGTGAGTATGGTTTGTACCCAGATCACCCTACTGGCCATGTGCCAAATGTCTTGTTTGAAATATTACAATTTTTGGCATGCCTATGTGGCCATGCCCGCCTTCAGTGCTTTTTCTTGCCAATCTTGGACAACCATTTTTTCTGTTGTATGCATGGTTTGAAACGAATTTTATGAATTTTGAGGATAGTGGATCCAGAATGAAGACTGCTGGAAGGTTCAAGACTTGCATTCACATGGGTTGTTTTGATCTTGACACTTTTGTGGAACTGAATCAGCGGTCCCGCAAGGTTAGATTTTGCGCCTATTAGTGCACATTAACACATTATGTATGTGCATTCAGGAATGTGAAGTGTTTTTTCCGTATATGGTTATCTTTTTGCAAGGTGGAAGCCCACATTTTGACATCAATATGGTTTGGTATGTCTTATAATCTCTCTGATTGCTCTGTTCTTATTTCCGTGCAGTGGCAGTGCCCAATATGTTTATAGAACTACTCTCTAGAAAACTTGAGGATTGATCCTAACTTCAATCGGATTACTTCTCTGGTAGGCCTTCATTGTACCTTCACATCTATTTTGTGTTGGAGCTTATTGCTTTCGTTGATATTTTTCTTTGTGACGCAGTTGCGTGGATTGCAGCGAAGATGTCAATAAGATCGATATTAAGCCTGATGGATCTTGGCGTGTAAAGGGTGATGTTTCAACTAGAGAATTATCTCACCCTTTGTGAAGATGTGAAACCTGGCGTTGAAAACATCAGTGAACTCAAGATAGAAGGTACTTCTGATGGTCATAATAAGAGTTTAAAAATCGGAATCAAGGGAAAAAATGGAATTTGGAAAGTTAGTAACAAAGTAGACGACAAGAAGCCTTCTGTGGTAGGAAACCACACCCAGAATGTTATTACTTTTCGAGCTCCTAAGTCGTAACACTTTTCCTGTGAGCAATAGTCCAACTGGGAGGTACAGAGACGGGGAGGATACAAGTGTTAACAAATAGGGCAGTATGCATATCGATTTTATCATTGAACAATGGTCATGAGTTTGACAGTTTTTCTCTCAATTTTGGCCACACATTTAATACAGAGGATACATCACAGCAACATCATAATGTTGGAGATGTTATTGTTGTTAGTTATTCTGGTAAGAGAACAATAACATCATTTGTCCATCAACTGTCTGACAATACTACTGCACATGACAGTGGTTTTCCTTTTGCCACCAATGGTGCTGGATTTACTGGAAGATACCAGGAAGATGCTGGCGTTGGTACTAGCAGCCTTGGTTTAATAAGCAACAATGCCGGCGATTTTGAGATGAATAATTGGCAACTGCATTCTTATCCCCAACCGAAGCAAGGCTTCCAGTTTTTGGGAATGATAGCGATACTGCCAATACTTCCGTTGGTTTGCATAGTTCCTTCAGCATTCCACCAAATGACTATTCCCTTGATTGTAATGTTGGCTCAGAGGAGGCTTCTGTAGCTCATGATTTTCCAGTTTGCCGTAATAGTAATGAACTGCATGGAAGCTTGGTTGATAGCTACACCATGCAGTCTGGGCGTTCTGACTTCACCGCACTTCTTTTGCTGCAGACTGCCCCATTTCTGTTAATACTTGCGCGTGGAACTATAGTCCCCACTCCCCACATCTCGGTTATCTACTCTGCCAATTGTTCAGCAGACAGAATTTCACAGAGGGTCTAATCGAAGATGGCCTACCTAGCAATCACTGTACAATTTTTATCCATCAGGAACATATGCAGCAAGGTGACATTAATATATATTTTTCTTGTTAGAATGTCAGTTCAAATATAGCAGTCCAGCAGTCAGGACCAGTCTTTGTAGCATGGGTTTGATGTTGTTAGATTATTCTGTGGCAAGTCTCTAGTACTATTGATCTCAGTTGTGTAATTTGGCTTCGTGTCAAAATCAATACGCTGTGCAGTGGTCAAGTACGGAGACATAACAATAGATTGCTTTGACAGATTGAGCGAGGATGTCATCCTCCGAAATCCTGTAGGTGAAGTGGTTGCAAGGTCCTGAATGATGACTGGTGAAATTGGGGCCACACTGCTTGATGCTGATCTCGGACCAGATTCTAAACATGCAAAGTTTTATCGATTGTTATGCCAATACCTGCAATAGGCTATTCATGCGCAGGTTTGGATCCCTTTCGACGATCTTTGTGTCAACATAGAATGTCTTGGTGGGAGATGCATATATACTTAACTGTCACGCTAAACTAAGCTCTCAGTGGGATCCAACCAGATGAACACATATGCTAGGTAAAGAACGACCGACAAAATTATGCATGGTGTTGACACATGGAGGTGAAATGAGGCCCAACAGCTACTCTACTCCCTCCGTTCCAATTTAATTGACTTCCTATCTACCAAATGTGGATGTATCTATACATGTTAGATGTCTAGATACATTTATGTGTGGACAAATAGAAGTCAATTAATTTGGAACGGATGGAGTAGCTGCTACTTATTGTGCTGCTCAATTATAGCCCGCGAAAGTTTAGAGCATACACGGGAGCAGTGACTGGGACCAGATTCTGCGGACACTAAGGGAGCACCTATGATGGTGGTGATGAGCCTGGTCAGATGCACTCAACGCTAGATTTGGATGGGTGTTAGTAGCTGTTAGTTTAGGATGGGCTTACCAGGAAAAGCTATCAAGCACAGCGGGTGGAGAATACAGGCCCTTTTCCAAGCCTGTTTACTTTTCTTCTCCCGGTAAGCATTTTTCTGTCCCTGTGCAGTAGCCGATGCTATTTCCACAACTTCCACTGCGAACCTTCATTGGCCTCTCTTAATACTTTTGGCTCTATTATTGGCCACCAAGAGCACATGCTTTCCTTTTCCTTCAGTCACCTTCAGCCTCATTTGACCCATCTGGATTTCCAATTGATGCATCTTTCTTGTACACCAGTCTTTGCTTGCCTGTCCCTGTCCTTGAGTAGCATTACCTGTTCCATAAACAACTTTTGTGTGTGGCTGGGGCCTGCCTTTTTAAGTTGGCAACTTCCACAAAATCCATGAGTTTTCACGGCTTCAAGAACCAGCTTGCTTCCATTGGTTTGGTGTCCCTTTCTCCGGACCCTGTCTTTACTTTAGGAAGCTACCATTATCTTTGCTTGTCTTTCACTTTGATTGTCGTAGTTACCGCTAGATTTCGACCTAAATCTTATTTTCTTAAATTGCCGAATTAGGTAGAGTTCCAATTTCTTGCAGCTTATGGATTCAATAGCATCATTGGCCTCTTCATTTCTGATGAATGTTTCTATTGGTTCTTAGCTTTTTTGCACTGGGTATATTTTACTCTCTCAACTCTTGATTTCAAACTTCAGATAACGTTGGCATTGAGAAGGTCCTGTGAATCCCGCTGTTCGACGTCTCTTTGATGGTCGAACGTCCCAATTAGAGTAGCCAGTCAATACCACTCATGTTGCTGTCATCATCTGCCTGTGCCTATCCATCGGGAGGAGTAGGCACCCTATTTAGGTTATGTAACAATCTATTTTGATTGCTTGGATGGACAAATTGGCGCCTAGCAAGCAAAGGAATCCTGATTTGAACGTCGGAACCTGCCCGGCCATCACCATCCCTCGTTCTGGACAAATATTTGGGCGATGCATCAGCATCATGCATTAATTCATGCTGGAGTATCGTTCCTTCCCACTCCGGCATAGCCTCTACTCTAGCAGCAAGTCATTTTTATAGGTGTCTGATCCGAAGAAAGTGGTGTGTGCATCGGTATAAACTATCCGTGGGGGTGTAGGGGTCCATCCATGATCCATGGTGGCGTAGCCATGCGTGATTTGGTTGGTTCAGACTTCACAATCGTGGCATGCATGTAATGAGGGTGCCTGTCCCTATGCGTCCCCAGTATATTTCCTTGATGCTGTTTTGTTGGCAAGTCTCACCTGATCTTTCTCTGTCCCCGTCATGTCATGTCACCTGCAGGTAAGGACGTATGGAAGGGAGATTATTCTAGCCCAATACTGGAGAAACATTTTATTCCATGTCAATCAGGCTGAGCACGAGCATCTGGACATGGAAATGAATCATTCCATTGCTTACCTAATCACCAAGGCACATGCCGCGGGTCAATCAATTTACGTAAACATTTGAGATTGCTTCTGACCGTCATCTTATTTGTAGTAGTAGCTAACAATCACATCCCTATTTTATTGGTCGGGTTCAGTAGCTCATTTCTTCCAACTCTAGGGCATATATATTTATTTCTTTCTTTTCCGGACTCCAACTCCAGGGTATAAAGAAACTAAAATTAGCATGTTGCTCCATCCATGGATTATGGAGCACAATGGATGAGAGCTAAGCAAAGTTCTGGCGTGGTAACATGGAGTGTCATCTACTAGCTAGCACGGATGATCGAGTATAGTACAATACAGGCCAACTTTTCTCTGTTTTTGAACAAGATGATGACCACACCTTCCTTTCGCCATGGACCTGACCTCTAACTGCCATTTTGCCAACCCGTGTAAGAGCAACAATGACTTGAGAACGTATCCAATGATGTGAGATGTAAGGGGAAAATGTCCAAACTTTTCTCTGGATTTTTGTTTGAAAATATTTTGGCTGGTTAACCAGCATCGGGCCGGCCTGTGCACGAATTGGTTGGTTTCAGAGCATACGTTCTCTCCTTTTTTCCTGTGCTGGTCGATGAAAGCCACACCTGCATCTTTGTGCCAACTTAAAATACTGGCCACTAGCGTTTGCCGACCGATGTGGTATTTTATATCTCGTGGTGTGCCGTGGGGCATACACACAGACAAAAACGAAGTGGCTTCGGGGAAGAAATTAAAGGTGGAGGAAACATCACGAAAGGCGTGATGGTGATGATGGCAGCCAAAGAGACCAACTGGGTGATGTAAATGGGGGTGGGGACGGCATAGATGATAGTTGGGGTGAGTGTGCAGGGCATCCACATGACACGAGCACGTCTAGATGACCTATCTATCTTTATCTATCGGCACACACACGATTGCATGCTATGTGGGCGTGGTACCATAGATACAAACAAGTCGTCTTATTCGTCGTGTTTTTCTTCCAGAGAAGTTTGTTCCCTCGGTGTTTGGCTGCGATCGGCCGGGCCGGGACGCGAACGGTAGGCGGCATCCTGGACTCTTTCGGCAGGCACCACGCCACGACCGGCATGCACAGACCGGCCCCTCCTTTTTGGCTTTTGCCACCCGGGAGCACGGCCGCACCGCACCGAACCGTCCCCCGTTCCCAGAGGAAAGCCAATCCTCCTCGGGACGCGATGCCTTTTGTCCGAGCCGAGGTGACGCAGGCAGGCGGGTGGGGGTTGAGGCGTGCGGTGTCGCGTGCGGACGCTCCGGGTGGCCTGCGGACTACAGGACGAGGAAACAGCGACTCTGTAGCAGGTTGGCGCATCGCACGACGTGGAGTGCAGCGCACATTGAGGCTGTTGCTTCCTTCCGGTTAACCCAAAGCATGCACGCTGCAGTCGGCGCACTGCAAACTTCACAGTCTAGCTAGCATACTGTTTGTCGATTTCCTCTCATCGGTTAGGATCCTGCACAGCTTGACCAGAGATGTAAAAAACAAAACTTGAACTTGTGGATGGAAAATATATTCTGAATTTCCAAATCCAAAAGTTGACAATCTGAACTTGTCAATCACAATCTGTTTCGGAATCTACACCTGTTTGGCCCACTTCCGGGGTGACTGTTTCTAGACAAGTGGTCAGTACTATCAGTGGGAGTAGCAAATTTGGAAACTTAGAATAGTCAGGGATTCATAAGTTCGCAGTGCCAACTTCCGGGGTTCACGGTTCGATTTATCTTTCGTCTACAAGTTTAAGATTTGTTTTGGATTTTTTTCCGAGAAAAAAACAGATGGCAGTGCCAGTCCAGTATCATTCCCGGCGGGGCCGTTGTCAGACACGCCACATCTCAATTACGTCCCTGTGCGTGAGTCGAACGGCGAAGAAGAACGTAACTCCAGACGCATGATCGCCGGAGGGATTCTATTCTCGTCCCTGTTCCTAGCCAGCACTACAAAGTCATGGAGGCCAGGTCAGCTCAGGATATCATAAAAACAATTACCCCTCCGTTCTAAATTAGATGAATTATATTTGTCCAAATGTGGATGTATCTATACTTATAACACGTCTACATATATTCACATGTGGGTAAATGAAAGTCATCTGGATATCATAAAAACAATTACCCCCTCCGTTCTAAATTAGATGAATTCCATTTGTCCAAATGTGGATGTATCTATACTTATAACATGTCTAGATACATTCACATATGGATAAATGGAAGTCATCTAATTTAGAACGAAGTGAGTAGCTCTCAACGCATCATGTGCCCCCTGCCAAAAGGGGCCCAACTTGCTAGTACATTTATGTGGAGCCAACCAACCAGGGCATCTGATCTCCGACAGTAACACGGGAAAAAGGAGAGACAAAGATGGCCGAGGATGTGGATTCTCACCAAATAGCTAGGGTGTATGTGTGGAACGGATGGTGTAGTTAGTCATCATTTGTGCCAAAAGGCAAACGGGCTGTCCACCTCCCAAGTTGGACTTTTTGTGAGTGAGTGTGATCAGGACAAGAATATGTTTTAGTTTGATGCATGCCAGATCGACCCTAAACGTGGGGAGCATGCACGAGCGCAGGTAATTAATTAATTAACAACGCTAGTATTATTATTTCTGTGATGATCCTTTGGCCTTTTTTGCGAGCTGGAGCGCAGGAATCCAGTGATCGATCTCCACAACCACTTTGGAGTCGATCGAGTCAGATCGATCTGCATGCTACCTCTCTTTAATTTATAACCTCCCTTTTCCCAACATTTCCTAGTCGTACTAAACTTTCTTGCGTCCCCCATTAGCTAGGGTTATCGTGATGAGACAGATTACTTCTCTTTTTTCGGTAGCTAAGACGAAGTGGGGGATGATACAGGCAATAATGGAGCCATGGAATTTTCCGAAATTGAGGAGGAGAGACAGGACCCCGTCGACGTCTGCTGATCTATCTACACATGTTTTGGGGGATCTGCGTTATTGTATACATACATGCCTTTTAGTTTCGTTCCGTTGCCAATAGGGATTCTAGTTGAGTTGTGTGCATCTTTGTGCGGCCCTACGTACCCAGCTAGCTACATCATCGACCGATCGATCGATTGTGTCGTCGAAATGATTGATGCCTTGATCGCTGATCTTAAAGCTCAAGTTTTAGTTAGCATTCTTTCAGGTTACTAGGTTCAGAGTCACCGGGCACTAACTAACAAGTTTTAGCTAGTGTGGGGAGCAACGATGGTTACTATGGGTGCACTAGCTATAGCTAGCTTAGCCACCATATATATACATATAAACCTCAGCCATGGAAACTCAAAAAGGTGGATAGGATAAGTGGTTTCTCCATGACCGTGCGCTCACAAAGCGGTAGCCTGGTCTCTGCATTTGGCACATCGAGCGCATTGCTGATATACTATAAAATTGTGGGATAATATTTGGCTTTTCGTAGACACTATATGCATGGTTGCACCAACGCTAGCCTGGTAGTAGATCCGAAAAGGCTAATCAGCATAGCATAAGGACATGAGAACAAATTTGTGCCATCTCTGTTGCGTGTTGTCTCTTGGCTAATTGGCTTCCAATAAGGATGATCAAGTGGCTATGGCTAATTGGCTTACACACGATCAAGTGGTTATGGTATGGAGCTGTACTATGTGTAGGAACTAGGAACAAAAGATATTTCTTTGTTTTCGTGGAGCAAACAAATATTCCTCCCATCGATGGACCTTTTTGTTGTCAAACGATGTTCCGTCTCTTTCCTTACATCCATATATATTCACCTTTAGTTTGTCGAAAACAATATATTCCCCTTTCAACTGAAATAGAACATGGTCCCTTCTAATTTCATTAGGTTTAGATGTGACGCTTGTTGAAAAAGAAAGAAAACCACTTATACCAGTGTTAGGTGAATTTGCTTTATGCAAGGCCATTCACATGCAACAACTTAATTTGGAACTAGCAGAGTGACCGGTGCATTTGCGCGGCATGATTTCACTCAAAAGATATGTTACATGTAATATTTTGGTTTTCGTGTGTGTTTAGTATACTATCCTTGAGATGTTGGCATGACATTAGATGGACAATTTGAACAATAGAAAAGTTGGTGACCAAGATATACACCAAAAATTGTCCATCTGTCTTTTATTTGCATCTAGGGAACCTTAATGCACCGCTGCATTAGCATTCACATATCACTCAATATATTGAAATTTATGTACAATATGTACATGTGCACGAAACATGATGGAATTTTGGTAGTCACATATTTCTGTTGATAATAGGACCTTCGTGTGTAAGGGTATAAAAACTTATGACATTGGACTACGCCGCCTCGTATGTAAGTGTATAATAGGACCTCCATATGTAAGAGGTATGAATAGGACCTTCAAGTGTAAAATTATAGACTTTCACTCTATTTTTCAGCTCTCTGTTTTCCACTACTCCTCGTAGGTAGGCCGGTGTATATTTTCCTATCAAGTTTATGAGAAACTTATGCCGTGACCAAAACCCTCTTTGATGGTACCTTTTTCCACTTACGTGACTTGTGCATGAGTATAGTTTTCGTAAAAAAAATTATGATCTTTTGTTTTTTGACCTGGAGTTTTTCTGATTTTTAAATCTCAACCATTATAATTAAGATAAGCGAACCTTACATTTTTAGTCTATGTAGACGAATATGGTGGCCCGTTTCCCTCTTGTTTTAATTATTAAATAATAGATAGATGGCTCCTATGTTCATATGGCGTAACTTTTTCATGTTTCATGTAAAGGCTTGTCCCTGTGTAATAAAGTTATGCCCCTGATAGAAACAAAGAAATGATGATGATTGTTGAATTGTAATTGCACTATAATACAATACTGATGTGAAGGCTGGAAACAGTTTCTGGTGGTAAAAGCATCGAATAGCAAATCGTATACGTTTAATTCCACAATCAAGTACTCCCTCCGTTCCTAAATATAAGATGTTTTAGTTTTTTGTCCACGTTCACATGTATCTACATATATGTGGACATGTTTTAATGTGTATGCACACTCATTTGGATTTGCACCTAGCCAACATGTGAGCTAGTTAGAACATCATACATTGTGGAACAGAGGGAGTATATGCCTTAAAAAATACAAGGACAAAATAAACTTTACACATATGCCTAAATTTTCTTGCAAGCTTAAGTGGGCGTAGAAAATCGTACATGCTTACTTCCACAATCAAGTAAACTTGGTGAGATGCCTTAATAAAAATTCAGGGACAAAACAAACTTTACACATATGCCTAAATTTTCTTGCAAGCTTAAGTGGGGCTTAGCTCAGGTCCCGTTTACTTTCCTATCTACATATGGCCGAATCCACAAAGCCAGTTGCACACTCATGGCTTGGGCGGCCAACCCAGTCATCCAACCACACATGAACCACTGAAAATCTTGGGAAGAACAAAAGCCTTTACGCATTTTCGTGACTCCAGACAAATGGAGGAGGAATCACGCTCCTCTTTCTGCCTCCCACACCCCTTTATGCATTTTCGTTACTCCAGATAAATGGAGCTGGAATCACTCTCCGAAGTTGACAGGGGAGAAGTGAGACACCAGAAAAACATCTTGCTAAAATCGACTGACCGGCCTTGGATACACATACATGGGGTGATGCCTGACGGCTAACCGTATCCGGTAAGGTTATCTTCTTTTTGCCGGTCATGCGATTAATAAAAGGGATCACGAATCACAAGCGTCCATGCTAAACAGGACAAATGTGCGTGCTTGGACACTGTGGCCTCTCGCAATCGTGACACCTAGAAGAGCCCGAAAGGCGACCGGCGAAAATGACAGCGTCCCGGTACGTATTGCGCCGTGTCTCCATTTGTGCGTGTTGTCCAAATCGGTATTTATATTCTTCTTGTTGATGATGTGGACAGAATGATAATGTTTAGTTTCTGTTAGTCAACAACATTTCCATTTGTGCAAAGCAAGACAGAGAAAAAATAATAACTTATTAGTGTCTATAGCTACTGAATGAAAATGGAAGCTAACCGAAGAAAAAAGGACTGAAAGGAACGCTCTCAATAAGATACTACTAGTATAGTAGAACAATATTTTCCATTGAAACGTAGGAAATATTTAAAAGAGGAGATTCCGATTGTTCAAGAAGTTGATTGCATTCGGCGTTGCTTAACTATGTGTCTTTGAATCGTCGGACGTGACAGTTGAGAAGTACCATCATTTCATTTTCGCAAAAAAAGAGAGAGTGAGAGGGAGAGAAGGAGGTACCATCCGTTTCGGCTGTGTCGACATAGCAAACGGTCCTCTATGAATGAAACTTTCAGCCTACACGCCTCTAAGCTAAGCTGCCCTGATACCGAAGCAACTGCACTGAAATTTAGCGACCAAATCTCCTTTTCTTTTGTCGATCGAGCTGATGTGCAATTTTAAAAAACTGAAGGAGGAAAATATGGCTATACGAATGGGATCAGCAAGGTGCTGCCAATTCAAAAATAAGACTTAAATCTATCCACTGTACACATATTTAAACAGCCGCAGGCTATCACGTATCCGTACCCCCGATCGGTCCATATATGCAAAATAATCAGGAGGGGACAATAATACATTTGAATTTCTGTGCTGAGCTAGATGACAAGTGAATGAAGATATATAAAAAGATTAAGGAGACGTACCTCAGTTAGTCGCTGTTAACCTAATTCTTCAGTTGGGTCGATCGGTGCCAAAAACATTGTCAGATGGAGCTGGTTCTACGGCTACTGCTGCATATATACAGGGGTCGTACTCCATCTAGCTAGGTGATACGGGTACGCCCGGGAGACTGAATTAAATTTGAATAGCGCAGAGTTTGATGCGCCAGAAGGGTCCAAGGAGGCCGTCTAGATGGGATGAACTCTCCAAGTTTCAACATATCCAACTATCCAAGGCTCTAGCCTCCAAGCGTTAGCCGCCTCGACGACGTACGTGTACCTGTCAGCGTGCTCATCAATCGTAGTGAATTATACTCGGCGCTGATGAATATCCTCTTGATTTTGCTACCTCTCAGTCTCTCCCTCTCTCTCTTTCTCTGTGTCCATATGCCTAATTTTAGATTCTAATACTGTTTCTTTTTCTCAAGTTTTTTTTACAAAGAGAGCTCTTTATTAAATTTATAAGGCTGTATCGATGTGATGCAATGATACTACAACACCGGCATCTGCATATCTAAGATGCATATAGTCGAGAAAAAAAGTACTCTAGATGATATTGTTATGTACTCCCTCCGTTCCAAATTAGTTGACTTGGGTTTTCCAAATACATATGTATCTATACTTATTTAGTGTCTAAATACATTCGTTTGTAGACAAATGTATGTCAAATAATTTGGAACGGAGGAAGTACAACGACCAAAATGAAGGCTAAGCAGTGGAGGGTTGTTCCGGTGACAATCCATACATCCATGTGGAAAAAACATCCTTGTCCACCAGCTCCAATAGCTTACACACCGTCGTGAACAGCTCGTGGTGTTGAGGTGTTCCAACCGTTAAAGAATGGACCACGAACGGAGCCGGTGTGTTTTGATTTTTACAGTTAAAAACCATATCATTAGTACATATTACATAACCATAGCGGTCATATCAATATTATCTCTCTTGCACGAATGAGACTACACTTATGGCAAATGTCTCGTACTATGGGGCGGGTACAAGTTCGAAACCGGTTTGATGACTGACCATATGTAATGGCCAAACTTGCACTGAAAAAAGACGTTTAATAGTCTGGTGGTGATGAAAAATACAACACTTTGTGTTTCTAGGTTAGTTGCACTTTGTGTGTATGGTGCCTACTTGGGAGATTTTGATCCAAAGGCATCATACTTTTCCAAATTTGGTGAGGATCGGCCAAACTTGGTGAGGATGGTACTTATGCGAAGATGCCACGTGGAGATTTTAATTTTCAAAGAAATCTTTATTTTCTAAATTTGCTCGTTGTTGTTTACTGGAATATCTGAGTGTACTAGGGCTATGTACGTCGAGCCATATGGTGTGAAACAAAGCGAAATGTGCATCAAACACACTATATAATTTACGGTAATTGGGCTGAAAAAGGATGGGCAAAATTTTGTTTGTGGATACATTTTTTGAAAACAAACTTGTATTTCATCAAAACGGATGAAACCTGTTGTTCGCATGGGTAACTACACAGCTTACTTTGGACGCCCCGTATACATCACGACAAGAAAGAGAATACTCAATGGGGGGGATTCAGCATTACAGTTGATAGTATCCAAAACTATTTTGGAAAAAAACTCAAGTCATATCCCGGTTGTTATGATTATTTTTTAAAGTCAAAGGAAAAATCCACCCTAAAAATGACGACAAAAAATAATATTTTTCACAATTCTGAAACCAGTTTTGTATACCAAAAATCCGTGCTCTACCCGGGTACAGTGGCGGAGCCACGATATAGCTGGGTAGTCAATTGACTACCCAGGATTTTGGCAATACAAGCATAAATGATGCAAAAATTAATTTACAAATGGTACAAATACAAGTATTCGATTACACTATTTTGCATTGACTACACATATTCAAAGAGCTGGCTCCGCCACGACCTGGATATCAAGCGAAAACAGGTATATACGGCTTACATCGACATATAATGCCATGGTGTGTAGCTACCACCATGACTAGTAATAGTGGTTTCGCACAAGTATTCCTGGAGTTAAATATAGATTTCACAAAGGTTTAATAGTGGTCTCACACAAGTTTTAGAATCTTATATGAGGTTTGGTATAAACTCCAACAATTATTATATAAACCCCTACTGAAATGTGTATGAAACCTCTATGCATTCATGACACCATGGTAAACTTAATGAATCATAACAGCAAAGTCCTTCAAATTTTGAGTGAAGTTTTCAAATAAATATCAAATATTAAAATTTTATTCAACAACAATTTGAAAATATCTCGCCAAACACTATGACGATCAAAACGGATCCAAATCAAGCCATCCGGACAGCGTATGATTTTCGTTATAACGACGTTGCGTAATCTTGTACAGCTAGAAATATACTACTCTCTTCGTACACAAAAGGATGGCTCAACCTAGCCCAAATCTGTAAGTATCTAGATATTATTTAGTGTGTATAATTGTAGACACATACAAATTTGGGTAGGTTGAGACATTCTTTTGTGGACGGAGGGAGTATAAGAGTTACTAGATGCGTTTTATACATTCTGTTTGGGCTTGAATTTCGCCTGGGCTCGTTTAAATCCAAATACACTGTGAGCAAAAACGTGCGCGCTTAATTGGTTCAAATCTCGATCAATTATTTGGATCTTTTGACCAGCAGCGTCCGTAACGGACAAGTGATAATCAAAAGGTTTGTTCCGATCGATCGGCCGCGCCAGCGACGACGTATACGTTGTCCTGCATGAGGTGGGGCTATTCACGCGGCGCGCGACACGTCAGTCTTGAAAGCCGTTCCGTTTCTTTTCACTTTTGTTCCATCTGATCTAGAAGGAAACGTCGTCTCGATGGCGTACCTACGTCCTCCCTTTCTGCCTGCATTGTTTCCTCGTGCACAAGACTCCATCAATAATAATGAATTGTTAATGGGAAGCAAAATCGCAACACTTCATAATTTCCGACCATATACGCATATCTTCAAGATATGTATGAAGGGCTGGTTGGTTAATTCTTTGGCGGTTTGTTATTCTCTTCCAAATTATACGTGTGGACCGACTTAATTATAAAATACGCACCTGTTTTTGTTACTTATATGTACAGCTGTATAGGTCATGTTTTGAAAGGAATAGCGGCTGGCGCGTGACTCTATTTTGGCGCCGATTTCCCACACTTAATTGATTATCTGCCCGCGTAATATTTTATCCCGCAATTAAAGACGAATTAAGCAACTTCATGGGGAAGCACGAGGGTTACCAATTTTGACAGAGATTTTTTTTGCATTGCAGGAAGTACAGGCAGGAATGAATGGCCCGATATATCGATCTGTTCTTACCAAATCAATTTAGCCCATTTATTTCCTTCCTAATTTTGAGCCCTTGTGCGTTACTCTGTCGCATTAACTTACTCCATTATTTCCCTCTGTCTTTTTCTCAACCGCGTACGCATATGCAGCTTGATCACCAGCAGCCAAAACGCTTTGCATATAAACCTCAGAATATTAATGTATTTACCTGCGTTGATTTTGAATCAATCCATGCAGTACATGCATGCGCTACGTAACGTGCAAACTGTAATTTCCTTACTTCTCCTGATCGCCCTCCACAAACTACGGTTTTTGCCGAGTCATAATTTGTTTTACGGCTTTCCTTACACCGCAAGATTCGTGCAGATCAAAGCTACCATCGTTAACGATACAAGCTGATTTGGCACCAGAACATTATACTAACATAAACGATCTGGGTTTCCTTGGCCTCTGCGAATCAGATCAACGGACCCGAACGGAAGCCAGCTATTCCGGTGGTGCAGATCGATTTGTAAAGTAACACCGGCAAATATTTCTTGGTTTGTATGGTACTCAAAATCATCCAAGGGAAAAGATTGAAACGGAAGCCATGATAAAAGGCAACCCCTCCTGAAAAGGAGAGGGATTATTTCGGGTCAATCTCGTATTCAGTTGCTTCCTCACTCTCGGCCGTCGACGACGTGGAGGCCAGCAAGAAACCCGGTCATCCACCATAAATACGGCGCGTCCTGCCATCCGAGGACCTCGTTTGCCACCCTGCCGATCACCCCGCCACATCTGGCTCTCCCTCCCTCCGCCTTGGCTGTATATATAGGCGCCTCTCACGCGGCCGGACTTGCGAGGAGCCGAGGAGCAACACAGGTCTCGACCGATCGATCGCCATGGCCGTCGACGCGCAACGCCTTTTCGGCACCGGCCACCACCAGCCTTCCTCCGCCCTCGGGCTAGTCGGCCGGGCGGGCGCCGCTATGCCGATGAGCGGCGCAGCGGCGGCGTTCTCGCCTTGTTACGGCGCAGCGATGGGGAGCCACCACCAGCAGCCGCAGGGCTATCTGCCGTCATCGTCGCCGTACATGGGTCTCGTACCGGCGGCGCCGGCGCCACCGCAACCGTCGGCCGCAGGACAACAGGATCAATACACGGGGTTCCTGGCGATGGCCGCGGTCGACCTGGCCAAGAGGGGCGTCAGGCTAGACGGCTCCCAGGAAATGATCGCCGGCTATAAGAGGAAGCGCGCGGAGCAGTCGCCGGTGCCTGGCATGGCGGACGTCCTTGCGGCCCACGCGCAACAGCAGGCCATCGTCGTCGACCGCATCCTGCTCAAACACGTAAGTGCCATGATCGAATCATGCATGAACCTGAATTACCTCTCCACGTCCGAGGCTTTATCTTACTCGTGATCGATCGGTGCAGGCGGCGAACATGTGGACGGCCTTGGCGGAGCAGAGGAAGAAACATGCGAGGCTTATCGTCTCGACCGTGGAGGCGAGGGCGGCGAAGCGGCTAAAGGCCAAGGACGAGGAGATCGAGCGGGTCAGGAGCATGAACTGGGCGCTGGAGGACCGGCTCACGAACCTCTACGTGGAGGCTCAGATGTGGCGCGACATGGCGCAGTCCAACCAGGCCGCGGCCAACGTGCTCCGCGGCGACCTGCAGCGCGCGCTCGACGCACAAGCGGTCCGTGGCGGTGGCGGCGGGGACGTTGAGGACACCGGGTCGTGCTGCTGGGGGGACAACCACGTTACCTCCTGCGGGAACGACGAGGAGGAGGAGGTGAGGACGCCGGTGGTGGAGCAGCGCGCGGTGGCCGGCGTCGGGAGGTGCAAGGGGTGCGGCGACGGTACGGCCGTGGTGCTATTGCTGCCGTGCAGGCACCTCTGCGTGTGCGCGTCGTGCGCCGCCACGGCGGGGGCATGCCCGGCGTGCGGAGGCGCCAAGAACGGTAGCGTCTGCGTCAACTTTTCGTGATGCGGGGAAGGAATAGTTTAGAGTCGACAATTTTTTTTCCCTTGTGGAACTGTTTAGAGTCGACTTTGTAGTTTTGTATCCTTATTTTTTTTTCTTATTAGATAGGATGATAGCGCGATGGTTGAATGACGTCGCTTAGAGAGGATGAGTTTCGTTCAGTTTAATTTAGTTTTTTCCTCAAACTGTTGGATCAATTGTCCAACAGGATGAAAAATAGTTCGTAATATTGCATATCAATGCTTCAAACTAAATACCCGCAAAAAGATGCTTCAAAGTTCAAACGGAACGACATATATCTTGTACCTGATGGGTCCCTTGTTTCGAATTTCCGATAACTAAAATTTCTTGGTTACAGAATAGACGAGCGCTACGACAACGTAGAGGGGGGCGACGACGAGGGTTTGTGGTGACTTAAGTGACCACTTGACCAAAGCGATGGAGATGTGGGAATAGTGTGTTCGCTAGCGTGGATACATTGTAAACAAGGAAGATGGCATATTGTGTGGAGGAGGAAGATCATGTGCCTACTCGCGGCGCATGTGAGGAAAGGTTGGTTTCGATTTTGTAGTTGCCCAACATGTAGGAATACGGAAGAAAGAAAGAAAATTCTGATAAAAGGGTCAAGATGAGTGATTTTGTTTTACAAAAGAATAAACTCAATAAAGGGCGTGTCGCCTAAATTAAACCATCAACTTCATACCGACTATACATCTTAATCACGTTAGGTAATATCTTGAAGGAGAAAGGGCATGCGCCGCCACCGGAACAAAGGAGAAAGCGTGTGTGCCGCCTGCAGGTGGCGGTATGTGAGGGAAGGTTCAGTAAGGTCAGAGATCTAAATACCAGTAACGCGAAAGGGAGGATGAAGTCGATTCATGACTAACGGTCTAAATGAGAGTTTTAAATCTCATATAAAAACTTTGTTAAATCAAGTTCATCGAAGGGATGATGGAAGCGAATGAAGGTTGAGACAATATTTCCTATTTGTTGTTGCTAATGTAAACACTAAGCTGATGGTTCTCAATTTTGTAATTGTTGCCAATTTAATGAAGACAGCCGTGTAGAGGACCACTACCATTGTGCTCCCACATCTGCGAAAGTGTGGAGGCGATATCGCCCATATTCGTTGCCAATGCATGTTTGGCCTCTAACATAGCTTCGTTCTGTTCTAGTGCTATATGTAAAGTATGTGAGCAATCAAATAAGAGAGACAAAGTTCAGGTTGATTTATTACATAAAATAGGTGGGTATATATGCATGCAAATATTTTGGGAACCAATAGATCTTGTTTTCCTGCTTTCTACTAGACGGTGCGACATCAACATACATGTGGGAATTCCGCTTTGAGCTCTAATCCAGATGATGTTAATATTACATACTAGCAAAATAGAAGACTAGGAAACACGTGGATTTTTTACACTATTTCTTTGAATGTTTAACGGAAGTGGTTAGGGGTTGGTGCTTTTGTTCATTTGAATTTCATACAAAATTTGCAATCAGCCCAAATAATTGGATTGGCCAAGTCGTTTTGAACCAAACGTCGCTATGGTAAAAAAAAAACCTACAAGAATGTGATACAGGGATTCCTTTAAATAGAAAATATCTTTAATCTGTTTTAACGCATAGTATCTGCCCTATATGCAAACCGACCTATTTACATGCGGTTTATGATTTGCTCTTTTTTGCCTTAAGGCTCCATCGACGATTTTGTTTAGATTTTTGTTTGGTTGGGTATGTTAGAGATAGAAGTTCAGAATATTCAGAGTTAAGCTGTAATACGTGTATGACTAGAATATAAAGTCAATATGTTTCCCTTCCTCCAAGTAATCAAATTGTAACAGCTTGATGCCGCATTGCATCGCAATATAAATAAACTCAACGCGGCTCGGTATTGTGCACCGAGTAGAAACACTTCAGAAATTTTACATGGTATCAGAGCCAAGAGATCTCGAGACCCCGCTCACGCGGATTAAAAAAAAGGAAAAAAAGATCCTGCGGCCCGCTCTTGTCCCACGCTAAGGACTAAAATAGCCTAGACGTGAGGAGGAGTGTTGAATATAAATATATTGCCTAGCCTCTTTCCATCAGTTCGGACTTTTGGTATAGATGGCTAGTGCAACAATTCTATTTTTTTTTTTTTGAGGATACATTTAGTCCAGTAGTTAAAATTGCTACTGTTCGACTTGTTCTGTCTCTTGCTGTTTCTAGGGGTTGGAATTTGCGACAGTTGGATGTGAAGAACGCGTTCTTACACGGTGTTCTGGAAGAGGAGGTCTATATGAGACAACCACCTGGTTATGAAGACAGACAGAAACCAAATTATATTTGCAAGCTTGACAAGGCATTATATGGCTTAAAACAAGCACCTCGAGCGTGGTATTCTCGATTGAGTGCTCAGTTAATCAGACTTGGATTTGTTTCTTCCAAATCTGACACATCATTATTCATTTATCGCAAGTCCAATATCACTATATTTATGCTTATCTATGTCAATGACATTATTGTTGCTAGTTCCTCCAAGGCTGCAACGGATGCTCTTCTGCAAGATCTAAGCAAGGAATTTGCCCTCAAGGATCTTGGTGATCTTCATTTTTTCTTGGGAATTGAGGTTCAGAAGGTAAATGATGGACTTGTGTTGAGTCAAGCAAAATATGCAAAAGAAATACTTGTTCGAGTGGGTATGCAAAATTGCAAGCCGTGCCCTACCCCTTTATCATCATCCGAGAAGATATCAGCTCATGAAGGTACATTGCTTGGTCCTGATGATAGTACAAGGTACAGAAGTTTAGTTGGAGCATTACAGTATCTGACTCTTACAAGACCTGATATTTCCTATGCGGTCAATAAAGTTTGCCAATATCTTCATGCTCCAACGTCAGTACATTGGACAGCAGCTAAGCGTATTATAAGGTATATTCAGCATACTTTGAATGTCGGCTTGACTTTTCAGAGGTCTAGCTCTACGTTGGTTAGTGCTTTTTCCGATGCAGATTGGGCATGCTGTCCAGATGATCGTCGATCCACAGGAGGATTTGCAGTATTCTTTGGACCAAATCTTATTTCATGGAGTGCAAAGAAACAAGCAACAGTTTCGAGATGTAGTACTGAAGCTGAGTATAAGTCAGTTGCTAATGCAACGGCAGAAATTATTTGGATACAATCACTCCTTGAGGAGCTTGGAGTTAAGCTGTTACAAGTGCCATGTCTATGGTGTGACAATCTTGGTGCAACATATTTGTCCGCAAATCCAGTCTTTCATGCAAGAGCAAAACATATTGAGATAGATTTTCATTTTGTTCGAGAGAGAGTTCTGAACAAGAAATTGGAGATTCGGTTTATACCATCACAAGATCAGGTTGCGGATGGTTTTACAAAACCACTTCCTGTGCGTCCATTTGAGAAGTTCAAACATAATCTCAACTTGTCCAAGTTGTGATTAAGGGAGGGTGTTAGAGATAGAAGTTCAGAATATTCAGAGTTAAGCTGTAATACGTGTATGATAAAGTCAATACGTTTCCCTTCCTCCAAGTAATCAAATTGTAACAGCTTGATGCCGCATTGCATCGCAATATAAATAAACTCAACGCGGCTCGGTATTGTGCACCGAGTAGAAACACTTCAGAAATTTTACAGGGTAAACCACGGATCGAGCAGCTAGCTAGTGCAGAGAAGATCACATATACCATTAATCAACAAGGATGCAACGATCGGCTTCCTGCAAAAAAAAGATGCAACGATCGGCTATGTGAATTAGGAGAGCCTACCATATCTAGAGCGCGGATATAGAGAGTCTCACAGGCATGCATAAAATTAACAACAGCAGGATCGAACTTGCATGCCGACACGCATCCCATGAGTGATCACGAGTACGTATTAAACAGGTTATTACAGGTAACTATATTTGCTTGCTGAGGCATGCATAGCGGCAGAGAGGGACTTCCTGCCTGCCTCTGTATCAGTATCAGTACCCGTCTACGTACCACGCAATGCAGTGTAGTGTAGCCAACCGACACCACCAGTTTACCCTGCAGGTTGGTCACACACGCAAACGGAAGACAAACCATCCACTGCTGTTTTTTTTTCTTTTTCTTTCTTCAGAGGAAGTACACTACACACAGATGAGTACGTACTCCCTCCGTTCAGAAAAAGATGTCTCAACCTAGTTTAAATTTACATGTATCCACACACTAAATCATGTCTAGATACATGCAAATTTGAGTTAGGTTGGGACATCCTTTTGTGAATAGAGAGAGTATATAATTGGACGCACGCACCGGCCCGCGCGTTCCGGCCGGCATGATAATAGGAGGGAGGAGTAGCTTCTTGGCGTGGCTGGTGTGGAGTCTCTACTCCCTTCCTTCCCATGTCGATCGCCTGCACGGCGCGCGCGAGATCACGCAGATCGGCCGGCGTGCATGCACGTACGCTGGGTACGTCCATGGGATACGATCAGTTGGTGCCGGGCTGGTCTGGGAACTGGTGATAGATCGATCCATGTGTTTGTTTGCTCTGGCTTTCTACTCTTTTGCCCGATCGACGAGAAAGGCCGCCCTGGATCTAGCTAGCCACTACTTTTGATTGCGGATTTTGGACCAGCTAGCTAGCTAGCGTCTCTTCTCGTCCCCGGCCGCGGCCGGATCGTTAATTAGCTGGACTGTTGCCGTCGTCCATGCCCTGCTTCATATTTCGTCCGTCCTTGAGAATGAGGTGAAACCGATCGATCGGGAGCGGGTGCCGGCTGTCCGCGCGTACGCTGCGTCCCTGCTGACGGGCAAGCGAGGCCGACGTACGGTGCTCTCAATCGGTGGTGCACGGACAGCGCTGGCCGGTCGATGGGAACCGCCCAAAGAGCTAACCCATCCATGCATGAATATTGCACGCCGACAATGCCTGTGCGGTGCATAGAGCACCCGCGCGCACAAGATGGAGCTGTGATCCCTACATTGCTCGCCTCTGCGTCGATCCAAAGCTATATATGGGCATGGGGCACCACACTACGTACAACACCGCGAGCTAGCCTAGTGCCCGTTCAATTGTTCCCTAGCTTGGGCCTTGGCCACGCCTCCAAAGGTTTAGACGTACGTGCCCCGTGTCTCGGTTCCATCCGCTTCGTAGACGTACTATCAGTTTGTTGTTGATGCGAAACACGGTACATACACTCGTCACTATAAACGCACACCGTACCCTGACCACCTCCGAGAGATTGAGCCGTCGGGTCGGTCTTGCCCTCTTGTATATATCCGGGGTCAGTAAACGGCAGGTGGCGACGAGGTTGCCTTTGGGGTGACCCTGAGGTCCCTGACCCTGTCGGTTCAGTAGCACTTGGCCCCTGCTGTAGCTTCGACAGCGCACGCTCTGTGCAAATAGCTCTCTGGACCTGTTCGTCTACGATGGACGCCGGTCATCTCACGTCCCACTCTCCCGCGTGCTGCACTGACGCACGCACATGCATGTGCTTCGTTTCGTTCTACATGTGTGGTGACCTGACCTCGTTGATCGCAGCCGAGGCCCCGGCCTTGATTTGACGTGATTTGCTTTCTCCTGTTTTTCGTCATTCTGAAAGATATGGCAAAGTTGTTCGCACATTGCTTGGTATTACTTTATCAAACTTAAAGTAGCTTGACTTGTGAAAATCTTCAATTAACTTTAAAAACTGATAAATTTGGAGATTTTAAGTTATGCATACTCAGATCAACACGTTTTGTCATTCTTGTGTAGCTCAGAATACAAAGCATTTGAAATTGATTTGCAAAGTTCTTTGCACATTGCAAGGACTTGGTGCTTTCCTTCTAGCGTGCTTATATGTACTACTCCCTCTGTAATATAAGTTCTTTTAGTCATTTCACCAAGTAACTATATACAAACTATAATGAAAGAACATACACGCTAAAATTAAAATGTGTCCACAAACATGTGAATATGAAACAAGCTAAAGCATCTTACATTTAAAAACGGAGGGAGTATGTTGTTACTACATCATGGCTTTCTATCCCCTAAGAACATAGTTGTACATTTTACATAGAAACAATTAAGGTTTCAAACAGCCACAAGAAGATACTAGCTACATGCGTTCCATATTAATTAGGATGCTAGGGTTGTCATAAATCAAACATCTTTAAGTTTGACCAAGTTTATAGAAGATAATGGCAATTACTGCAACGTCAAATCTATACATTATAATTTTGTTTTCTCATGAATTCAGTGAAACTAAATTGGTATCTTTTAGATATTGATATATTTTCCTATAAACTTGATCAGATTTAAAGTAGTTTGTCTTGGGGAAATCCTAAAACTTCAACTAACTTACAATGGAGGGAGTATTTGTTACCAAATATTGTTGGAAGGAGCTGAAAACATTTATGAAACACTAAACACATTAAATCTTGGGTGTAGTGGTTGGAGAACAATGAGAGGAAACTAGTGAGAAAGGCAATCGTCGGTTCTCCACATAGCCATCCATTTCATCAAGATTTGTGTTGGGGAGAAATAAATCCATTTGGAGGGCCCTCATATTTGACAAAATGCACTGTTAATTTCTTTTCCATCTCACTCCACCATATCACCTATTATTTGTCCATCCAGTTCATTCACAAGTTTAGAACACCAAAATTACCATATCGTACAAACTCAGCATGCTCTTACGATTTCTTACAAAAGATGCATTAATTTATAGAAGAAAAACAACATTATCAGTGCGGCTATGTTAGATGAACATACATATATACAACATGTTCCACCATTCCATTGCTTGGAGAACCACAAATGAAACTAACATTTCTACTACACCTACAGTATTAGGATTGCAAACAAACGTTGGAATGTTCAGTTGATCCATTTGTACTCCTTCACATTAAGGTCAGAGAGCTATTGAGAACAATGGTAATATATATAGATGTTTTCAAGTGATTGGGGTCTCTACCAAAACATTACCCCCTTACAAAATACTTATCATATTTTAAAAGAGTTTATTTCTAAAGCCTACTTTGCACATTCTCCCGTTCCTTGACCTTTCTAAAGTTATCTCTACAGAAAAATATTGACGTGATTTGCTTTCTCCTGTTTTTCGTCATTCTGAAAGACATGGCAAAGTTGTTCGCACATTGCTTGGTATTACTTTATCAAATTTAAAGTAGCTTGACTTATGAAAATCTTAAAACTTCAATTAACTTAAAAAACTGATAAATTGGGAGATTTTAAGTTATGCATACTCAGATCAACACTTTTGTCATTCTTGTGTAGCTCAGAATACAAAGCCTTTGAAATTGATTTGCAAAGTTCTTTGCACATTGCAAGGACTTGATGCTTTCCTTCTAGCGTGCTTATATGTACTACTCCCTCTGTAATATAAGTTCTTTTAGTCATTTCACCAAGTAACTATATACAAACTAAAATGAAAGAACATACACGCTAAAATTAAAATGTGTCTACAAACATGTGAATACGAAACAAGCTAAAGCATCTTACATTTAAAAACGGAGGGAGTATGTTGTTACTACATCATGGCTTTCTATCCCCTAAGAACATAGTTGTACATTTTACATAGAAACAATTAAGGTTTCAAACAGCCACAAGAAGATACTAGCTACATGTGTTCCATATTAATTAGAGTGCTAGGGTTGTCATAAGTCAAACATCTTTAAGTTTGACCAAGTTGATAGAAGATAATGGCAATTACTGCAATGTCAAATCTATACATTATAATTTTGTTTTCTCATGAATTCAGTGAAACTAAATTGGTATATTTTAGATATTGATATATTTTCCTATAAACTTGATCAGATTTAAAGTAGTTTGTCTTGGGGAAATCCTAAAACTTCAACTAACTTACAATGGAGGGAGTATTTGTTACCAAATATTGTTGGAAGGAGCTGAAAACATTTATGAAACACTAAACACATTAAATCTTGGGTGTAGTGGTTGGAGAACAATGAGAGGAAGCTAGTGAGAAAGGCAATCGTCGGTTCTCCACATAGCCATCCATTTCATCAAGATTTGTGTTGGGGAGAAATAAATCCATTTGGAGGGCCCTCATATTTGACAAAATGCACTGTTAATTTCTTTTCCATCTCACTCCACCATATCATCTATTATTTGTCCATCCAGTTCATTCACAAGTTTAGGACACCAAAATTACCATATCTTACAAACTCAGCATGCTCTTACGATTTCTTACACAAGATGCATTATAGAAGAAAAACAACATTATCAGTGTGGCTATGTTACATGAACATACATATATACAACATGTTCCACCATTCCATTGCTTGGAGAACCACAAAATGAAACTAACATTTCAAATACACCTACAGTATTAGGATTGCAAACAAACGTTGGAATGTTCAGTTGATCCATTCGTCCTCCTTCACATTAAGGCCAGAGAGCTATTGAGAACAATGGTAATATATATAGATGTTTTCCAGTGATTGGGGTCTCTACCAAAACATTACCCCCTTACACAATACTTATCATATTTTAAAAGAGTTTATTTCTAAAGCCTACTTTGCACATTCTCCCGTTCCTTGACCTTTCTAAAGTTATCTCTACACAAAAAGGATGTCAAGTAGATTGGGATGACAACATTCCAAAAATATTGTCAACGGATTGAGAAAGAGGACTAAAGGCAATTTAGTGCCGTCTGGTTTTATGTTTCCAATTTAGTGCATATTTAATATTTTTGCCAGGTTCTTTTTTCAGTTTCTTTATTTTTTGTCATTTCCTCTCACGATGATACACGAATAATCTTTTAATACATATGAACACATTGTTTTATACACATGAACATATTTTATTATGAATAAGAACATTACTTACAAATAGATAAACAATATTTCAATGTATATGAACATTATTTTACAGATATGTGAATATTTCATTCAATACACGTGAAAAATTCCTATAAACGAAAGTAAAAGACGACAACTTTTCTTGATCTAGAAACTTAAACATGTATGTATGTAGTTTCCCCTTTCCACTTTATCAAAAACTAATATAATTGTGAGACTTCATATAATAATAATGCACCCCTGTTAATGGGCCGAACCAAATGCATGTCCATGTCAAAATCCATTCAAGCGTCACCCTCCTATTTGAGTGCAGCTACCGATCCGGGAGCTCCTATACACCGACCGACGCGGGAGCGTTCTCGCGTCGCACGCACGCTCGCTAGGGCAGTGGCCCACTAACTCGTCCTCTTCTTCTCGGATTTCCTCCACCTTCGTCGACTCCCCCGCTGCCACCACTGACTAGACCCGCCTACCCCCGCCCCCGCGCTTGGTGTCGCTACTTTGTCGCCTCCGCGCCCCACCCTGTTAAAGCCACGGCCTCAGCTGATGCACCCTCGCCACCGGTTTCCCTCTAACCCCGCCCCCAACCCACCTTCTTCTCCGGCGCCGACCACCCTGCACCCGACCCCCGGCTTCCCTCTAACCCCGCCCTAACCCACCTTCTTCTCTGGCGCCGACCACCCCACACCCTACCCCCTCGTTAAGTTGCTCCCTCACCTCTACTTGCGCCACAACGGCGCGCCGCCTACGGTGAGGTCCATTCCTCGCCTGGCCGGCGATGTCGCGACCAGTCGCATCGTCCCCATCGGCGGTGAAGTTGGCTTCCATTTCCGGCGCTCTCCCCGTCTTCTCCTTCTCCGGCCGTCACTTCCTCCCTCACCACACTCTTCTTCCTCATCTCCGGTCGTTGTAACGGGCTGGGCCTGTAAGCGAGAGGGGGTACGCGGGAGCAAAATCCTTCCCGCGGGCCTTGTTGTGATATATCAGGATTCTACTGTACAGTTCTTTCATCGATCCAAATTGCGCGAAATCTACAGGCCAAGCCCATCCATTGCCTCGCAAAAGGGGCCCATCCGAATCCATTTCCAACACTTCGACGGCGAACACCAATACACCATCATCCATTTCCGTACTTGTCTGCTCCGCCTCCGAAGCTTCTAGCTCCAGGCCTCCAGGGTTTAGCTAGGGTTCTACTCCATTCCCCAATCGCCCCCGCAAGCCATGGCCGGCGCTGGCACCTTGGCTGCCGGAGAGGACGACGCCGCGTGGGAGCGCGCCATAAACGCCTATGTTAAGAATGCTCCCAACTCCCCTTCTCCGCCCCCAAAACCCTAACCCTCGACGGCACCGTCAAGTCCTCAACCGGCCGCCTCCCGTCGCCGGCCCTCTTCGACCGCTTCCCCTCCCTTGAGGAGCTCTCCGTCGTCGGGGCCCGCCTCTCCTCGCTCGCGGGCCTTCCCCGCCTCCTGGCCCTCCGCCGCCTCTCCCTCCCCGACAACCGCCTCTCCGGCGCCGAATCTCTCGCTGCCGTTGCGGAGTCCTGCGGCGGCACTATCCGCCATCTCGACCTGGGAAACAACAGATTCGCCCAGGTCGAGCTCTGCGAGCTGGCGCCGCTCGCAGCGCTTGGCATCGAGACGTTGGACCTGTACCAGTGCCCTGTCACCAAGGTGAAGGGCTACAGGGAGAAAGTGTTTGCGCTTATTCCTAGTTTGAAATACTTGGATGGCGTTGATGTTGAGGGTAACGATCGTCTGGAGACTGATGAGGAAGAGGATGACGAGGAAGATGAGGATGAAGAGGGAGGTGAGGAGGGTGAAGAAGAGGACGGAGAGGAGGGGGAGGGAGATGAAGAAGATGGGGAGGAAGATGAAGGAGATGAAGAGGATGGAGAGGAAGAGGAAGGAGATGAAGAGGAAGAAGGTGAAGAGGTGATATTTTTGTTCTAATTCATATACTCTTGTGAAATAAGTATTGATATTCTATCTACCTATCATACCAGCATGGTCATATATAATGTTTCAAAAAAAACATGGTCATACATAAAAAAGTTTGATTGGCCAAACTTCCACAAATCCATCATTTAGAAACTTAGCTGAAAAAATTGTTATAGGGATGCGCAAGTTCACAAGGTTCCAGAGAGGCCACTATTCACATATGTGTCCACTTGAGTGTTGAAGGTAGCACAGTAGCTTCACATATCAAATGCCACTAACCTTCTAATTCATAGTGGTGCTTAAAGAGGTCCAGTTGCTAGCGGTTAACATCTATTGAAAATGACAGTAGTCCCTGGCAGTGGCGGAGCTGCATGCTGTCTATGATGTCAACTGACATCACAAAGATCTGATACATGCCTTGATATCAGCTATGAATACACTAATTTTGACCCTAAAAGTACTATATAATGACCTCACTAGTCTCATCTATCACTTATTTCGGGCTTTTGACATCACCTGCTCCTAATCCCAGCTCTGCCACTGCCCTGGCACTCCACTAGGGATCTAGGACTCCAGGATCCCGTGGCACCTCGGGGATGCTCAGCAGCCATTGGGGATGAAGAGAAGCGTTTTCGGCTCCTAGGTGCACATGAACCTTTTATTTTAATTACATTTTAAACATATTTTGAAATGTCCAAAAAATTGCAAAAAAAAAATGTCCCCATATAGATTGTAACATCCTATGTGTTCACAAAGTCGTTTCACGAAAAACCAAACTTTTTAAATGGCTTATGTAAAAAAGACAAATTTTGGTGCTAAAATAAGCATTTTCACGAGACATTTTTTCTTTCTTTTTTGCATAAGCCACAAAAAATGTCGGATTTTCGCTAAACAACTTTGTAAACGTACATAATAGGAATATGGATCCACGAAATTTTATTTTAGAATTTTTTAACATTTTGAAATTTGTATTTTAAATACCGGGTGAATATGCATCTGGGAGCCAAAGTGGATTTCACATTACACAAGCTAAATATTGATGATTTTTTTATTACAATGAGCTGTAAAGGTAGTGGGACCCTATAATAGTGGCCCACATGGCATAGGCACCAATCGGGAAGTGCCCTGAGAAGGCTTGCATGCCATCAGCCTTAAAGCTTTAGTAGATTAAACGGGTTGAAAGAGCTAAAAAACGTTCGATCACAAATTGAGCCTACACAAAAAAACGCTTCGCTCGGCCCCGCGTCGCTCCCGCGAGGGCGACACGGGCGGCGGCGCAACCCTAGCCGCCCCGAGCTCTCTCCTCCCTCCCCCGCTCCCCCCGCCATCGCCTGAGGATGCCGCCGGCGCTGCGGCTGAAGGTGGCGGCGGGGAGCTCCCTCACGTGTGTGGGTGTGGTGTTGCGTTCGTGCGTGTATTTCGCCAGGGTGCGCCTTGGTCTCCTCCCGTCTCTCCTCGTTTGAGCACGGCGCTGTGCTCCGGCGTCACCCTCTCCCTGTCTTCTGCTCGACTTCCGTAGGGCCACCGCGTCGCGCCGCCCATGAAGCTCTCCTCGCTCGGGTGCGGGGACCTTCCAGATCTTGGATCTGACGGGCGGCCGACCGAGGGCGTGCGCCGCCGCTCTGGCGGTTGGCCGGCCGAGGCCGTGCGCCGCCTCTCCGGCGGTCGGTCCAGCGCGCCTGCCGGTGGTGCCCTGGCCCATGGTGGTGGCCGTGAGGCTGCCGGGTCTAGAGCCCGTTGGGCTGGATCTGGGCTCAGGTGCAGGGGATCCTGCATGCAGATCAAGGTTGGATCCGACGGACGGCCATGGGCGTGCCCTGCCTCTCCGAGGTCGGACTTGCGCGGTCTTGCCGGAGATGCCCGTGCCCTGGGTTTGCCGGAGCGGTCGCCATGGTGCTTGCCGTGAGGCTCCAGATCCAAAGGAGTGGGGCTCGATCTGGGCTGAGCCGGGCAGACCTGCCCGTGGGCTTGGTTTTGTTCTGGCGTGCTCTTTCCGGTGCTCTGAGTTGCGACTAGTGCACTGTGTCCCCAAGGTTCGTAGGCCGGTGGCTGCGTCCTTTGATGTCTTCTTCGCTTCCTCGTGGCGGCGGCCGGCGTTTGGTTTTGGATGGGTCTCGGTGAAAACCGCGAAATGGTAGCGACCATTGCCGGCGATGACAACACCTTCGTTGTCGTTCCCCTTGTTGAAGGCATCGCCGTGAAGACCCCTCCTTTTTCTGGACTGCCGGACTCGGCCTCTCCGCCCCACCTTGCTTTCCCCGGTGTGTCCGTTTGGTGAAGGTATCCCTCGTAGTGGCTTGTGAGACGCCCTATGATCTCTCCGTCGTTGCTGCCCTCGGTCAATGTTGGCTTGGCTACTGTTAAATGTCGTTTCCTTTGGTTTTGGCGGCCGTCCAGAGCCTTGGGGGGCTTTTCCTGGCCAGCGTCAAGTCACAGTTGATGCCGGTGTTTTTCTTCCTTATGCCATTGGCGAATGTTGGTTGTTTGGGCTGTGACAAGGTCTCGATCTAGGGTTGGTATCTTGGGGGTTTGGGCGAAAGCCTTGCAAGAGCTGTCTCTGCCGGCAACGACGACGTTTCCTAACGCCGTCCACCTCCTTGGAGGCGTTGTTGCAAGCCCTTTGCCTTTGGGTTCCCAAACCCTGCTTGGTTCCCTCCCCAATGGCGTGCCGTGGTGGTGGCAATGATGGTGCGGTGGAGGTATGTTGGTGTGGACATCTTCGACGTCGTCTCCGTGCAACAGAAGTCATGTTGCCTCCTTCGGATCAAGCAATCTCTTTTTGTTTGTGCTTCATTTAGTTTTGCTTGTTGTTTCACCATGTTTGGGTTGCTGTGAGGTGTGAGTGTTTGGTGTGCGTGTGTGTTGTTGCTGGTTTCGCCAGCATGTTCTTGTAAGTTGTAACTCTTAGCCGGTTGTGGGCTTCGTTAATTCAAAGCCGGGCTCTTCTCGAGCCTTCCGTCTTAGTATTAAACGGGTTACAGGTAACTATATTTGCTTGCTGAAGCATAGAAGGCGGTAGAGAGGGACTTTCTGCCTGCCTCTGTATGTCAGTATCTCATACGAATTGACCCGTGTCCCCTGCTGCTTGTAGTACTAGTGTAGCAGACAAGGCCATGAGATTGAGATCAGTCCGTCCAGCACGCAATGCACAGTGTAGTGTAGCCAACCGACACCGCCTGCAGGTTGGTCACACACGCAAACGGAAGACAAACCATGCACTACTGCTGTTTTTTTTCTTTTCTCTTCTTCAGAGCCTCGAGCATCGTCGAGTCTCGCGGGCTGCCTTCTGCATGGGCCTCGAGCCAGGTGCATGCATTCTGCATGGGCCTGGCCAGCGGATGAGCACGCAGTACACTACACACAGAGAGGAGTATATAATTGGACGCACGCCCCGGACTGCCGGGATGATAATCTCTACTATATTAAAGCGGAGCCGGTGGTGATGGTGATGGTGGTACGTCCTCCGCTCCGCCTCGATCCCGCACTCCCGTACAGAAAAAAAAACTCCCTCTCGCACGGAAGAAAACCGCCACGCAATCTCCAATCCCAGTCGCCCACGTCCTCACGCATGCCCGTTCCCGGACAGGAAAAATAACTACAGTTCGATTCTTTCCTGCACCGCCGATGTGCTGCACATCTTCCTCTCCCCATAACGCCGCCACCACCGTCCCTGGCGCCGCCTTCTCCATTCCCGTGTTGCCTCTCCCATCCACCATGGTTTCCTATAACTCGTGAGATCGGGCGAGAATAGAGTTGTGGGGCGTGGTATGATGATGGTGGATGAGCAGGAGGAGATCTGCGGGCGGTGGGGATTGAGCAGGTGGGTCCACGCCGCCGGTCGCGTCGAGGAAGCAGGAGCAGCAGTGCCCCAAGCTGGAGGTGTACCTGGAGTCTGGAGATGCCGAGGTGCCTCCACGGCGCCGGTGTCCCAGAGGAGTAGATCCTTGGATCGACGACGACGAGCTCTGGAGAGCCCTCTTGATGTGATGCGACTTCTTGCGTCTATAAACAGGGCTCTAAAAATTTCACTTCGGGTATTCTTCCTTTTTCTTATTCTGATTTTTATTCTTCCTCGGAAATGCAGAATCGGGGAATCCATTGGAAGTCAAATTACCACTGAAATTACTATTTTTATAGGGACCACAGGTGTTTCTTTCTGTTGGGAGCTATGGTTGCGGACACACATTGAAAGATCCTGTAAAGGTTAGTTTTGCTGAGATGTACAGTAGATTCGCATATACTCCCACAGTACTGGTAGTTGTGCTCTATCATTTTAAACTTGCTTCTCTGTTCTTTTGGTAACATCAGTTCTGTCACCCTGAGTCTCTGAAATTGGTTTCCTCTCACAGCCCATTACATTTTTCAGTGAAAATATAACATAGATGTTCCTCTTGACATGTTAAGTTACCAGGGGGTCGCCGCCGCATCCTCTGGGAATGTAGCTGGGCCTCTTTCCTTTTACATTTTCTTTTCATTCTAGGAGAGCTGATTTTCTGATTGTTACTTCAAAGTTATTTAGGAACACCTGATTGGTGATTCTTTCGTATTCTGCAATGTGATTGGTTGACACAATAATATATAGAAAGCTTATTTCCTTCACAAGACTGGGAGATGATTTGTTTGATAATAGCAGAAACTGATGATGGTTCCATGATTTTTTGTTACATTGATTTTAGTATTTCAGTGTCCTAGCTGATCGATGTTGGTGGTACACACACGCATTGAATTTAAATGGATTTCAGTATGCCACTAGCAGCGCTGCATGATGATCAGGCCAGATAATTTATCGCTGCTCAGGCCAGAACCTGTTATAATAGCCGGAATCCTGTTATAACAGTTCCATATGGTATATTGCTTTTCAGTTTTGAAGTTCCAGTCATTAATTTGCAGTATGTACGAATGACTATTGCTAGGTACTCTCCGGAGACTTTAGGAGCTGATGATTATTTCAGAACTATCACTGATGTTCTGGACACTCTTCTTGAGCCGAGATGGCATGCTGACGTCTATGGCTGACAATGTCTGGTGTAGGGCAAGTATATAGCTTGAGGTTCTCCGGGGACGGTCAAATATATAGCTTGAGATTCAGCGGTGATGTCTCTCCCACTGGAATACTCACGGTTATCACCATGGCCATGGAGCCAAGGTTCTCTCTTCTTTCTTTCAGTTACATAGATATTGACCTCATTTTATTTGCCATTTACTGTTTTTCCATTTCTTCTAGCCCACATATCACGTACATTCTACATTGTCGGTGCCTTTTACTGTACCTTTGGCTGCCTAGCTACTATATATGATTATGGCTAGAGTGCAGTTGACGGAGTGGCATTGCCGTAATTGTACTGAACTTACAGTCAACAAAATAATTGTACTGAACTCTTTCTCAGTAGTACCGAGATTATAGATTAATTATTTGATGATCTATATTGATCTATTTGCAAAGAATGAAGCCACGATTGCAGATCATAATTTGCATATTTGTAGTTTGGCCTACTTTGCTGTAACCACGAGGCGGATATGCTTGTAAATAAATTGATAGAAGGATAAAATGACATTCAAGCTATGTTGCATTCGACCAATATGACTTGGTAGTTCAAGCCTGGTTGGTGCAAAGCTTTTAGCTCTATTGTTTCTTGTGTGAATGAAGGAATGTCGAGTTGTCTGTGATCATGATCATATTGAATGGTTTTTAGATCTAAATAACGTTGTCTTGATGGTGCTTCTTTCCACGCAGCTTCTTTGTTACTTGTTGGTGCTACAGCTGCCCATTCTCTTTTTAAACACCCACGAAGACTGACAAATTGACGGTTATAGTAGGAACTAGAACTCTAATTACAAAATTCTTTCATCTGATTTTATTTTGAAAATAAACCGGAAAAGGAAGTGACGATGTTTCCGGTCGCTAACAGACTTTGTTTTAGGTCTCCCCCATTTGCTTCTTTGTTCTTTTTATGCCCGCGGTTTGTTGGCAATTTTAGAAACAAATGGTTTTACAAAGTATTTGGTTAGGTGATTTTGAATGTAATAAATTTAGTAGGTCGTGGCAACGCACGGACATTCAACTAGTGGTAGTAGTAGCTGTCTTGGCGTGGCTGGTGTGGAGTCTCTACTCCCATCGTTCCCATGTCGATGGCCTGCACGCGAGCACGTACGGCGCGCGCGCGCGCGCGAGATCACGCAAATGGCCTGCTTGCTGCGTGCGCGCATGCCTTTCTCATGCTGATGCCGCCGATCCATCGAGCTAGCATGGTCGGTCAGCTAGCGGGTTGTTCTCCCCATAAGTTCACGTGAAGGCACGCACGCAACGCGTCACATGTGACGATCGACCATGCCGGTACAGCGACACGCCATGGAATACGACGGTTCCGGGTTGGTCTGGGAACTGCCGATGATCGATCCATGTGTTTGTTTGCTTTTGCCCGATCGACGAGCTAGAAAGGCCGCCTGGCCCTGGATCGATCGTCTAGATCATAGCTAGCCAGCTAGTAGTACTGTTTGATTGCGGATTTAATTTGGAGCTGCGTCTCTCTCGTGTCCCCGGATGGCCGGATCGTTAGCTGGACTGTTGTCGTCCGTGTCACCTCATTCTCGTCTCGTGGACGTACGAAGCCGATCGATCGGTATGCGTGCCGGCTGTGCCCGCGTAACCTGCTGACATGAATATATTATTTTATAAACATGAATATATTTTATAATGGAGAAGGTCATAGCCGAAATAAGAATCGTTTTGGCTACAGCGCAATTCATATGAACACATTATTTTATAAACATGAATATATTTTATTATGAATAAGAGCATTACTTAGAAATAGATAAACAATATTTCAATGTATATAGTTTTCGCTTTCCACTTTATTAAAAACTAGTATAATTCCGAGACTTCATACAATAATACTGTACCCCTATAAAATGGACCGAGCCAAATGCATGTCCATGCGGCACCCTCCTATTTGAGTGAAGCTACCGATTCAGGAGCTCCTATACTACGACCTACGCGGGAGCGTTCTTGTGTCGCACGAGCACACTCGTCATTCTGGGCCGTGCCCACTAACTCAACTTTTTCTTCTCGGATCTCCTCCGCCTCGGTCGACTCCCCAGCCGCCACCACTGGCCGCCTACCCCCGCCTCCACGTTTGGCGCCGCTACTGTGTGGCCTCCGCGCCCCGCCCTTCTCAAGCCACGGCCTCACTGATGCACCCCCACCCCTCAGCTTCCCTCTAACCCCACCCTCAACCCACCTTCTTCTCCGACGCCGACCACCCCGCGCCCTATCCCCTCGTTAAGTTGCTCCCTCACGTCCACTTGCGCCACCGCGGCACTCCGCCTACGGTGAGGTTCATTCCTCACCTAGCAGGCGATGTCATGACCAGTTGCGCCATTCCCATCGGCGGTGAGGTCGGCCTCCATTTCTGGCACTCTCCTCCGTCTTCTCCTTTTCCGGCCGTCACTTCCTCCCTCACCACACCTCTTCTTGCTCATCTCCGATCGCCGTAACAGGCTGGGCCCGTAAGCGAGAGGGGGTACACGGGAGCAAATCCCTCCCACTGGCCTTGTTCTGATATACCAGGATTCTATACAGTTTTTTCATGGATTAAGTATATTTTTCACCCCCAAGTGTCACCCTATGGACAACATTCACCCTAAACTTCAAAAACGGATGATTTCAACCCTCAAATGTACTAAACCGGATGAATAACCCCTTGGCCTGGTTTTGGTAGGTTTGAGCGGTTTTGAGGAGTGACATGGCGATGACATGGCGCTGACATGGTGTCGACCGTCAGTTAAGTTCAATATGGCGTTATCTGCGCGTGGGCCCCACCTGTCAGTTTTTTTTATCAACCCGCTTTGTGGCCTCTGTCTCGCTCCCGACTTCTGAAGCGATCGCGCATACGAAGCACTGATACGTCAAAGTCCGGCATGTCCGCGTACCGAACATCACCAATGCGCCTGATATGGCTCTGATATGCGTATCCCTGCATGTCTCCTTTTTTTGATTCAAAAATAAAGAAAAAATCGTGATACCCGGCGGGAACGGCGGCGGTACTGCGGGGACACGGGAGGAGCCCAGTCGAGGCGACGCACACCACTAACCCTAACCCCCAGCGAGCTCTCTCTATTCTCTCTGTTGGCAGGAAAGTGGATCGAGCGCCCATCCGTCGCCGCCGCTTGGAGTCGCACGCGCCGCCCCCCAAAATCGTGCAACCGCCGCCCGGAATCGCATCACCTCCGCCCAGATTCGCCCCTCTCTACCGCTTGGAGTCTCCTCCGTTGTCGCACTGCTGATAGAATTGTAGGATAGGTCGAGGTACTAGAGCGAGAGCAACTCCTTGAAGAGACTACCGCTGGCAGCACGCCGGAGATGCCGTTGTCGTGAAGGTCGACGAACGTCAGGTTCCGACACCCGGCTATCTTTGAAGATAAATGAGGACAGAGTGGACACTGACAGGTGGGGCCCACCTGTCAGTAACGACGTTAACTAGGTAGCCACGTCATCCAGTTCTTCAATGTCTAAAACCGCCCAAATTCGACTCAAAACCGCCCAAATTCGAGAAGAACCACTAACAGTGGGTTATTCTCCCGGTTTGGTATATGTGAGGGTTAAAATCCGGTTTTGAATTTCAGGTGAATATTGTGACATTTGGGTGAAAAATATACTTTAATCCTTCTTCCATCGATCCAAGTTGCGCGAAATCTACAGCCCAAGCCCAAGCCCATCCATTGCCTCGCAAAAGGGGCCCATCAGAATCCATTTCCAACGCTTCGACGACGAACACCATCATCCATTTCCGTACTTGTCTGCTCCTCCGAATCTTCTGGCTCCAGGGTTTAGCTAGGGTTCTACTCCATTCCCCAATCGCTCCTCAAGCCATGGCCGGAGCCGGCGCCCTCGCTGCCGGGGAGGACGACGCCGCGTGGGAGCGCGCCATTAACGCCTCCGTTAAAAACGCCCCCAACTCCCCCTTCTCCGCCCCCAAAACCCTAACCCTCGACGGCGCCGTCAAGTCCTCCACGGCCGCCTCCCATCGCCGGCCCTCTTCGACCGCTTCCCCTCCCTCGAGGAGCTCTCTGTGGCCGGGGCCCGCCTCTCCTCGCTCACGGGCCTTCCCCGCCTCCCGGCCCTCCGCCGCCTCTCCCCCTGATAACGCCTCTCCGGCGCCGAATCCCTCGCCGCCGTCGCGGAGTCCTGCGGCGGCACCATCCGCCACCTCGACCTGGGTAACAACCGATTCGCTCAGGTCGAGGAGTTGGCGCCGCTCGCGGCACTCGGCGTCGAGACGTTGGACCTGTACCTGTGCCCTGTCACCAAGGTGAAGGGGTACAGGGAGAAGGTGTTTGCGCTGATTCCTAGTTTGAAGTACTTGGATGGCGTTGATGCTAAGGGTAACGATCGTTTGGAGACTGATGAGGAAGAGGATGACGAGGAAGATGAGGATGAAGAGGGAGGTGAGGAGGGTGAAGAAGAGGACGGAGAGGAAGGGGAGGGAGATGAAGAAGATGGGGAGGAAGATGAAGGAGATGAAGAGGATGGAGAGGAAGAGGAAGGAGATGAAGAGGAAGAAGGTGAAGAGGTGATATTTTTGTTCTAATTCCTATACTCTTGTGAAATAAGTATTGATATTCTATCTACCTGTCATACCAGCATGGTCATACATAAAAAAAGTTTGATTGGCCAAACTTCCATAAATCCATCATTTAGAAACTTAGCTGAAAAAATTGTTATAGGGATGCGCAAGTTCACAAGGTTCCAGAGAGGCCACTAATATCACATGTGTGTCCACTTGAGTGTTGAAGGTAGCATAGTAGCTTCACATATCAAATGCCGCTAACCTTCTAATTCATAGAGGTGCTTAAAGAGGTCCAGTTGCTAGCGGTTAACATCTATTGAAAATGACAGTAGTCCCTGGCATTCCACTAGGGATCTAGGACTCCAGGATCCTGTGGCACCTCAGGGATCCTCAGCAGCCATTGGGGAGGAAGTTCATGTCGTCTTTTTCTGCTATTGTCATGACTGACGCTTCTTCAGATGCATCTACTATTTACAAGTCACCAACCAAAGATTACGACACAGACAGTCCATTAGCACAACTTTACTAGCACAACATCACCAACATGAGACCTAACATGGCCAACCAAGGTGCACTCAGTTATATACTTATGTGCATCCCTAACTTGTCAGCGAGGCTACACAGTACAGCTGAGTTCAGTAAGCAACCCCAGGCCCTGCCATACTGCAATTGTATAAAAGTGCATGATACAAAAGGCGCAACGAACTCAACCCTGCCTAAAATATTGTAACTCGGATTCCACGACCACGATACACCTTCAACACATAACACATGTCCGAGCAGTGATACAATACCTAGCACCATAGGCAAAATTGCACAAGCCCTGAACCTGCCCTCCAAGAGCAATCAGCCAATTGCACAACTGTAAGCAAAGGATATGCAAGGCATCATTGCACAAACCTGACAATTAAGAATCTGCACGATTTCATGACAAAAATTGTGTCCGAGAATTTCCAGATGCACTAAACCTAGATGATACATAACCTAGATTAAAATGTTCCTCATAATGTAATAACCCTTCCACAGTTGACAAATAGCTTACCAGTAAATAAGTTGTATTGGTATTGGTATACTAGTGCATGGAAGGCTTTGAATTTCACTAATCAATGATTTTTTGCTGACAGTCCTAACAATGGTATTGGGAGTCCAAATGTATTGCTATTTGTTCAGACATAGTGGCTTACTGCTTTGTACAACCTCATAGCTTGATGTGATTGTGTTAAGCATAATTTGGTTTGTAACTACCGGTGTGCTCTCTTAATGATATATTGTACTCTTAATTGTAAATTGAGCTGCTTGTGTATTTAGTTTGTTTTGTACTATGTCTTAGAATTCATGGCTACATGCCAAGACCTTGAATAGATGTCTGTTTAAACAATTCTCCTCATTTCCTGAAAATTCAGTACGGTGCTATGAGATGAATGGCAAGGTAAAAACAAATTGGTCACTATTTTTCAATGGTGGCCGGTAGCTAAAAGGATAGTTGCATAATTATAGCACTTTGTATTGTTGCTCCACTAGACTATATTGTCTGTGTGTATTTTGATAGTGGCATGAAATGAATGGCTAAAGTGACAACAAATTGGTCGATTGTATAATTATTCGAGTCTGTATTGCTGCTCCACTAGTCTGTATCAGTTCATTTTGATAGTTGTTTTAAATAGAAAGTAGGAATAAATGGCCTGGTATTTTGCAGTCATTTTTGTATAGCAATCTTCAGTATAATCCTAGAGTTTGCCTTCCATTCTTGATACTTTGTTAACATTGTGCTTTTGTACAACCTCTCAGTGCGTTTCACATGTTTGGTTAATTTGCTGTTTGTCGAGTGTTATGCATTGCGGTTGGCATGACCTGTAACTTTTGTTGTTTGTCTTAAAAAATGTGCTCCAGTGCGGAGATTACAGAATTTAACTAGAAAGACTCATACCCTTGAGCCACTTCTACTTTCATAAAAAAATTAGTACCTTGGCTTATACATTTTGAGATCCGACGGCAACACAAGTACACAGCATGGTGCTTATTTACACCCTTGTAGCTCGCCCTTATTCAATTGCAACTTGTATCCAACATGGCTCTATGCAGGAAAAAATTGGAATCTTCTGATAGAGAACCATTTCTGTGTAATTCTGCATTGGCTTCCCTGCAGTCTCGAGTGACCCAATCAATAATCATTCAACGTACAACAATTTAAACTTATTTGTTGGTTCTATAATTTAGACAGCCTGATGGTATACTAGTGCACATTATGCTTTTCCTACTGCTCTATATCCTAAGCTAATTCAGTTATACAGTTTTGATACTTGTCAGCTGATTCAGTTGTACTGTTTGTAGTCTGAAGAAGGAGAAGATGAGGCTGAGGACAATGAACCAGATTCTGGTGCGGATCACAAAAACAAAGAAACCAATGGAAGCAAAGAGTCTACAGGATCTGCCCTGCCAAGCAAGAAGAAAAGGGACAACGAAGATGATGGCACTGGGGACAAGTAAATTTGTTTCCGGAATGGTTATGGTTAGTCTTTGCAAGTTTCTGCCAAGGTGTAGAAGGCTTGGTTGTTTTCTAGGAGACAACTGCCAAAGGATTGTCTGGAAGTTTCTCAAATTTAGTTCAAGATGCGGGGATCCTCCCCGCTGTGCTGCTCCTTCCTGTGAAAATTTTCTGGTGCTGCAAATCTCGAGATGTTGGTTCTGATTCTGCGAAATTGAGTTTGTCATCATTGTTGTAATATGAAGGTATTCGGTTTTACATGTTGCCTGTTGCACTTCTGAATCTGCTGCCTGGTGATGGCCCACTGCTTTCTTCCCTTATTCCTTTGCTTCGGTGCGGCTGACTGGGCACGGGCGTAGATTGGTCTCCCTGCTCGATCCGATACTGTGGTTTGTCTGACTACTGCTGATCGAAGCTAACCTCTGATCTGCGGTGAATGGCATACACATACCTTGCAAACATGCAAGTGAAATAAGCTCAACAATCCACATATGGTAGAAGTTCGAATAATCATGGAGACCTCAAGTTTGTTTGGTACTCATCATTTTATTTCATTTGACAGAAATGAAACGATACCATCATTTCATTTCATTTGAAAAGTGAAATGACAGAGGTACGGATAGGAATTAGCATAACATATACTAATAGTCATTTGCTGGAATTTCAAATAAAATGGCATGTCCAATATCATGACAGACAAACAGGTTGAGTATGGAATCACAAATGAATTTCATGATTCCTACTCAAAATAATCGGTACCAAACGACCTCTAAGTGATATCCGAGGAGGAGATACAGATATCAGTCGGTCGGATCAGAGGACCGTGGCGATTTGAACCGCCACGATAGGCCAACGGCCGTAGACATGGCCGGCGCAGTGTTCTTCTGCGACGACTCTGCCACTGCGTCCACGCTAAGCAGATCTCGTCTTCACGTGGACTCCGTGTCGGATCGCTGTACAGTCCCCGTACGAGGCTGGATCGGAGGATAGCGCGCGCGAGCTCTCTGCAGCAGAGCACGAGCATTGCGGCCAAGTCTCTCTCACTTTGCTTTGCTCTTCCTCTCAAGGTGACGAACTGCCGAACAGAACCGAGTCAGCAGTGCAGAACATAGCTCTGTTTTGCTGTTAGCGCGCGATGCTTTCTTCCACCTTGGCTTCAGGCCTTCCACGCCTGCACGGCGTGCTTGTTCATCCTCGCCGCCTTTACAAGGACCACAATTGCTGCCGCCGGAGCCGGAGACCAGTCAATATGCTACGCGCGGCACGCCAGCCACAGGCACCCTCGTGGCCGCTTTGACAGTACTCTGGTACTCCCCAAGACCCCAACGGCCAGGCATCTTCCATCGGCACCATCGCAGTATTGAAGACTACGATGCCTCCTTTGTTCTTGCCCGCAAGCACCCAATACAATCTACTGTAATAATCATTAATGAAAATGACAGTGCTTTTGGACATGGTTGTGGTTCGCTTTGTTCTGTTACTGCGTTGATTTATGTCACGTCTATGCTGGACAGATGAATCGCAACGCTTATATACAGCTGTTGTTTTAGATATAATAAAGACTAGTCAGCCTCTTGTTCATCAAAGAACCTTCTGAGCTACTAGTACATGTACATTCATTTCAAATTAGCAATGCATGCAAAATCATCGATGACTTGGAAGAACTCCACTGGACTAACTGGAGCGAGATCATGAATCCGATGCTGGATTGCCGCCATGTCCTCGAGAGCGAGGTGCATCTACCTCGCGCTCCTCTGCGTCCAGTACAACCCAGGACCGGCCGACGATGCTGGCCGTCCTCGTGAAGACGTCAAGCTTGACGGCGAGGATTTGGGCTTCCCGGCGATGTCTGTCAAAGCCTGAACCCAACAAGGGCTAGCGATTTCCCTACATCAGATGTCCCTCAGATCCTCACACGGAGTTCTGTATAAGCAACACTAGAATTTGCAGGCCTCGGGTCGTAGCAAAGTTAAGCTACCAGGGAAAGCACAAGATACAATGGTTTCCTCCGCCACAGTTTTGTTATTCAATCGGCAACTCGATAGGCCCACGAATACGTGTACGCGCGCCGCAGAAAGCCGCAAACTATGTGATCTAGGAGAGTTATGGGCACACGTGTACCACTTACGGTCTAAAATCAAATCTCGAAAGAGCAGTACTGCTACACCAACTACCGGATCGTAGATTCACCTTCTCGATCCCCACTCCAAACACAACGAAATTAAGCCGTAGCTGTCTCCGGCAGAGTGCCCGGGCCGGCGTGGATGGCGCCGGCGTCGTGCTCCTGCGACGGGGTGGTGGGAGGCTTGTCGCTCGGTGGCAGCGGCAGCGGCAGTGGCAGTGACAGGCCATACCCTGCATGGCACAAACCGAATGTACGTATATGTTTCAGGCGATGAGAACATACCAAGATCAAGGAGCAGACGCAGAGGCGCAGAGCATATATACCTTCGCACGATGCGGCGGCGGCTTTGTGGTCGGCCCCTCCGAGGCGGAGTCCTCCACAGGCGTTGTAGATCGCGAGGAAGTCCGTGGCCTTCAGCTGCGCCCTGATGGCATAGCTCTCGACGGCCGCACGGCAGAAGCACGGAACGCCGCCGCCGAGGTCGACGGTGTCCACCAGGTCCCTGCAGGTCAGCGCGGTGGGATCCTTGTACACGTGATAGACCATCAAGAAAGCGAGGGTCTTGGGCGCGCATGACGACGATGCCGCCATCGTGGGCGTCAGGATGCCCTCCGTCGTGGCACCCTGATTCGGCAGCGCAGGGGCCCGGAGGTGGCAGGCGTTGCAGGCGTCGACGAGGTGCGGACCTACGGGGCTGCGGCCTCCGCAGGCGGAGTACAGCTCGAGGATGCCGGTGGCGTTGAGGCCGGCGGCGGCGAGCTGCGGCTCTGCCGCGACGCGGCAAAGGCAGAACGGGCGGCCAGTGAGTACGACGGTGTTCACCACCGCTTTGCAGCACTCCGGGAAGCGCTCGTCGATCACGCAGAACTGTGACACCTTTGTGGCGAGGCTCTCCGCAGTGCACACCGCCGTTGCAGTATCCATTGTTCTCTCCACTGATTAAACCAAGCAAATTGAAGGTACAACGCAATGAACGGCTCGCGGGGCTAACCAAAACAGAGGCAGGGGCGGAGCCAGCGTATAACCACTGGGTGCACATGACACCAATGGATTTTTCCGATCGAGTAGCATATACACCTATGCAGCTGGCCTGAACCCAACGAAAAATAACGGTTGAACCCATTGACTCCCTAGTTAGACCAATCGGAAGGGGTTTAGCCCATATATCCTGTCAAAAGTAGTATTAATTCACATTCGCAAAAAAAAGTAGTATTAATTCAGCTAATAGCCCACAAGTAAAAAAAAATCTGGGCCTATACACGCAAATAGCAGGTTAATGTAGGCCTCGCTGCTTTCTCGGCGTCGTTCACGTAGCGCGGCGCCGCAACACCAAAATCTGAAACTGCTGATTGTCTCTCTCTGTCTCTCGTCGCCCGGACGCCGGCGGCCGGCAGCAGCAACGCGACAGGTACAAATTAAGAAAATCCTCTCCGTCTCTTGCCGTGTGCAAGTCCTCTCTAGCCCTTGTAGTAATTGTTTCCTCTCTACACATTGATTGATCTAGGTCATGGAACGGTATTATGCAAAAAGAAACTGATCGGAAGATTCAGCAAATGATGAAGGCACTTCAAGGCCAGCTCTTAGACGCAAGCAAGCTTTCGGTATAACTAGTCTCCCAAAGCCCTCTAATCAAAGAGAAATTGAGAAATTGATTTAGATTAATTCAGGGACGGAGCCAACCCTCAGGTTTGGAGGGGCAAAATCTTGTTGGAGGGGGCGAAAATGGCTAAAAACTGCTTATATGAGCATGAATATTAGGGGATTTATGAAGAAAATCTGAATGTTGGGGGTGGCTAAGCCCCCCCTCGTCCCCCCTTCCTCCGTCCCTTATGACCCAGCTGATTGGAGAGAATTTTGGAGTTCACCCGTGATCCTAAGAAGCAAGATGAGATTAGGACTTAACCAGGGGACCATACAGGCCACCGTCTGATTTTGTTAGTATTGATATTGCAGACAAATAAGCATATTACTTTTCCATTGGTCTACCAACTTCTAAAGTTAGTATTGATATTGCCGGTTGCCACGACATCAGTGGAGAGATGTTTTTCAGCTATGAATGCTGTAAGGAAAAAGTTGCGCTATAAAATGGGTGATCAGTTTACGAGTGATTGTCTAATTTATTATGTGGAGGAAGACAAGTTTCC
This sequence comes from Poa pratensis, assembly GCA_947311845.1. NCBI lineage: Eukaryota > Viridiplantae > Streptophyta > Magnoliopsida > Poales > Poaceae > Poa > Poa pratensis. Next base: position 2,172,039 of record CAMZMU010000018.1, on the reverse strand, counting down.
AACCATTAATATTGATGACCTGTTTGAGCTTTTCAAGAAGATTAAGGATCGACAGGTGAAGGTTTGAATGTGAGTGAGTTTAAATGTTTTTCTTTTTTGTACTTGTTTAAAACTATTGAAATTAACTTGGCATTTTTTTAATCTTTGGCAGGAGGAGAGAAGCTGCCCAAAAGTTACAATCATTTTTACTACTTTATTTTAATATGTAAACAAGTGATTTTAGGATTTCATTACCCGGTATGTTTTCATTCTTTACTTTTAACATGACGGCTATATATGTTAGGATATTTGCTTACTTATGTTGTCTTTGAGTGATATGGTCTTTTTTTAGACGGTCTAAGTTTCTACAGTACGTAGTTAGTTCATGCATTGATCGCGAGTGAACCCATTGGCCAAAATTTCTAGCTCCGCCCCTGAACAGAGGTACTAGTGATGAGGAGAGAAACTCTATGTGTACCTTCACAGTACCAGTTGGCGAAGCCTGGGTCTCTGCCGAAGCTGCCATTGCTGCAGCCGCGGTAGAGCGCGAAGAGGCGGGCGACGTCGAGCCTGGCGTTGACGAGTGGTGACTCGGCTGCCGCACGTCAGAGGCACGGGAGTGCCGTCTCTTCCTGTCCGGGCACAGATGCCAGCAGCGCCTCGCAGCACTCCGTGGTGGGCACGTCGGGGTCGGACTGGCAGTGGCGTGCCAGCTTTGGTGCGAGGGTGCTGAGGTCGCACCCTGGCGGCGGCGCTGCCACGACGATGCTCGCGGCCGCGGAGTTGATTAGGCCGAGAAGGAGGAGGAGGAGGAGGAGGAGGAGGCGACGAGAGAAGGCCATTGTCAGTGTCTCGGGAGAGTGCCTAACCTGGTTAGCTTTGCCGTGCATGGATCTCTATTAATGCAGTGTGGATGGGCGGGTTAGTCTGAAGAGAAATGTGTGAACTTACTGTACCTTTTTTTCAGAGCACTTGTGTGTGATCGTCCTACTACCGCCGAAGAGAAATGCGTGAACTCCCGGATGCAGATTTGCAGCTCCCGAGCACCGGTGCACCTGCTATTTTGAAAAATTGAAAATTTTAAATTTTGTTTCAAAAAAATCCGAAAAAAATTCCTGGAATACATATACATGTTTCCTACGCGCGTGGTTATTTTCAGTGCAAAAAACGTCGTATTCTGAGCTGTATAAAAATAACAAAATTCTGGTCAGTAAAAAGTGAAAAAAAGTGTGTTGAATCTGTCAGAAATTTCTATTTTTTGCCTAGCCCAAAATATATCGAATTTCTTTCCAAAATTTCTGGCGTACTTGCAGAACATGTATATGTGTTTGTGTAAAAAAAAATACAGAATTTTTGGAAGCAAAAAAGTACGATTTTCAAATTTTTCAAAAAAGGGAGCACTGGTGCTCGGGAGCTGCTATGGATTTCCGTGAACTCCCTGTTAACCACTTTTCATTGGAGATAGTACTAGTCCTTGGGACGCGCTTGCGGATCAGAATTCAAAACCCAACCGAAGAATTAATCTCACGCACCATGGAATTGCGCAACATACACTCTTTGCGGAATATGGAATAGGAGCCATTTCGTGATTTCCTCTGGCATGGAACGGCTCATCGCGAAGGGAAATTTTGGGAAATTTTTGTTTCTGCCAAACTAGTGTTTATCCATTTTATTTTGCCACTCTAAATTTTAGCATTTCGCTTTTACCACATTTTCTCCCGTTAAGAGGTAAAAGCAAAATCAAAACAACGGTAGCGATAAACCAAAACAAAATTTCACCATTTCTATTTTGTTTTTGCCCCATAAAAGGCAAAAATGATGTATTATCAGGAACTAGAAGGGCAAAACCAAGATGTTAAAATTTAGGATGACAAAAATAAAATGAGCAAGTGCAGCAAAAACAAAAACAAAAATCCTTGAATTGTGTACAACAAACGCGCTTCATTCCTGATAATGAAAAATACCTAGCCGAACAAGTAACAACAACACTTGCCGAAAAAACCCATCTGATTGAAGGGGCACCACTTGTCATTAGGGATGGTACTAGTCCTTGGAGACGCGCTCGTGGATCAAAACCCAAACGAAGAATTTAGAGCATATCCACTGGTACCCCTGAAAATTTGGCTGGCACCTCCTAAATTGTGTCCGATTAGGGTGTGTCGGACACTTGTCCGGCCAATCCCCGGTGCTGCCCACACCGACACCCCCAAACAGATCGGATTATCGGATCTTCTATGCAATTTATTTTTGTAGCCGGTGAAAAAACATGGCATATTGTGTGTGCTAAGCCACAAAGGATCTCACGAGTGGATCGCTTGAGTATGGCAGGCCACTCATCCACTCACAGTAGATCCACACACCCGCGTGCTGCCACGGAAAATCCACCCAGTGGATTGCTTTGTCCGTCTGTCCGCACGTAGAGTGGGTGACATGTGGGAGGGTGGATGGGGGCACGGGACACGTTTTGTGTCCGGCCCAGCCTGGTACCGGTGTGAGTGTTTTTTGTGTCCAACGCCCCAATTAGCCTTTGGAGGTGTGATGACCCACAAGTATAGGGGATCGTAACAGTCTTCGAGGGAAATAAAACCTAAATTTATTGATTCGACACAAGGGGAGTCAAAGAATATTTATAAGTCTTGACAGATGAATTGTCAGTTCAGCTGCACCTGAAAGTAGACTTGCTCGACACAGTTTATTAGTAACAACAGTTTTATGACAGTAGCAGTAGTGAAATAATAGCAGCGGCGAAATAAAGGCAGCAGTAATAATTGAAGTAGACAGCAGGATTAAAAATACTGTAGGAATAGGGATGGATGAACGGGCGTTGCATGGATAAGATAATTTATGAAATAGTCATACGTAGGGCAATTGCAGGTAAATAATAATAAAGCATCCAAGTAATAATTAATCATATGCATGTGTTCTGTATTTAGTCGTACGTGCTCGCAATGAGAAACTTGCACAACATCTTTTGTCCTGCCAGCCCGTTTGCAGCAGGGACTCAAGGAAAACTACTGGTAATTAAGGTGCTCCTTTTAATAAAGCACCGGAGCAAAGCATTAACACTCCGTGAACACATGTGATCCTCAAGTCGTAGCCATCCCCTCCGGTTATCCCAATTTCTGTCACTTTGGGGCCTCGGGTTCCGGATAGTGACGTGTGTGTACAACTTATAGATATGATCCAAAACAATAATTATTCTCATGATACAATAACATGTTCAGATCTGAAATCATGGCACTCGGGCCCTAAGTGTCAAGTATTAAGCATAACAAGTTGCAACAATGACATAAAGTACTAATAATGGATACTAGGCACCATGCCCTAACAATCTTACATCTATTACATGAACGATCTCATCCAATCCCTACCATCCCCTTCAGCCTACAGCGGGGAATTACTCACACATGGACGAGGGAGTCATGGATGGTTGATGGAGAGGTGGCGGTGATGATGATGGCGATGATCTCCTCCAATTCCCCGTCCCGGCAGGGTGCCAGAACGGAGTTTCTGATCCCCCGAACTAGGGTTTTCGGTGGCGGCGGAGCTCTGGAGGTTTTCTGGAAAAAGCGTCGATCCCCCTGACGTTTTTAGGTCAGAGGCAATAAGTAGTCCAAAGAGGAGCGTCGGGGGCCACGCGAGGCGGCCACACAAGGCCTCGGCGCGGCCCCACCTCTGTCGCGCCGAGGGTGCGTGTGGGGCCCTCGTGCTCCGTGTCCGCTTCATCTTCTAGCTCCGTGGGTCTTCTGGAAAAATAGGACTTCTGTAAATTTTCGGGAATTTTCCCGAAACTTTGACTTTCTGCACAAAAACAAGACACCAGGGCAATTCTGCTGAAAACAGCGTTAGTCCGTGTTAGTTGTATTCAAATCACACAAGTTAGAGGAAAAACAACAGCAAAAGTGTTCGGAAAAGTAGATACGTTTTGGACGTATCAACTCCCCCCAAGCTTAGCTTATTGCTTGTCCTCAAGCAATTCAGTTAACAACTGAGTGCGATAAAAGAAACTTTTACGAACATATTTGCTTCATATGATGTATATATACCTACTATATGATCAAAAAGCTTAGGCAATTCATAATAGGAACCATGCAAATAATGACACCTAGTAGTTATGCAAATCATGAAAAGATACCAACATACTAAGAATAAATAACATAACATACATCTATCCACATGAGTTGCAATGTTCGTAATAAGATATGACAAAATGGTATCTCGCTTGCCTTTATTTGAAGGAAAAAACATAAATGCCAAGGCACCTATGAAGTTCAAGTGAAAACTAGATATAAAGATATCAAAGATAAGAGCATCATAGTTATACCTCAATTAATCATATTCTGAGAGAAGCACATTACACTAAGAATGACAGCTATGCTCTCGAAGAAGTGCTCAAAAAAAGGATGATGACTCAACATAAAAATAAAAGATTGACCCTTCGCCGAGGGAAGTAGGGATTAACATGTGCTAGAGCTTTTATTTTAAAACAGGAATAAAATGTTTTGAGAGGTGGTTGTTCTTGTCAACGAATCAGTGATAGAGTTCTTGTTATCTTCCATACTAAACAAGTTGAGAGCGGTTCCGAGTTATTGATATTAGGCATTTATAGCATGCACTTTATATAACATGACACTCCTCCCAACCTTTGCTTTCACAAACCATAGCTAACTGAATCCTCGGGTGCCTACCAACAATCACATACCATGGAGGAGTGCCTATTTATTTTACTTTTTAGATGTTATAATGGTCTAACTAGCTCTTTGCAAAATTAGTGACGAACAGATGAAGCATGCAAGTCGGGAACTTAATTTAGTATGGAAGATAACAAACCCAACTACCACGTCCTTATGGGCTAAAAACTGTGTCACAAAATGAGAAATATTTTGAAGGTTTTAAAGGTAGCACATGAAAATTAACTTGGAATGGTTCGAAATACCATGCATAGGAATTTTTGGTGGACTCTTTGGAACAACTTGGTTTTTAGGAATTTGGATGCACGAGCAGCATTCCCGCTCACTACAAGTGAAGGCTAGCAATAGACTGGGAAGCGACAACCCAGAGAGCAATAATTGTCATAATTATACTTGCGACAAAATAAAATTAACGGAGTCATAAAAATGGTACTAAAACTCTGAGGCAAAATAGATCATCAAGGCTTAATTGACTTTTATTTTTCAGTCATTGATGGCTACGTGTTGGTGAACCCCAAGAGGAAGGTTATGATGTAGACAGCAGAAGTTTTCCCTTGAGAAATCTACCCAAGGTTATCAATCCAGTAGGACTTGACGATCTATCGGAAGGTTGTTGATGTTGACTCCCCCTGGCGCTAGGGAGCTTGCACCAACGTGGAATCTGCACAGACACAAACCAGAACTTTGCCCAACACGAAACAGAGAGGTTGTCAATCTCTCCGGTCTTGCAGAAACAAAGAGTTAAACGTATGGTGTGGAAAACAGCAGGAAAAACAGCAAGTAACAGGAAACAGATGATTGCAGCAGGTTGTGTAAACAGTATGAGGAAATTGGACCAGGGTCCACAGTTCACTAGTGGTGTCTCTCTCAGAACAGATAACTAGCATGTTGGGTAAACAAATTACAGCTGGGCAATTGACAAATAGAGAGGGCATAACAATGCAATACATGCCAAGATGTCTACTATGAAATCTAGTTGGGCATTACAACAAAGTACATAGACCGTTATTCCAACACATCTATGCCTAAATAATCCACCTTCAAGGCAGCATCCGCATCCTGTTCAGTATTAAGTTGCTAACAACAGATTATTGCATGAAGTAAAGTGTGTAATGTAATCAATACAAGTGCCCTTGGACACTGCACCAATGTTTTATCCCTAGTAGCAACAGCACATCTACCATCTTAGACCTTTCTGTCACTGATCCAGATATCTAGAGACTGAACCCACTATCGAGCATAAATACCCCCTCTTGGAGTCACAAGCATCTACTTGGCCAAAGCATCTACTAGCAACGGAGAGCATGCAAGATCAAGAGCACATAGATAAACAACTTGAATAAACATGGTATCAATATTCATCGGATCCCAGCAAACACAACATCTAGCATTACAATAAGATGATCTTGATCATGTTAGGCAGCTCACAAGATCTAAACATGGAGGCACAAGGTAGAGAGACAACCATCTAGCTACTGCTATGGACCCGTAGTCCAGGGGTGGACTACTCACGCATCACTCCGGAGGCAGGCATGGTGATGTAGAGCCCTCCGGTGATGATCTCCCCTCCGGCAGGGTGCCGGGAAGAGCTTCAGAACTCCTCCGATCTGAGATTGACGATGACGGCCGCGACGGAACTTTTCGTGGAATATGATCGACCGTAATAGGGTTTTCGCGTCGCGGAGAATATATAGGCGAAGAGGCGGCGTCGGTGGCCGAGGGGGGCCACCACGCCATAGGGGGCGCGGGCCCACCCTGGGCCGCGCCCTAGTGTGGCGTGGCCCCCTGGTGGGTCTGCTCCGACTCCCCTTTGGACTCCGTGATCTCCTCGTGATATTATTGACGATGTCTTTTGTTTCGTCCAATTCCGAGAATATTTCCTTAATAGATTTTCTGAAACCAAAAACAGCAGAAAACAGGGAACTGGCACTGTGGCATCTTGTTAATAGGTTAGTCCCAGAAAATGCATAAAAATGATATAAAGTGTAACCAAAACATGTAGCAATTGATATAATAACAGCATGGAACATCAAAAATTATAGATACGTTTGAGACGTATCAAGCATCCCCAAGCTTAGTTCCTGCTCGTCCTCGAGTAGGTAAACGATAAAAACAGATAATTTTTGAAGTGACATGCTACCAACACAATCTTTGATCAAATAACAATGTAATGCACATGATCTGAATGAAGTGATCCAAGCCAATGGTCTATAGTTTGCAAGCAAGTAAATAAAGAGTAAACATAAGTGATCACACAAGTGCAAACTTTCATGAATAACACTATAAAACATTTAGAGATATAATAGTCTAACATAATAGTTAGTTCACAGCAGCAATAATTCTCAACATGAAAGTGTTTGTATCAACACAAAGGAAGATAATAGCTTCAGCTTTTGCTTCAACTTTCAACATGTATATCATATAGATAATGTCAATGCAAAGAATATGATCAACCAAACACAAAGTTATGTAAAAACTGTTATACTGGAGTTGACAATGATGTTTGCTTAAGTAGACAGAAAGAAGTGGGAAAACTGACTCAACATAAAAGTAAAAGAATGGCCCTTCGCAGAGGGAAGCAGGGATTAACATCATGTGCTAGAGCTGTAGTTCCCGAAGGCATATAGAGAGCATAAAATATTGTTTTGTAAGGTAATGGTGTATACAGGTGTCAACAAATCAAATAGCAGGTACTTGTCATCTTCCATGGCTAACTAACTTTTAGAGCGGTTCCGAGAGTTTTTAGGACTGCACTTGTAACAAGCACTTATTGGTGACACTCCTCCCAACCATTTACTTTCCACAAACCATGGCTAACCGAATCCTCGGGTGCCCACCAACATTCACCATGGAGGAGTGTCTATTTATTTATTTATTTATAGGGTGGACTAACCAGCTCTTTAATGCAAAATAAAAGGTGGAGAAGCAGATGAAGCTGCCAATCCTTGTAAATTAATTAGCATGGAAGATGACAAATCTCACTACTACGTCCTTATGAGCTTTTCAAGTAGTGACACAAAAAGGAAATGTAACAGTTTTGAGTAGTTAGTAGATAGCACATGAAGAAATTTACTTGGAATGGTGAAAACACCACATAATAGGTAGGTATGGTGGACACAGGTGGCATGGATTTGGCTCAAGGTTTTGGATGTACAAGAAGCATTCCCTCTTAGTACAGAGTTTAGGCTAGCAAGGTTATTATAAGCAAACATCATTATCAACTGGAATAGCAAGAGTGTACATAAAACACAAGGTTTGACGAACCATAGACTCCCACTGTCTTCCTTGTTAACACATAGCCTTCATCCAAAAATTATCTAGACTACTATGGACTTCCAATTATGCAACAGATTATTATAGCAGAAAATCCTTATAGTAGTTCTTCATTAATAGCCATTACTTACATGATGCACAAGCTTAAACATTAATTACTTGACAGCTCAAAACAATTGGCAAGCATCAAATTACTCAAGACAACGATCTAAAAAGATTCATGTAAGCATTTTATACCACTACCACATGCATAGCATTTTTCTGGTCCAACCAAACACCAATCAACTTATTTGACAACTCTCCAAACAGATATAAGTGAAGCAAGAGAGTACTTTCTTCAAAAGAAACTGAAAGCTCTAACAAGAGATGTATGAAAAACTGAGAGCTAACAGCAATAACAGCAACTAGACAGGAATACTCAACAAGTATAAGTGAAGCACAAGAGTATTCTAATGAAAAAGTGGAGCGTGTCTCTCTCCCAAACATGAATGCTAGGATCCAACAAGTATAGCACAGCAAACAAAACAAAACAAACAAACTGAAAACAAAAACACACTGACGCTCCAAGGAAGAGTACACTAGCATGAAGCAATAAAAATATAGCACCATTAGAGATGACCTGATAATTTGTAGATGAAGAAGGGGATGCCTTGGGCATCCCCAAGCTTAGATGCTTGAGTCTTCTTGAAATATGCTGGGGAGGTAAGCCTCCCCAAGCTTAAGCTCTTCACTCTTCTTGATCATGTAATATCATTCTCCTCTATCAACACTTGAAAACTTCCTTCACACCAAAACTTAACAGCTTTTCTCATTAGCAGGTTAGTGCACTAAAAGATAATACTTCAAAGTTCTAGCAAAGACAAAACTCACAAGCCAACTATTTTAAACATTAGCCACTGTTACTAGGCTCAAGTGGGCACTTTTACACGAAAAGAAACCACTTAAAAACTTGTAAAAGAGAGAATGCAAAATAAAAGACAGAATCTGTCAAACCAGAACAGTCTGTAATGACGAATTTTTTCGAGGCACTTACGATGCTCAGATGAAAAACTTTTGAAATAATGAAAGTTGCGTAACATCATCAGGAACATGCACAAAGAAATAGTACTCCCTCTATTTTTCAATATAAGATGTTTTAGCCTTTATCCATCACTCACTTTACTGTGTACCTAGATAACATGTGCAACACCTAAAATATCTTATATTAAAAAACGGAGCGAGTACAACAAAAACTTTTGGTCAAAACATTGAGATTCTTTATACATGACGACTAGACGAGGAATGAGCCATCTAAAAATGGCGACCGAGAAATAGTCCCTTTCTTTGCGAAATATTGTGTGTTGGGTGGTATTCAAGTTCTTTTCATTTTTGGAACATGTGCATGTTCGAACTTCAAGAATCATACTAGCACTTGTCTATTTTACAGTTGAGTCAAGTGTAAGAGAGTCAGGATATTTAGTACTCTCTCCGTATCAAAATATAAGTCACTTTACCTACTTACCAAAATATATGTATCTAGACATGTTTTAGTGCAAGATAAAAACATGTCTAGATACATATGTTTTGGTAAGTAGGTAGAGTGATTTATATTTTGATACGGAAGGAGTAGTACTATTAAAAAGGTCTCCAGCCAGCCATGGAACTCACTCGTGGTGAAGCCGCTGGGTTGTACTACAACACAATGGCTAGCAACCTTTCAACTAATCATCTAGAATATCAAAGCTGCTACACACGTGCACACAGGAAACGCGGCTGATAGTATTCCTTACCCAGAGAGACGAACAAACTGACAATGAGTCTTTAAATTAGAAATGCCAAGGTAACACTTCTCTACAGCTGAAATAGTTGTACAGAGGAAGGCAGAAAAGATAACACGGGCGCTGATTTCTGGTAACTCTATAAACAGCACGCTGAGTACAAGAACATCATGGCACAGTCTCAGCCGATTAACCGTATTTTCCATTGGGCATAAGGTATGATACAGAAGATTCTATGCTACAAAACCAACGCCTTCATCTTCAGGAATCTGTTGCGTTGGCCACCATTCTCAACACGCAATGAGGAACATACAACATGGAGAGATGAACACTAGGCTTCAGACTATTTTGCGGTGTCCACTGAAGGCCCAAATCTGAAAAGTTTCAGCAACAGCTTGAAGGTTAGAATGCTGGAGTTGACTGAAAAATATTTCATGTCACTTTTTGGAAATGTACATCGGAAATCATCAACTAGCATTCAAGTATGCAAGATTTCCAGACAGCTAAACAAACAATATATAGCAAATACTCTAATAAACATGCACCTTTTCAGTAAATTAATGTACGTCCCAATGTGCAAACTATTTCAAAACATAACTGAAGCAATGGACAAGTGACTAATTAGGAATAAGAGCATAAGATGTACTCCCTTCGTCCCACAATATAAGACATTTTGGCAAGTTGTTTTAGCTTGCCAAAACGTTTTATATTATGGACAGAGGGAGTAATATCTTGTCCTACAACTGATAGTTCCTCTCTACCACATTTTTTTGTGCTACGGCACAACAGTTCATACCATGCCATGCAATTGATCGAGTAAATCGACAAGATTATTTTTTTCGTATCGAAAGCGCCTTCATTACCTTCAGATTTTTGTCCCAACTTCCTGTACACAATGCACTCCCATCAGATGAAAGCCCAAGGCAGCTTATACGACCTTCATGAGAGTTTTGCAGAGTTCCCAAATTAAGCACTACCTGAGTCATTTTAAAAAGTATTCACAAGTCAACCAAAAGTGATAATAGTATAAACAGTGCATAAAGATGATGAAGCAGTAGCTTTAGCTCTTAAAGCCGCAACATGTGATTCAATTAAGCTTTTTATGAGCACTCTCTCCGCCTGATCAATTCTAGGAAGGAAACAAAAGGTTCACAAAGGGACCTGAGTCCAAAATTAAAAGGAGGACTTGATCACTTTATTCTCTCAAGCCTCTTATAGCCTATTAACAGTAATCTTCTAATAGAAGGTGATCTGCAACAACATCTCAGCATCCCTAATGAATTACATATAGAGATGATGCAGAAACTTAATGACATAAGCTGTGACATGTATACTCAAGCAGAACAGCCAAATGCAAACAGCACTTTATGCGTTATCATGATATTTATTTTGTGAGGCATATCTCGAAACGGAAAGCAGCTAGTTCTCAGTAACTGAATATTTTTCCGATGTGGTCAATTCTTACTCCCTCCGTTTTTTAATATAAGATGTTTTAGTATTTGTCCACATTCATATGCATGCAAATGTCTGTAGACATGTTTTAGTGTGCATGTTCACTCACTTTATCATGCATGTAGACAACATGTGCAATAGCTAAAACATCTTATATTAAAAAATGGAGGGAGTAGTTGATAGTTACAGCTTTACAATCACAGCAAAAGGTAAATTATTGCTGGGCTATAATGAAGTTAAACTTATGTAATTCAAAGATCAAACTAGTGCTGTTAGTAACCAGGCTTAGAATTTTTAAACTTTGATCTGACTTTTATAAGGTAAATAAACTGTACCATGGTCAAACTAAGTTTCCTTTTCAACAAAATGAAACTCAGCTACAGCTTGCAGTAAAACTCGACTAGTCTTCTTTTTAGATGTGTGGCTTTTATCCCAGTATCTAAGCAGTAATTAATTAAATTCCTGGAAAAAGCGGGTAAAGATGCAAACCTCAGCAAGAAGTGTGTCCCACACATAACAGTCACCATTAGAGTATCCAGCAAAAAGAAGTCTTCCTGATATGGAGAATGCGATAGATGTAACAGTAGGGAGTTCATCATCATTTCTATCTGGCTCCCTACTGTACACTTGAAGTTGATGTCCTGTCCTCATGTCAAATAATCTGCATGTACCATCATCTGAACCAGTACCAAACCTTTGACCATCAGGGAAAAACTTGACACTGTTAATGTCACCCTCATGTCCATGATATGTTCGAACTGCCCGGCTTGCGATTCTGAGATCCCATAGTCTTACAGTTGTATCACATGAACCGGATACAAACATATTCGTGTTTAACGAATTGATGGACAGACTGTAAGGGGTACATATAGTAGATCAGAACACTTATAACTCAAACCAGTAAACACATAAAGAATAGCAACATATATTTCCAAATAAAGATCAGATAAGACGAGCACTTTCACCAGTATATTACAAGCTGCAACACAAGCATGAGCCACATTACAAACATATCATTGCATTTGCCTCATGAACATGAGCTACTTGATTAGTTGATAGTGGTTAGACCATTGTTGATTTAATCATCCACATTTGAGGGATACGTCTTGCAGACCAAACGCTGCATGTGGTGCCATGCGACAACTTCATACTATGTGTTAGTTCATTACTAACTACAGCCAGCTCTTAAAAGTAAACTTGCACCGCCAAAGGTGAAACCTATCATTTCTTCACAAATACTACGCAGTTGGACAATGTGTAGAATAGGTGATGCTTTAACATCAGTACGAAACTTCGCCCAACTCAACTTAATCAATAAAATTTGAACAGAATGCAAAAAAAAAAACTTGTCTTGAATTAAGAGAAAAATATATTGTAAAGACAAGCATGATGCCCAATTGAACTAGTCGTGGGAAAAAGACAATTACCTTAACACATCAGCTGTATGTCCTGATGGAAATTCGCCGCCAAAGATTGATATCCTTTGACCAGTAGTAACATCCCACAGGACACACGTTTGGTCACCTGAGCCTGTAATCATGCGTGTTTCTTGATCCGGGACATACTGACAAGACGAAACATAGCCTTTGTGTCCAGTAAGTACTCTTGATACTGGCATGTTCCCGTCTCTGTCTACTTGCGAGTTAAGATTGAATATAGAGCATGCACTATCAAGACCGCCACAGGCGACAGATTGACCATTGGGTGCAAAAGCACATGTCATCACCCATGGACAGTGTAGCTTTATGGCATGTGTTTTCTGACTTGTTAAAGCATTCCATACAATTAGTCTTCCATCTTGTGAGGCACTGACTATCCAGTTCTTTTCAGGAGTCCAATCCAGAGAATATACCTGTGTTGAATCAGAGTCAGTACTAATTAATACCATGACGCCATTCAACACGAGCAATTTTGCGAAGGTACTATTGTCAAGAGCAATCTAAATTGCTCAACAACCAAAACAAAATCACAGAGCATAGTTTTAGGCGTGACAGAGCAGTCGGAAGGACCAACTGATCACAAATTTTTAGCATCAAGGTTATTTCTATTAATTGCAATATTCTAAAAAATAGTGATCACCCGCATACCTCTTGCTCGAACCTTGATTTTTTCTACACTACACATTTTGCAGTTTAGTTGGTTTTTAAACAATAACATGTCCCTAAATAAAAAGAGGGATTTGGGAAGAAGGACTACAGACTAACATAGCACTACTATTTCACAACAGAGGAAACCAAAATGCTACTATGGAGTGAGATTAGGGCTGTTTAAATCTGGTCGAACGGGTTAAACAACAGGCTCAACCTTGAGCTGTGGTGATTGCAAGTAGAGAACTCCATGTGGGACAGCAAGTGATGGATTGCAGCTTGCATGGATGCATGACAAAATCTGCTTCGTGTGCATTCTAAAGCCCTAAATAGAATATAACAATGCTCGCATCATGCCATGCTTAACTGCAATTTAGTTGTGGTGGTGAGCATCTCACAGATTTTTAGTGTTGGTACTGAAGCTTTAATTGTAGCGCTGAATGTTGAGTCTTTGACAGAGAGATGGAACAATGGAAGGAACATATTTGAATAGAATGCTAATACCCATTCTTCACTTGGATTTTTAAAAATCCAAAACAGGTACATTATGATGATCAAATTGGAACCTGACCTAACCACACATTCTATCCATGGGCATGATAGCCAATGTCAAATAAGTAACTAAAAACCAAGGCATCATTAATTTTATGGTAGATTTTGCTTAAGAGCAGCCCAAAGATTGATATACCGCTACACGACATTGCAATTTTCTCGAACTGCAATATAACATCCTAAACATGTTAAATTATGCCCAGCGATGTTGCTGTCACTTTCCTGTTCAGTACCGCCGGTAAGTATGGTAAGAAGACCATATTTCCCTAATATGTTTGTGCTATTGGCGCCAAAAGGCTGACGTCAAAACATCCTCTGCTACCTTTGCATGCAGCCATGTTCTCTTCCACTATAAACTCAAGTTACTTCTACACATTTCATGACAAATTAGGCAAGACATCAGCCTTTTTCCAGACAACCCTTCATCTCGATGTCAAGGTACACAGCCAGAGGGTCAAAACCTCATCCTCATTCAGGTTTTCATATATTTAAAAGGTCCACCCTGTGACCCAATCTTCCTCCCCGTGATCAACCTCGAACTGCTCACACTGCCACCATCTAATTGCAAATTCCCAATTGGAGTGACAAGTGCGAGACCTGACTCATCTCTACTTCCAAATTTAACTAAAAAAAAAAGCGCATGAAAGAGAAATCGCAAAAGCTCCTGCCCCGCAATTGAGGCAAGGGACCAAAGTCAACCAATGAACAACCTTCCCGCTGTGGCCCTGCAGCGTGCGGCAGCACACCAGATCCGTCTGGTTGAAGCTCACCGCCGTCCGCCCCTGCGCCTTAGAGTACTTCTCCACTGCACGCCCGCCACACAAAGCAGTCAGCAACAGTTCACAAACCCTCGACAGCTCCCTGCCGGGGGAGGAGGGGAGGGGATGCCTCACCGTCAGTGTCGAGGAGCGTCTGCCGCCGCTGACGGAGCCTCTCGGAGAGAGTTCACCGAGGCCGTCGCCGCCGCGTGCCTCTCCTTGAGCTCCGCCACTGACGCCATGGCCGGCCGCGCACCAGGATTCGTGCGCTGTTGGGGATCTACCTGGCGGCTCTGGGCATGGAGGGAGGGATCCAATGTTTGAGTTCAGGGTTTGAGGGGGCTCGGAAGGAAGATGAGAAGGAAGCGGCGGCGGCGGCGGCGGCGGCGGGAGGAGCCGAGCTGGTCGGCGACGACAATGACGGAGCGACAGGAGAGTGGAGGAAGGGGAGGGAGCGTGGGGGCGGAGTTGTTGGGGACGCGTTGGATTTAGGAATGGAGAGCTGTGAACCGTCACCTACTGCTTCTGCATGACATGTGGGGCCAACAGCACAAGGCCCAATTGGCATAGGGTTGGCTTATGGCACGACCTGGGAGGTTTTGAGGGGAATGGGACCACACGGAGAGTGACCGTTGCCCGCCCGATGCGGGTTTTGGCCGGACCTGATCACAACGCGTGCCGGGACGGGCTTTCGCACAGCCTTTGCAAACTCAACATAAGAAATCATATTTTGAAGTTTTTTTTAAAAAAAAAGACCTTTTATGTAGCTAATATTGTATTATACGGTTATACCACCGTATAAAATCTCAAGTAGAAATATGTTATGTTATGAGCTGCGCAAAAATGACAAACTGACATTTGTAAATAATGAACAATTCAAAATTTCAACTTCCCCTAATCTTAGATTTTTGTCTAGTCCAGAATATGAACTATTCTAAGCTGAGATTTTGCACGTTGTTAGAATACATAATTATCTATGTCCAGTTTGTTTTTCATTTTTTGGAAATTTCAAAATATGATATTCGATTTTCAAAATAAAGCCCCCCTCGAGTTTGGGTTCCTTTTGTGGACGGATACACGATTTAATCTAGTAATTCACACCTTCTTGTCTCGTCTCCTCATCTTATCCTCGCCTCGTTTGAGAGTCGGCTTTGAAGTTCCGGCTCCCACCCTCTCTCTCTAGCGACTCTGCTGGCCAGGGGAGAGGGATGTCCGACCCCCTTGTACATAGTAATGCTAGGGTAGCGTTTATTCCGTCTTTGGGTTGCTGTCACGCCAGCGTGCGACGCTGGACAGCTGCTCCGGCTCTCTGCCGATGAGCCCCCGAGATGGTGGTGCGTCAGGGTGGGCACAAAAAACCATAACCGAAGACCGAACCCGAAAAAACTGAGACCGAACCCGAATAGACCGGAAATTCGGTCTTCGGTCACACGTTCGGTCCCAGGAATTGGATGACCGAAATAATCTTGATATGTTCGGTCTCCACTGCTAGAAAACCGAAATGCCCGTTCAGACCGAAATTGACATAATTCCCGAAGGCCCAAAGCCCATGTAGGCACACTAGCCCAGCTAGAAGGCTTATTACGTTGCCTTGTTCCCTATTCGTTGCTCCCGGGCCTGATCAGTGGTCGAGTCCTTGTACGTTATCTCATACTCCCTCCGTTCTAAAATACTTGTCTTCCATTTGTCCAAATTCGGATGTACCTAGACATGTTTTTGTGTATAGGTAAATCCAAATTTGGACAAATGGAAGACAAGTATTTTGGAACGGAGGAGGGAGTATCTGTGAGCTGTGAGTTGTTACGTGTCGTTATGATGCCTTTTGTGTTGCTGCCGCAAGCTGTTGTGCTATCAATTTTGTATATATTTGTGCAAATTTTGCTGCCATTTTTTCCAGGTTTGTGATGCCACTGTAAGGTGTTGTGCTACCATTTTTTTGTGCTCCCAATTTATAAACTTGCACTGCCATTTCATAATTTGGTCTATTTGGTCATGACCGAAGACCGGACGAAAAGACCGATGACCGAATACGAAAAGACCGAAAAGACCGAAGGTAATATGGGTAGCATTTATAGATGACCAAAATTGTCGAAGGCCGAATAGACCGGACCGAGCAAACCGAATAGACCGAACGCCCGGGCTGAGTGGTGCGGGCGGCATGTGGCTGGTGAACCCCCTTTGAATAAGTGTGTTTGCACTATGTGCTATGTAGGTGATGCCGATGTGTATCCTTGTCCAATCCGTCGTCGTGGTTATGTTTAATTGCCACTAGTTCTATGATGACCCATAGTTTTGTATCGAAAGATATGATCACATTTGAATTTGAATGTTTAGAATTTTTAAAATATTGTCTAATGTCAAGTACTAAATCCTATTGTCTAACATTACTTGGTGAAAGTTAGAAAACTATTGTCTAAATATTGAAAATTGTCAAAATAATTAAGATTCGGTTTGATCATACAACTTATACGAGATCTGTTCGGCGGAACCCGAGCCATACTGCACAAATGCTTTTACGGTATCTGATAGACTTGCGCTAAATATCAACATACTCCCTCCGTTCCATTTTAATTGACTCACATATATCTAGATATGGATGCATCTAAACAAGAAAACATGTCTAGATGAGTTGATATATGTGAGTCAATTAAAATGAAACTTGTTAAAAAACTATCAACATACTCTGTTCTTCAAAAAAAATTGTGTTGCACTCTGTTCGTTGTGGTACCATTTTTACAGGATGGCAGTACAGAACAAGTCGGCTCTCGGGAAAAAGACGACTTCGCAAGGTGTCAATCACGTGCCTCCCGGTTGGTGGCCAAGGAAAGCAGTGTAAACACGTCAAAAACCGTTGGTCTAACTTCAGACCTACTACTACCAAACATTATCCCATAAATCAACTCCACACCATCAGCAAATGGCACTGCACGCCGGCTGTAAACCTTTCACCTCTGACGATCGACAGAAAAACTCAGGTACCAGGCTCAAAACAGAAATTAGATCCAAACTGTTCAACGTTTGTACTCCTACGTGTTGTGTTTTGTGTCAAATATTGTGTACGTGTTGGGTTAGGTTTTGACTTGGCGTTGTATTAGGTGTGGATAGGTACGAGTAGTGTTCGAATCGAACTCTTGTAACCTGGGCCTCCCATATAATGAGGGGAGCACCACACGTGTAATTAATGACGACTTGATAGCAACAGGCACGCAAGGGGAGCCGGCGGCTTGTGCCGGCGCCTAGGGCGGCCAGGGTTGCGGTATCAATGGGGAGGAGCGCTCGTAGTCATGCCCCGCAGATGTAGGCGAGTTCGCCGAACTGCGTTACCAAATCTCGGTGTCGTCATCGTGTTGTGGTTGCTTCGTGTTCTCGTAGATTAATTTGCGCCTACGACGGTAACAATTGGTATCAGAGCGAGGTTGAAGGCCGCGGATTGTTTGATCTAGAGGATGGAGACGCGACGTCGTTTGATCAGAGTTGTCCGCGCGGATCATGCCGACGGTGAAAGCTGATCGGGATACGAGTCAGATGTCGAAGGAGCAATCGGAAAGCAGTCGCGCCGATTAGCGGCGTTCTTGTTCGGCACGAGGAGGCCGTCTCGGTGAGATCGGATCGATCGGCACAGCAGCAGGCGTGCGCGTGTCATATGTGATGGAAAGTCGCGACAGCAGCGGAGACTTGGTCCAGCACGGGGACACACACAAGAAGGGCTGCCCTAGAACCAGCAGCAGCCGCTGTGGGAGGCGGCGGGACAGCTGATTTACAGGCGTGCAGGTCAGATCGATCCCGATCGTGGCGTTCGAGAGCAGGCCGACGTGCGGGAGGCAGCGGACAGCGATGGGCCGCGTGGTTGTGGCCTCTGGAACGGAACGGACTCAGGCTGCTACATGCATGCATGAGATTTGTTTAAGAAAAAAAAAAGGAAGGCGTCATGTATTGCATGCCACCGGGAGATGGAGAAAGAAAAAGAAATATTGGATCAATGGAAGTCTGTGTCACGTTGGGCACGGGAAGGCTTTTCAAGATTGTGTTTTTTTCTGGTTTTATCTCTATCTGCTACGTACATGTGTGTAATGTACGGATGGCTGCGGTAGAAACAAGACGCGGAGTCGCAGGTTCACAGGAAGATTGACAAGGTTTGGTCAACGTTATTTGATCCAAGCGTTATATGGGCGACGCTTGATGATGTAGCATGGGACCAAGTTGATCAAGATGGACTGGATGCGGCGAGTGACGACATGCTGGAGCGTGTCGTGAGGATCATGCATACACAGGGTGCCGGACAGTGCACGGAAGGTGGACTGGGCACAGGGTGGAGGATGGGTGCAGTCGGATACGTTTGGCTGGGTCGGACTGGACAGTCTGACAGATCGATGGGAGGTCGGTCGGACAGAAGACGGTGAAGATCGGCGACAACGACGTAGGAGCGTGGGGGCTGATGGTGTCTGTACTCTGTGGCGTGGAAACACGTGGCGCATGGTTATGCGTGCTTCGACATGCGGTGGCGCGGGGCCGATTCAAGATGGAGCGCTTATGGGATCTTGAGGTAGGCGGGGCGCGGGGTGGATTGATCATCTATCAAGGAGTCATGTCGAAGGTGGAGCTGGAGTCTCTGAGGGAAGATTCCACTCGGCTGATGGAGGGGCTACGGCGTAAGCTAGCGGAGAGTCGAAGCCTATTCAGCGGGAAGGCGAGAAGCACGTTGGTCGGACTGGACGTCAGGGTTCGACAGATACGTGGAACTCGGCATCGGTCGGGTTTGACTGATGGTTGTTTGCAGTGGGGCCTGAGGTGGTGTGGGTTAGCGACCCGGTAAATCTTGGCCAAGATTGCAGATGCTCGACGCGGTAGTAGCGGCGAGGCGCGCGGTAAGCACGGGACACGGCGACAGACCAGGGCACATGCGGTCAGACATGTGGTCAGATGGGTGTGCAGGGGTGCTGAAGCAGTGTTGGCGAGTATCGGATTCAAGTTGGTGACTGGGTCTATGGAGATTGATGCATCAGGTGATAAACAAGAGTCTGCCATAGGGAATCTGAGAAAGTGTTGGAGAGTCTGAAATGTCGGAAGCGTGGAGGGTACATGGTCGTATATTCTGTGATGTTCAGTGCACATGGCAAAGTGCGGATGGCTAGATACAGAAGGAGGCGGAGTGCTATAGCTATGGGACATGTAGAAGACTATCCAGGATGAGACGACTGTGAATTTGACTCAAGGTGATTAAAAGACGACGATGAAATTCCTTCAAGTTGGAAGCACTTTCACGCATATCAGTGATCGATGTGTGATGATGTTGACACGGGAAGAAGGGACTACAGTTGCAGGTGAAGTCACGTGGAGTCTGGGAGTAGCAGCGAAACTCATGGTAGACAACTCAAGTCCGGAGTACATGTAGGTTTGACGCATTGACGAATTCAATGTGGTGGACAATATTCGCCAAGGTGGAGTTTGTTGTGTTTTGTGTCAAATATTGTGTACGTGTTGGGTTAGGTTTTGACTTGGAGTTGTATTAGGTGTGGATAGGTACGAGTAGTGTTCGAGTCGAACTCTTATAACCTGGGCCTCCCATATAATGAGGGGAGCACCACACGTGTAACTAATGACGACTTGACAGGCACGCAAGGGGAGCCGGCGGCTTGTGCCGGCGGCTAGGGCGGTCAGGGTTGCGGTATCAATGGGGAGGAGCGCCCGTAGTCATACCCCGCAGATGTAGGCGAGTTCGCCGAACTGCGTTACCAAATCTCGGTGTCGTCATCGTGCTGTGGTTGCTTCGTGTTCTTGGTAGATTAATTTGCGCCTACGACGGTAACACTACGAATGAACAAATCATAGAGCAACCGAGCTCTTTAGTTGCGGGCATACACACACAACAACTACAGTATTTAGCATCTACCATGTTTACACCCAAACAATACCAACCCCGACAACACATTATACATCTTTGCAGAGACTCGTCCGTTGCATCATTGGCCTCCTCCGGTGAACACGCATGAGCCGTAGCCTGCAGAAACCACAGAGAACGATGGTTAGCAATATAGAGAACGATGGTTAATTAACTACTCGGAATAATTAGGAAAATAAAAGGTTAATCTCCGACAAGAAAGCGACGAGATGTACATATACACCTGTGCTGTGAGGAGGTGAGCAAGAAGTTCTACACTTCTTAGTAGCAATCATGTTTGTCAGCATTGCAATCTGGCATAGATCAACGAAATGTATGTATATACTAATATACAGACACCTAGGTAACGTCAGTGACGCGAGGTTAAGACCAGCTAAGATAAGCAAAACGAACTTGTACACTACCACATCACGGACAAGTAAAAAGTTCGTGGTTGTGTATGTATAATCTTCTACCTCTGTTCCACAATGTAACCCTTTTTAGCAAGCTAGTTTATTTTGTTAAAAAGGCTTATATCGTGGAACGGAGGGAGTACACATATGTATAAATCAGCAAAATGTATGTATACAGACACCTAGATAACGTCAGTGACGCGAGGTTAAGACCTGCTAAGATAAGCAAAACGAACTTGTGCACTACCACATCACGGACAAGTCAAAAATTCATGGCGATGTATGTATAATCTACATATGATGATGATGTATGCCAGTACCAGAGGTCCAGTGATCTCTATATTTTTAAAAAAATCAAAAAATCTTTTTTTTTAAATAATCTGAAAACAATCATGGTTTTTCTCAATATTGTCTCCCACAAATTGTACAATTTCAATTTAAAATACTTTGTATTTTGAGCTACACAAAATGATAAATGTATAGTATAGCGAACCATGCACATTTCAAATGTTTAGATTTTGTCATTTTGTGTAGTCTATACTAAAATAATTTCACATTACGATGTTGCATGCTTATAAGATACTCACTCCGTTCTATTTGAATTGACTTGCTATTCATCACATGTGGATGTATCTATACATGTACATCATTGCAATTCATCCAGATTTTTTCATAATTTTTGAAACTTATAAATATTTTCTTTGATTTTTTTTAAACAACAGGATCACTCGGGAGCAGCCAAAGTGGCTTTCCGACAGGTACCGAAGTACTACTACACAATTATTCGGGGAATCCTGCGTCAATGTACGTGGACGCACCAGCAATGGTCAGTCGGCACATGGACAAATGAGTGAATGAAAGAACAGCAGAAAGCCGACCTCCTTTCGTACTCGTGCACATGTGCGCAACGCGACGCGGAATGCTTGCATCGCAATTCATGCTTCCACTCGCTCTAATGATCCGTGAATCGACAGAGCAGAGACGCGCTAAATGATACGAGGAATGCGCGAGCAATGGCGAAGTTAACGGAGGAAAGGAGCGTATGTAGTACTTACTGGGGTTGCTGGAGGTGAGCGTGGCGGACTGCCGGAAGTCGCAGTTCCAGGGGTGGCCGCCGGCGGCCTGGTAGAGCTGGTTCATGGCGTACGCGGCGTGGGCGCGCACCGTGTTGGGCTGGAAGCAGGCGCCCCCGGGCTGGATGGCGGCGCAGTCCACGCCCACCTGGGAGCACGCGTAGTCCATGTCGGTCTGCAGCTGCGCGTCCGTGGCGGCGACGCTCGCCACGCACCACCCGGACCCCTTGGGCTGCACCGTGGCGCCCGCGCCGTTGCCGGACGAGGTCAGCCCGGCGTCGTACGCCATGCTGAGGTCGGTGTGGTACAGCCCGAAGGACCGCTCCGACGTCGGGCCGGGCTTCAGGTCCTCGTCGTAGAGCGCGAACAGGTAGGTGTCCACCGGCTTGCCCGGCATGAGCGGCGTGCCGGCGCCGGACCTGAGGTGCGCGACGAGGTTCGAGACGTACGCCCTGGCGTTGTCCACCGTGGCGCCGGCCTCCGTGGGGTCGCCCTTGGTCGGCCAGCCGGTCTCCGCCACCACGATGTCCACAGCTCCGTACCCGGATCGCCCCAGCGCCGACTTGACGGCGTCGACCTGCGCGTCGAACATGTTGGTGTACTTGATCTTGGACCCGGCGTCGACGCGGCCGGCATTGGGCTGGAACAGGCAGAAGGCCAGCGTGTCCGGCCGGGGTCGGACTGGTATGCGAAGTAGGGGTAGGGGTTGATCATGAAGGGCGCTCCGGTCTTGCTGAGGAAGCCGAGGATCTGCTGCAGCTGGGCCGCGACCTCCGGATGGAAGGCGCCGGTGGAGGGCGGGTCGGACTGCGCGAGCACGGCCATGGTGTTGACGGTGGAGAACCTGATGCCGGCGGCCGCGCCGCCGGCGGCCACGGCGGCGGCGCGGAGGTTCTGCATGGCCGGAAGCAGCGCGGCGGCGAGGGCGGCGTCCCCGGACTCGAGCACCTCGTTGCCGACGGCCACGACGGAGATGTCCGAGGCCGGGATGAACGGGAGCACGTTGCCGGCCAGCCAGCCGGCGGCCGCGGCCGGGTCGGCGGCGAGGGCCGGGATCTCGCCGTTGGCCACGCCGACCACGAGGGAGATGCCGGTGCCGGCGAGCGCGCGGATGACGCCCCCGTCGACGCCGTAGAGGCGGACCTTGGAGATGGTGGTGGACTTGAGCAGCTTGACCGTCGCGTCCGGCGACGGCAGGTTGTCGGCCACCTCGCCGTAGTTGACGCCGATGTACGACTGCGCCTCTGCACAGCCATGCATCGATCAGACAGGAAAGTTAGCCATCCATGCCCAGTTAGCTAATTAACTAACCCATAAAGGCGATAAAATTCCTTGGCTTTAAGGAAGGATTTGGATGGTAAAGCTGCCGGTGCGTCACTTGATCCGCAGGCAGAGTGCCTGTTTGGGAGTGGCGATGGAGATTTGCTGGAAAAGCGGGGGAAAGAAACTTACCGGATATGTCGACGAAGCAGCAGAGCAGGAGGATTGGCGCGAGGAGCAGGAGCTTTCGCGACTCGGCCTCCATGGATGATTCGCGCTCGGGATTGGATTGTGTCAGAGACCAGAAAGCGAGAGGGGGAGATTTAGGGAAAGAAAGAGGGGGCAGAGACAGACGGAGGCAGCAGCGGAGCGAGCGTGGGAGTGAGCGCGAGAGTGGAGTCCGTTAGTTAAAACGGGGACGCGAAGACGGAGGAGGGCAGGAGGCCGGGGAAACCACCCAAGAATCGTATGCCTACACGGAGGCCGGAGCTAGGCGGTAGGCGAGCGGCGTTGCGTGGCGTGCTTCGGCCACATGGAGGCGGATTCCAGGTAAGGTATTGGGTGTGGAAGGTGGCTTGGGATTTGGTACCTGTGCTGAGCTGTGCCCACGTGCGCCGCGGCGCGGGGTGGCTGCGCCGTTGGATACGCGGCTCCGACAAGGGTCCGCCGACGACGATGGGCTCGCTCCGGGAGAGAGAGAGCTGTTACCGTCGCTGTGGTGTGGTGTGATCATTGATGAGAGCCGGGAAGCGACAGTGCTTGCTCGATTTGGTTTTATTTACTGTTTGACGTGTGGTAGATTTGGCATGACGTTTTCTGAATGTCGTCTCCATGATTGATGATGCACATATGCAGGATCGAAGGGGGGTAGGACTATGACTGACTGAGATCCGGTGCCTTGCCATGGTCAAGGCACCGATAAACAGTAATGTGCCTTGTTGATTTGGCCGTTAGATTCACAATAGATGGACAAGATTAAATGTTGCAGCAGCGACTGTGTACTGTTGGCGAGGCTGTAGCACATGTACTGTAGAAAATGGCCTGTAGATGTTTCTGTAGCACTGCGCCTGTTCATGTTCATCCGTCTCCGTTAATTCTTGATCGAACGGCTAGAAAAGGAGCTCAAGGCATGGTACTGTTTCATGGGTGCCTTGTCCATGGCTAGGCACTGGATGAGCCTGTGTACTGTGTGGTGCAATAACTTGTGCGCCAACAGCCTCAGTGGCTTCATACTTGAACAGGAAATCCAGTAACTTTCTAGACGATCGAGAGAGTATAAATGACTCCCAAGCTCCAGGAAGTACTTTATTTTCGAAAATCATATTTTGAATGTTCAAAAAATCTGGAAAATATCATAGGTGCAGATAATGTTGTATTCTACCAACGTGTAAAATACAACTAGCGTGTAGATAATGTTGTATTCTACCAACGTGTAAAATACAACTAGCGTGTAGATAATGTTGTATGCTACCAACGTGTAAAATAGCAACTAGAAATACGATTGTATTTTGGGCTGTGAAAAAAAGACGAAATCTGAAATTGTAAATAGTGAACAGTGCAAAACTTGAACTCTTCAAAATCTGAGATTTTGTTATTTTCGTGTAGCCCAGAATATGAGTTATTTTGAGTTGATATTTTGCACATTGGTAGAATACATTAAGGATTTTTCCATTTTTTTTAAGCTTTAAAATATGATTTCGGAATATTCAAAAATAAAAAGGCTCCATGTAGCCCGACCTCCATTTGCACTTTCCGACCTCTACATCCATACATGTTATTTCACCTGCCAAGGAATTTGGAAGTGCTGGCTTCAAACCAGATCCTCTTAGGGTGTGTTTGGTTCAGAGGATATGATTCAGGGATGAGGGCATCCCCAACCACCTGGTTAGGGATAACTATTTTTTTCTGTTTGGTTGAAAGGATGAGAATAGGTTAGGAATAAGCAACTTTTTGTTTGGTTGGGAGGGATGCGAGTGGCTAGATAGTTGTGATAACTCTCTTTGGTTGAGGTGGTGAGATTACCCGCTATACATTGCAGGTATATTTACAGTACATTACAAGTATATAGTACTCAAATCAGTATAAGAACCAACTTCAGCTAGCTAGCATCGATCAATCGATCAGCCGCGTACTATTCCCTCCATTTCAAATTAATTGACTTCCATATATCTAAGTTTGAATGTATATGTACATGTAACATATCTAGGTATATCCAAATGTAGATATAAGCAAGTCAATTAATTTGGAACGGAGCGAGTAGTAGCTAGCTAGTCTCGATCCATCGGCCGCGTACTAGTACGACACAAACTTCAGGTAGCTAGCTAGTATCGATCGCGTACTAGTACGACACAAACTTCAGGTAGGTAGCTAGTATCGATCGCGTACTAGTACGATACAAACTTCAGGTAGCTAGCTATAGTTCATTTTTGTGACATTTTTTTTCGAACGGAGGGAGTAGTATTGATCGATCGATTAGCAGCAAGGCACCCTTTGCCCGTCGGGAGCTAGCTAGCATTGCGGGGCATGACCGATGCGCACGACACCATTGCCCGGTTGTACCCTGCTCTGCTCCCAGTGACCACGCAGAGGACCAGGTAAGCGAGCCACAAGTGGTTGGCTTCATCCGGCAGTTTTGGAGGGATGAGCCCAACCACCGTTTTGCCACAATAATTGGAAAATCTGGTTATCCTCATCCTACCTTGCCTCTCAACCAAACGGAGGACAACGAGTGGCTATCCCACGAGGTTGTGTATGTTTGAGTGCTACTGGCAGCTACCTGTAAATACAGTCAGCTGCCCAGTTGAGGAAGAGACCGCATTTGCCTGGAGGTGAGTCGTGCAAGTTTGTATGGCAATGTTGGAGCAGCTGCCAACTAAACTAGACACATTCTGTTTCGTTGTCCACCGGCAAGTTTCATGTGAACTGCGACCAAAGAAGGTTTTGAACGGAAGTGAACACCTCCCGTTTTGTGTCGAATTCTTCAGTACACCGTTAGTACATGAACTTGCCACCAGTGTTCACTTTAGTAAACCAACTTAGAAATCGATCAGGTTTATCCGTATACTTGCCTAAGTGCATCTTCACTGCCGCCCCCGATGCCAGTGTATCATGCTCGTACCATTAGTGAAAACAAAAGAACACTCTGCACATGTTGGCTCGCGATGAGCAACGCGTGCTTCTGTGGAAGGTTTTAGTTAGTTATCGTTCTTGGGAGGGATGGACTTCAGGATTCTGAAGATTCATCTTACATCTTTTGAAGCAAATCTGTACGGATAACTAGTGAAAAATCATGATACACAACATGCTCTACGTTAGGCAATAGGTACCTATGTCAGATACACTGGCAAACCTCCAATGAAAATGCAAAACTGAAAAAGACAGCCAAGCCCCCAAAATCTCAGCAGGTGCAGTAATGCCTGCAAGTCTTAGCACATCTGAACAACAAAATTAAAATCACAGCCTGCCAGTAGCAATCCAAGCAGGCACTGTGAACTCAAGCAAAGAGAAGATGTTACCGAGTTCCTTCACCGGCTGCTTGATCCGCTTCTCGAGTCCAATTTCAGTCCAGATCATAGCTTCTTAAGTCCAATTTCAATCCAGACAAGAGTGCTTGGCATGCTTGGGCATACTCCTAGACAAGCAAACATCGGTGCATGGCCAGGGAATATACAGCAGAGTATGGAAAAACAAAATGCCACTGCTCACCTTCGTCAGTATCAGAGCTGCTGCTTGCTCATGGCAGGAATTTGATAGATCCATCCCCATGGCTTTGTACGTATTAGCATCATCCAAAGCCTTGTCTTCTTCACTCAAATGCACCCAGCAGAGGCTTCTCTTCGCATACAAGGTTGAATCATCCGGGTCAGCCTCCATAGCCTGCAGACATCAAATGGCGCCTTAGTCGCACCAAGCATCGTAGTAGCCGCAAACTAAAGCCCTTTGTTGTCTTCAAAACGCATATGTAAGCATTGGCAAAATAAGAGGCATCTGATTCACAAGAGTAAGTCGGATACATGACATAAACAGTATGTACATGGAGGTAATCTAGGAAAACACTTGATGCAACTCACATAACTCGGAGCATTTAAGGCCAGAAAGGGATTGATCAGCAAGTAAAGTGCACGATAGAACTAATGAAGAACTATACGATGCAAGAATATACCTTGGTATAGAGAGCCAAGGCATAAGCATAAGCTTTTTCCTCAAATGCAGCATCCCCTTCCATTTTCAAAGCAAATCCATTATTTTCCTGTAATGCAGCATACCCTTGCTCTTTCAAAGCACATCCGTCATTTTCACCGAAGACAGGACCCTAAATAAAATGAAGAATTAAAAGTCATACATAATATAAATTGCAAATTTACTCTTGAATTCACATAGTTCGCGTGATGAAATATTACATCAATGCCTGCAGGGGATGTGACAGGGGAAAGAATCTCAGCGCAATCCATCCATCCTCGGGCCACAACAATTTCTGCTGGCGTTCTACCACACTGTTATGAAGGATATCAACGGTTTATCTCACAAATAAAAAAGGGGGAGCTTAAGGGATGAAAAAATATTAGGTGTTCTGTCACGCGATAACAGAAGAATATGTTTATATTTATATCACTATGAGATTCAAAAGACGACGAATTATAGGCGATTGTGCAGATGAATATGCACGTCTAGGTAAATGCGTGTAGCCAGATTCCCATTATATCTGGACATGTCTAGAGAGTGAACAGGTGCATGAATGCTTAAACCAGCCTCTTTCAATCACTTTGCTCTTTTCTTTTATGTGGTAAGCAGAGATCGTGCCGACTTCAGTATTAGCTAGATAAAACATTTTGTGAGATATCAGACATAAGCCTTCATTGTGGGGCATTTCAGCCTAAAGTTCACCAAGTTATAAAAAAACTCCACTAATTACAACAGAGTTTCACAATACCATAGTTTGCAAGTGTAACATTGCTCAGTTTAATTTTAGGATTCAAACCAGATAAGAAACAACTTCTCATGTTCTATCCTATTTTCCGATTATCCCAAACTCTCAATTCCACAGTACTACACACCGTTTCTTCACTTTCTTGTTGAGTAAAAAATCAAGATTGGTCCTTAGCAGGCTAGTCACATTCTTTCTTCTGACGTAACAGCCTTTTTCATGGACCAAAATTCTACAAAATGAAAACTACACATAAAATAGTCCAGTAGCAAGCAATGATGACCAAACTTAGTTAACCCCAATACCAACATGTGGCAGCATTTAAGACCTTAGTAAAATGGCCTAAACTTGCCTGTGTTATTAGACACTCTTGTAACGTTCTAAAAATCTACAGATCTTAGCAGCCACATTAAGCCACCCGTAGCCAACTCGGAAGATCAACAAGAGTGACAAGTAGCAACTTAAATCGTAGTACGAAAACTCACTTTACTAGGAATATTTGCATCTGCGCCAGCTTCCAACAAACACTTGATGCCGTCAGTGAAGCCAAGGGACGCAGCTATTACTAATGGTGTAACAGGCCTACCAGCATTGACATCAGTACCAGCCTAAAACATGGAATACATAATACATAATGTTGAAGATAGTGTTTGTAAAATATGCAACAGCTTTTGCTCATATTAGAAATAACATAACCAAATTGGTTCAGCTTCCTCCACAAAAAACTGTCTAAGGTAGGAGCTTTAAAGGGACAAGTCACTGCACCTTAATAAGTAGTTCCACACATTTCACTGAAGAAGCGAAGATAGACATTGTCAGTGGTGTATAGTATAAGCACACAACTCTGTTAGGCTGCAGAGAAGGCAAAGAAAAGATGACTTGCAGACAAACAATGAAAAAAGGGTAGAGAAAAATAAATTATCAAAGTTTCATGCAACTTTTAGCAGAACACTTAAGTTACCCAAAATATTTTGCATACCAAAAAAACGCAAAAGAAAAAAACAATGCCCTCATCTTTGTCTATTTTTCATTGTATCATATTATATATATGTATATTTACTAATTAGTAATTAGAGGCTCATTTCAATCATTACACTAATACAGTGATAAATTCCCACATTAATCCAGAAAGGAAATTTTCTTCCACATTCTGCTGGGTCATCGAAATTATCTGGATGGTTCTTTCGCAAAAAAAAATTATCTGGATGGTTAGATCTCGATTCTGCGGTATAATCAGCACATAAAAAACTCTCTAATGGGCGCAAGCATAGCTAGTATGTTGAGCCCAGCTGATTAACGGAAATATAATTTTCCTTTTGCCATCTAGACGAAGCCAGAAGGCTGATTGTTCAATGTTAGACTCCAACCGACTTACATAATAAAAAAAATCCCATCTAGCGGGACACAAGAGGCTGATTGCTCTCAATCCAAACAAACTGGAAGCTTAAGAAATGTAATTGTAGATAGAAGTGTACAGGAAAAACAGATTACTTGATGTCAGCTAGCTCCTTAACTGGATAAATAATACATGAGCAAACAGGATTTAGCCAAGTAACGGTCCATGACCGGATTTAAATATAGAATACATATAGTTGTGAAAAGACTAGGAAATCATGCATTAATAAGACATAAAAATAGTATAAACCCTTTTGAATGTCCAAAGCATGAATAGTATTCCATGTTCATCAAAGAAATTTAATATGGATAGGGTTCTCTCATTAATCGGTAACTGGAAGTATAATACATCGAATATTTTTGGGTCAGATCTACGGTTTCGATTTTGTATGGCAAGGAATAGGCACATAATATTCAAGGGTGTGTGCCGGTCCTCGCCGACCAAGTTACCTCCTACTGAGAGAAATATAGAAGACCAGCAATGTACATCTATAATAATATGTCAATACAAGTTAGAATGGAATACCAAGTCAAGTAGCACTAACGAGATGTATCATGCAAACACTTTCCCTTTTGACACGAAATCCAATATGAAAATCTAAACAAAAAGATGTACATACTTCTCAATTTTCTCTACCTATATCTCAATTGTCTAAGTTCACTTTATGATACAAGTAAAAAATAGCGTCGAAGATAAATATTATAGGTAGCTCATTCGGATACAGAGCTTGATAACTAGTTGGTAGGTATACTCTGTATATTTTTCGGCTCCATCTTGTACAATAAAGCTCCATGTGCAACTAACCAACACATGGATCAGATAAACAATCAAACATCACAGACTCCACCTAAGCTCCATGGTCGCTAACGTCAGAGTAAACTCGCACATAAACTACCCAGTACCAGCACTCGGAATGGCCAGTAAGTAAGGGGTTGTGTGATAAGGTAGGAAGAAGCGGGAATGACAGTGAGCACCATCACGCAGGTACAGTAGATAAAGCTATAATTTGGTCTGACCACATGTTACCTTAATGTGAATACGCAAAAGAATCATGGTTTAACCATGTTATCATCTAGCACACAGTCATCAAGAATCTAATACATTTTAAGCAAGGAAAGATGTAAAGATAAATGAAGAGATAATGATAAAAGGATGCAAAGAGCCATAAGATTAGACTCAGACAATAAAAACGAAGTCCTGCCTCAGACAGGTCAAGGAGGTAGACACCCACTTCACCTTGACAGGATCATATCTTTGGACTAGGCAGGGTTGGGAAATGGGAAAACATATAGGAACAACCTTTGAAGAGAATACTGCACTGAACACAACCTTATTCGTCCAGCCATGACTTCCCAGTTATATTGAAGAGAGTACTGTACTGTACACAACACACATAATATTGATCATTAAGAGCAAAACAAAGATGGGGAAAAAAGATATTACGTTTGCCTGATGCCGCAACAACAATTCAACCATTCTCACATTTCCACTTTGAGCAGCAACGTGTAATGGCGTTCCTCTTTTGCACATAGGGTCAACATAAGCTCCCCTGGACAATAATAACTCTGCTATTTCACAGGTATCTGCATGAAATAACTGAACATGTTCACGTCACATTACCCCCAAGGATACATTAAAAAGAATACAGATAGCTTACTACCCCGGGTGTTAGCTGCCCACATCCTGTCTGTCTCTGGTGAGTCAGTATGTGTGCCTGGATGAATGATTTAGTTGCTTATTATGTGCCAATATGGTTAGGACTGCTAATGGAACTGGAAAAACTTCAAAAGTAGTCTTTTTTGGTATGTAACATTTACAATCAGATCCTTTTTTGCCTTGCGATGTCTGATGATTGAAATTAGAAAGCAACCATGTGTTTTTATTTATATTTTTAATAAGCCTTAACCATGGCCAAGTGCCTAATATTTCAAAAATATATCCATATGGAATTTCTTGAAATCCTGTAAGCTAAAGTAACTACAAAAAATAGATTAAGTGGTTTTTACAAGCAGTAGCAGACTGGGAAAACTGCTACAACATAGGTAGGAACTAAAAAGGGTTTTTTGCAGTTGACCAACAAAACCTGATCAAGACCAATGGTTAAGCATAGGCCACACATCAAACAAAACATAAGAAACTGGCCGTACCCAACGAGACGGACCAAAGTATGTTTTCCAAGCCAAGGACTAGCATTTTAAGCCCTAGTCTGAGTGTTGTTCAACTGTTGAACTAGCAATCTGAACCAAAATAAACAACAAATGAAGATGGTTCCTATTGCCTCTAGATTGGCAGTAGTTCCTATTAAGACAAAAGCTGCACCACTAATTAAAAGTGAACGGCATGAAGCCATGAACGAACCCACCATACCACGAATCAGGCTTCCTATGCTCGCCACCACCTGATGAAGTTCTCCAACAGTCGCATTAGAGCAACGGCACCCATCAATCCAACTCTGCAAAGTCAAAATAGTGCTGGCAGCAAACTAATTACCATTGTAGCCAGCCTTGTTGACGTCGATGCGGAGATCCTTGATCAGAAACTTGCACATCTCGAGCCTCCCGGCCCACGCAGCCATGTGAAGCGGCCAGAAATGGGGGCGTACCACCGGTCCTTGACTGCCCCCAGCGCCTCCACGTCTTTCCCCGATCTCCTCAGCTTTCGCGCGGCCTCTGCGTGTAAATCACCACCCCCAAAAAAGAAAAAATCAGCAGATCCACGAGCACCAAAACCTGATACAGTGATACCCGGCGGCGCGAGGACCTTACTCCTCACGGCGGGGATGTTACCCTCCATCGCGTCGTTGACCGTCAGCAGGGCCGCCCAATCATCCATTGAGAGCATGTCGTCCCCGAGCATCATTCGCCTCTCGGTGTTGACCATGGTAATATGCAGGTGGAGCTCCTCCATCATGGGCTCTAGATGGGATGGAAGCTTCTAGAAAGCTAGGGTTCGGCGAGGAGCTCGCGGCGGAGTCGCGGAGAGGGGAACGAGGTATGGTGAATGGGAAAAGGCGGGAAGCGTGGGGATGCGCCGTGCGTTTATTGTTTCATGTCAGTGGAGCCTTTTTTTTTACTTGAGGTCAGTGGAGCTTGGTCTCGTGCTCCATTTTTTTCTTAACCAGGAATGGCCGGAAAGGTCTCTAAGAGTATCTCCAACGTCCGCGGACAGTGACCGGATCGTCCCTAAAAGTGGTCTTCTCCAACCATGTACCTTAAATTCTTCTCAAAATGTGGGGTCATTTGCATGTGACTGGTGGAGCAGAAGAGAGAAGAATAAATGAATGACAAAAGAAAGGAAAAGAAAGCAAAAAGAGGGTCCAAGTTGTCCGCTCGGGCGTGTCCAGACGGGCTAATCCTACACCAAACTCTCCCCACATATGTCTTGAGTTTGGGGGTTGTCGGACAGCTTGGTCGTATGAGGAGTGTTTGGGGATCATGGTTGGGTGCACTATTTTACTCTCTCTTGTCTGGGTTGTCCGCCCGGACGTTTATGGGAGGTCTGAGGTCCCCGGTTGGAGATGCTCTCATATCAAGCAGTTAGCGGTGAAGACAAAATTATATAAATGACCAAGAAAAAAAGAAACTGCAATGCAATTCTCAAAGTTTGCAAACGGGACCTCATATAGGAAACCAAAAGCGCAATCTAATCCTTCATCTTCACCGCTGCATCTGCAAGACCTCAAGGTTTGTGCACTAGCAATGCCGCCTGGGACATGGTCACTTTGCGCGAAGTTGGCATGATTCCCCGCACCAAAGTCAAAGATACTCCGCAAAGGCGTCATAGCCAAGGATGAAGAAGAAGCTCGGGTGAACATCGCACTCAAGCACAGAGTGGCCTCGATGGTCAAGGATAACGTCGACGCGAAGATGATGGTGTTGATGCACTCCACAATTCGATGGCTTCTTCTGGAGCACACACGAGGGTGTTTGGTTAGGCTTTTTAGTTGGCTTTTGGCTTTGGGTTATAATCCCAAAAAGCACCTAAATAAGTGCTTTTGGCTTTTGACTTATATTGCACTATGGTATAAACCAAAAGTCAAAAACCAAAAGCACCTATTTAGTTGCTTTTGTGGCTAAGCCAAAAGCCAAGAAAAAAGTCTAACCAAACACCCTCACAGGCGCATGCGCTCCACCTTCCCGCAAAGCTCCAGATCTGAGAACCTCCGATGTGAGCCCTCCCTCCTCATCCTCCCCATCGACGCGACAAAAAGAGGAGGAAGAGGACAGGGCTCCAGATCTCCACAGAAAGGTTCACCAAGCTTATTGAAGCAGGCCCGTCCAGATCCACTCCCCAACTTTATCATCCACGATGGAGAAGAACCTAAGAAGAACTCACTCGGCTAAGAATGTTGCTCGCTGGTGGCCAAGACGGGCGACACAAACATGCCAACACGCCATAGCGCGGCAACCCTAGCCATATACTAAACCCACCGGAGGAGGAGGGGAAAGGGAGAGGAGTCGAGGCACAAAAACAATTCAGAACGAGAAGGCTAAAGAGAGAAAGCGAAAGAGGAAATGAGATTCGGCCACGACATTTATTGTTTTTAGTTATTCTAGTTTTCTGGAGCTGGTACCCTAAGAATAACATTACATGGCACTACCAATGTTGTACACAACCTCTTTTTTCTTAAGTTTGGACCTGCTATATGCACCTTGGATTAATGACTGATGAAAGGAGCACCCAACTCCTAATCTTCATTTCCCTATGAAAACTGGAAAAAAATAGTACTATTTTCGGTTTGTTATCACTTTTCTTTTTCATCGACTTTTTTAATGTTTTTGTTGGAAGAAATTGAGAGCAACGAGAGACAGACAACAATGAATCGAACTGTGTGTTCTCTTTATTGATATATTTTGGTATATATACAAGGTGAAGGGGCGCCTCTAGAGGAACCGACATAGGGAACCGTCATAGAGGAACCGACATGGGGAAGAGGCGCGACCGTACGGACACAGGCGTCCGTACGGCGCTTGGACAATAAAATTAATCCTAACACTCCCCCTTGTACAACGTCGTGCCTTGTATAATAGCATTATTGATCTTGCAAATCTTCTTGTTCACAAGTATAATCCATCTTGAATATCTCCTCCAAAAACTCTCTGAGAAAAATATGAGGAGAGTGGTGTGTATGATATGTTACTAAAACTCCTTAAAACACAGTGGGAAATTGTCACATCCC
The DNA here is from genome assembly GCA_947311845.1 of Poa pratensis. Classification (NCBI taxonomy): domain Eukaryota; kingdom Viridiplantae; phylum Streptophyta; class Magnoliopsida; order Poales; family Poaceae; genus Poa; species Poa pratensis. Next base: position 2,137,367 of record CAMZMU010000018.1, on the reverse strand, counting down.
AAAATTGTAATCAGTTGTAATAGTTAAAATTTGGAACCAACAAAAACGTTTGTTGCATGATGTGTGTTGATTGTTCCTAGTTAGTTGTGTTGCTTGTGTAAATAAATTAAAAACTTTGAACTCAAAAATAAAAATTGAAACAATCACACAAATTGACATGTGACATTAAATTTCTCAAAGTTAGAAATCAATATTTCTTTCCCACAAAAATTCAGAGAAGTGATAATATAATCACTCTCATTTTATTCATATTACTTTTCTCTCTCAAATCAATGTTTTCAAAAACCTATACTTAAAATTCTATTTCTTTCTTTATTACTTTAGATCATCAAATGTACCAAGATACACTTTCACAATAAATACCAAAAAAGAACCACAAACCTTGATAAACCTATATGAAGCAAAGTACAAAAAGAATTCATAGAAATTTGAATTTGAATTTGGTTTGGGCATTCTGTCGAACACCTGTTGGGCAGGAACCAAATTCAATCGAATCCAAATCAAATTCAGTCGAATTCGAGCAAGTTTCTGTCTCCACTCACTCTCTCTCACCTCTCTCATACCACCAGAGCAGTGGACAATCCAGGGCTTCACCAATTTGGACGCTAGCTGCTGGATTTGCTTGCTCTCTCTCCCTCCCCGTACCACACCCGTGCCCCACCTATGGAAGCTAGACGAAGGAGGATGCCGAGCTGGCCCTACACCGTGCCTTCCATCTCTTATGCCCCTCCGCTCCCGTTGGACGAGAGGAGATCGCCTCAGAAGCTCCTGCAGCCGTACCCCTACGGTCGAACCAGAGCACGCCGTGCGCGTGGCCATCGACGATGAACTCGGCCACCACTGCTCCCCTCGCCAGCGAAATACCACCTAGCCACTCCCCATCCTCCCCACGGCCACAAGGACACCATGGCGTCACCTCCACTGGCCCACGGTGACGAGTGCATTCCGTCGAACGCCGTTCGCGCGTCCACTGCCGTCACCACCCCGAGCTCGCTGTGGAGTGCATCCTCAAGCCATTCTCGCCCCTCTGGCCTCTAACGCCGTCCGTCGATGTGTCCGCACAGCCCAGCCCACCAATGGCGAGCTCTCCCACTCCCTGCACCCCTCCTACACCTCGACCACCATGGACAGAGCTCCGGCTATAAACACACCCGAGCCCTCTCACTCTCTCCACGCCACACCACTGTCCATCCCCCACTCTCCACTCACTCGTGCACCGCCAGGAGGGCGGAGCCACTGCTGCTGAGTTGCTGCTGCTCGTGGCCGTGCTGTCGAGCTGCCCAAGCTCGGCCGTGCCAAGGTTGAAGACGACCCCGCAGCCGTGCTGCTGCACTCGATTCTCTCACTTTGAACCCTCTACCTTGCTTCTCTCACTCACCGCACTCATTTGCCCCTCTCTCTCATGCTCAGGAATGCCCAGGAGCACCTCGCCGTCGACGTGCCGTGCCCGTGGAAGTGCAACACCTCGCCGCTGTCGACTCTGGCCGTTTCAGCAAGCACCACTCGCCCAACAAGCTTCCCCAGGCCGCCGCACTCGTTCTGCATCATCTGCACCGTCTCCAGTGCCCCTAGGTGAGTGCACCGTCCACCTCGCCGTCACCGGCACGGTGGCGCCGCCAGTTTCTGGTCGTCTCCGTTGCGGCCATCGTGCGCCGTTGGATCTTAGATCCACGGTATCGTACTGTTTCATGTAGATAAGTCGCTGACGTGCGGGCCCCGCTGTCAGCGTTTTAAATATCTCTCCGCGCGGGAACTTTTCTCCGTGTCACTGACGGGTAGGCCCCACCCGTCAGGGATTTCAACATTATCCAGAACAGGGAGTTATTTCCTAATTTGAATTCTCTGGAAATTCAGTACTGGACCTAACTTTGAAATTCAATATCTTGAGATTTATAAGTACAAATAAATAGAATCAAAATTCTCTGGTTATCTTATGAAATTCTTCATCCAACCAAATTGGTTTCATCATGTTTAGATTAATAACAATTATGTAGTATTTAAAGTGCCACAGAAGGTTTAAAATACAAACTTGTTTGTTTCTGATGCTCTATTAACCTAAATAATATGCAACCAATTTTGTTAGCTTAGTACTGTGATCACTTAGCTTCCATAATTTTGGTAGAATTAATTTAGCAACAGTAATTGTTTAGTATTAGATTAAAGTTAGCAAACCCTTCTGTACTGTAACATTTTTAAATGATCAATGCCTAATCCAAATGACATGAATCCAATTTTGTTAGATCACATTTAACCAGTGCTAGTTACCCCTAAAAGGATTTAATTTTATGTTCAACAGAACTTAGTCAGTAGCTAAAACTTGATTAACAAGCTTCTGGAATAAAACAATTGTGTAGGGAATTTGGTAACTCAAATTGATTCAAATCCAATTGTTTTGTCTTCTAGATGTCAGTAGCTATCTGTAGAATTTTAGTTTGTATTTTTGTGATCAATATAAATTAAATGGTGCATTAAAACTTATGTAGCTAGTTTCTGCCATATTCATAGCATATATAAATGTTGTGTAATTCAATTAAATTGAACCCAATTGTTTTGCCTTGTGTGTTACAGTAGCTCTTTGTAGGGATTGAGATTGTAATGTTGTGATGCTTGGTTGAATAGTATAGTGATTGTTTGTATTTGCTTGTTTTGACGATTAGACGAGAACGTTGCCGGGATTATCGAGGAAGTGGAATTTGTTGAACCAGAAAAACAGGACCATGGTCACTTTGCTGAGCAAGGCAAGCTACTCTCTGATCATGCACATAAATATATACCCTACTTCGTCTACATGTTTTACTCATGAGCAACAATGGTTTTAAACACCTTTTCAAAATATATGAAATACTATTTTGCCACCTATGTAGAAATATAAGTTAGTTTATATCAAACTATAGGATGGGAAAAATATTGTTTATTCAAAACTCCTTTGGAAAAATCCTTGGATTGGATTATGATATGCCGAGATGTCGGTGTTGAAGTGGGAAATGGAGAATGATGGTTTTGGATAAAAAAGAACATTGTGCCTTAGTACTTACGTCGACCAACCATACCCTGTGCGACCACATTTACCCCCATATGGGACGGTGCATAATCATGTAGTTTGTTCATTTTAGTATGGGATACCTCAACAACGGAGATGACTCCGTTTCATGAGGGGACTGGTCTGGTGACCCTCCCTGACCCGGGTCCTCGCACATTGGTGGAGGATAGAAGGCTGTCCCCTATACATCACGGGGCAAAACTATGAGTCCTCACACTTAGGGTCATCGACGGGTGAACCGGACTAGATGTCGATGGAAAGTGTCATATGGGCAGGGTCCTGTACTAGCATGAGCAAATGAGAGGCTATGGCTGGTGACTCAACTTCACATACACCTTGTATGGCGGGACGTGGCTGACACGATGAGTCGCCGGATGGATGGGGAAAAGCGTGCTACATCTGCAGAGTGTAAAACTATTCGAATAGCCGAGTCCTCGATCATGGACAGTTGGAAGGCCCTACTTTGACCTATGTGCAAGTTTTGTAAAGTTTTGAGATTTGAAAGGAAAATGAAGTGGAAAGTGTTTTATACAACTATACCAAAGGGTCGGTATGAGGTTGTTGGAGATGAATGACCCTGAAGGGCTAGGATCGGAAAAAGGAGGAGTTTTGGTAAAATAAATAAAATGGTGATTTGTTGGAAGAAAGTTATAAAATTCTTTTTACCTTTTTCAACAAAGATATAGAGATGTTTTCAATAAATAAAAGTCTTATGAAATAAAAATAAAACTAGTGCATGTTCAAGTTGGGGTAGTTTGCGAGTACAATTCAAATTGTATTCATATCGGTTTCGTCCCTGGCTATTGTCTTAGCCAGATCTCGAGGAGCATTACGTTGAAGAGGAGTATGGCGCCGACTACGCGAACTAGGGATCTTCATAAGTCAGCTGCCTGTCGGGTTGTTAGGATGTGTTTGGTCGACTACGTCGTAGCTTCCGCTAAATAATTTGGTTTGACCCATGAAGGCAACTATGTAAGACTTGGTCTAAATGACCGTATGTGTAAGACTTTAATTCGGTACGATAATGGATGTAAACTTTGGTATTCAGTTCGGATTATGTGCAACGACAGACTGATCACGGGATCGTTGTGTTAAGCATAATCGGGTATTTTGGACAGCTAGTCTGGGGTCCCCACAGAGCTGGTATCAGAGCCATCCTGACTTTAGGAAACCTTAATTTAGCATGGTCGTTAGATAGAAGTTACAAAAAGCTAAGTTCTAAAATAACGGAGCCGAGTATTTTTGAAAATTGCTTATCTCCCAACCCTCACACTTATGCAAAATTTCTACTCTCATTAAGCATTACATTTTCCTTGTAGCATTAAAATTTTGTACACTCGTCATCTCATCAAACTTAAAAAATTTGCACACTTGTCATCTTATTGAACTTAAAACTTTGTACACTTATCATCTCACTAACTTAAAATTTTGCTTAACATTGTAGATGGCACTCAACTTCACCGAGTTTAAGCAAGTTAAGAAGGATGGCAAGCTGATGTTCGAGAGCGACTTGTTCGAGTTGAGCGACATGTTGGGTTGCCCCGCTCCTGAGTTCCAGGGAGCCCAGGTTGACGTTCACGGCAACGGAAACCTGAGCTGGCTCATCGAGTCGTCTGTTCGCGGGAACATCAAGTCTCCCGGTTCCAAGACGATGATCTTCAGTTCTTCACCACGATGGACGCCCACTGGGACGACGGACTGTGTCATGTCATGCAGAGGTTGCTGGCCCGACTTTGTGAGGACCACAAGGTGGAGTTGGTGAACTCCCGCTTCCAGTTTTACGGGAGGTGCAGTGATGATGGTCACCCCACTCGTGCCCCTCGACACCCGACGTTTCGAGACTACATCATGGACATGGAGGTCCTACTTTACCGCACCCAGGAGGACCTGATGAGCGCTAGACTTTGAGCTTACTTTGAGCGCATCGCGCTCAAGGAGAGTCGCGAGTGTGAGGCGCTACTGCAGCAGGAGAAGGCCACTCTTCTCCAGAAGAGGGCCCAGCTGAGGAGGACCGTCGCCAAGCTCCACAAGAGGGTGGCGGAGCAGGACGAGATGATCGAGGATATGGAGCGCCAGGCTGCTGAGATGGAGGAGGAGGGCGAGGATCTCTGCAAGGAGAACAACGCCTTCATCAGTGATGATGAGGATTTCCTGGAGGAGATGGACTACGAGGAGGAGGACGACGAGGAGGAGTTAGTTGACGAGGAGGAGGAGCCGTTCGAGACAGTTCTCGAGGACGAGGACGAGGACCCGGATGAGCCTGCCTTCGAGTCCGACGCTGACGCAGCTGAGCCCGACGTTCCACCTCAGTAGGCGAGTGACATGAGTGTTACCGTAGGATGATGTCGACCCCCTAGCGCTAGTCGAGTCTATGTGATGATTCTGTTGAAACCATGTAGTATGTACATTAGATGTATGGTGATATTGTAAGCTTGATGTTGTGAACTCGTTGACGTGATGCTTGTGTTTTATGAATGTGTTAGTCTTGTTTGATCTGTGCAAAATCTTTTCAATACAGTCCTAAAGTAATCAACCCCCTTGTGACTTCACCGTTTTCCCCTTAGTCGGAACCCTATTGCCTTGCCTCTTATACCCTGTATACCTCAGGATGGTGGACACTCACAGCAATGCCTCCAACCACAACCCGCCACCACCACCACCTGAACTGACCGCCCAACTCCTTGCGATTATTATGGAGGATCGGCAAGCTGTCCGGGAGGAGCGTCAAGCTCATCTCACCGCCCTGCAGCAAATCGCTGCTACTCATGCCAACCACAACAACAACAATGGTGGCAATGGAGATGAGGGTGGAAATCAGCGATCCACCTTAAGTGACTTCCAGAAGACCAACCCGCCTACCTATTCAAGGGGACTTCACCCACTAGAAGACGATGATTGGCTCCGCGCCGTCGAGAACAACCTGGAAGTTGCTACTGTGGGAGAAAATGAGAAGGTTCTGTACGCCACCCACTATCTTTCTGGACCTGCACGAGCTTGGTGGGAAACTACCAAGGCTCTCCAGCAAGCCGGCTATGTTATCAACTAGGATGAGTTCAAGGAGAAGTTCCGCAAGAAGCATATTCCCAGCGGACTCCTTGAGAGGAAGAAGGACGAATTCCGAAAGCTGGGGCAGGGAAGTAAGGATGTGGTCAGATATCTTGATGAGTTTACCGACTTGGCTCGGTATGCTCCCGACGACACCGACACTGAGAAGAAGAAGATGGAGCGTTTCCTGAATGGACTTCATGATGAAATGCAGTGTGCGTTGGTTATCCATGACTTCATTGATTTGGAGTCTCTTGTGGACAAAGCCATTCAGCTAGAGACCAAGCGCAAGTCTATGTTTGAAAGTCGCAAAAGGAGGATGAATGTTCAAGAAGGTTCTAGCAGCCAGAAGCCCCGACAATTTCAGCCAGCACCCAAGCCTGCTTATCGACCGCCCCAAGCACCACGCCCCAGCTATCCCAACCGTCCCAACAACTACTTCCATCGCCCCAATGACAACAACCGTCCCGGAGGAAACTCCAACAACTTCAACCGTGGCCCTAATGTTATCTGCTTTGAGTGCGGCACCAAGGGTCACTACTCCAGAGAATTCCCCAATCCAAAGAGGAATGTTCCACGCCCCAATGCGCCGGCGCCGAACCCTGGTCAAGGCCGTGCCGGAAATGGCAAGAATGCCGCACCCCGTGGAAATGTTGTTGTTGCCAAGGGCCGATTGAACCACATCAATGCTGAGGAAGCCCAGGATACGCCAGATGTTGTGCTGGGTACGTTCCTTGTCAACTCCGTACCTGCAATAGTTTGATACGTCTCAAACGTATCTATAATTTCTGATGTTTCATGTTGATATTATACCAATTGTTACATGTTTTATATACACTTCATAGCATTTTTATGCATTTTCTGGGACTAACTTATTAACAAGATGCCACAGTGCCAGTTCCTGTTTTCTGCTGTTTTTGTATTCCAGAAAAGCTTGTATGCAAATATTCTCGGAATTGGACGAAACTTGGACATAACCTCCTATTTTTCCAACACGAAGACAGAGTCCAGAGGAGACACGGAGGGGAGCCATGTGGCAGCCACACCATGGGGCCGCGCGGCTCCCCCTGTCGCGCCGTGGGGTGGTGTGGGGCCCTCGTGGCTCCACAGCTGCCGCCCTTTCACCTATTTATTCTTCCCGACGCGAAAACTCTAAATACCCGAGCCATTATCCACGAAAAGTTCCAGAGACGCCGCCGCCGTCAACCCTAGCTCGGGAGGGTTCAGAAGCTCTTCCCGGCACCCTACCGGAGAGGGGAATCATCACCGGAGGGCTCTACATCACCATGTCTGCCTCCGGAGTGATGCGTGAGTAGTTCATCCTTGGACTACAGGTCCATGGCAGTAGCTAGATGGTTGTCTCTCCACTTTATGCTATCATGTTTAGATCTTGTGAGCTGCCTATCATGATCAAGATCATCTTATTGTAATGCTACATGTTGTGTTTGCTGGGATCCGATGAATATTGAATACTATGTCAAGTTGATTATCAATCTATCTTATATGTTATTTATGATCTTGCATGCTTTCCGTTACTAGTAGATGCTTTGGCCAAGTAGATGATTGTAACTCCAAGAGTGAGTATTTATGCTAGATAGTGGGTTCATGCCTCCGGTAATCTGGGAGAGTGAAAATAACTTCTAAGATTGTGGATGTGCTGTTGCCACTAGGGATAAATAACCGATGCTTAGCTTAAGGGTACGCCGTTAGGTCTAATGCATTTGTTTACTTTACGCACATTACTTAATGCAATTATCCGTTGCTTGCAACTTAATACCAACGGGGAACTCGGTATGACAACCTGGCGGTGGATTATTAGTCATAGACGTGTTGGATAACGGTCTATGTATTTTATCGTAATGCCCACATGAATATCATAGTAATCATCATGTCATATATATGCATTGTTATGCGCTCAATATTTTGTCAATTGCCCAGCTGTAATTTGTTCACCCAGCATGTTAGTTATCTTTTACGGAGAGACACCACTAGTGAACTGTGGACCCCGGTCCATTCTTTTACACTGATAATACAACCAACTGCAAACACTGTTCCTTTTCATTCTCTGCAATTTACTACTGTTTTCCACACCATACGTTTAATCTTTGTTTTCAGCAAGCCGGTTGGATTGACAACCTCACTGTTTCGTTGGGGCAAATAGTTTGATTGTGTTGTGTGCAGATTCCACGTCAGCGTGCCACTGACAACCTTCCGAAGTGATTTCTTGCTCCTACTGGTTCGATTAAACCTTGGTTTCATACTGAGGGAAAACTGCTTCTATACTGTATCATACCTTCCTCTTGGGGTCTCCCAACGAACGTGTGATCCACGCAATCAAGCATATTTTCTGGCGCCGTTGCCGGGGAGCAGAAGCATTTCGGTTCAGAAATCTCCTTCCACACGCCATATTTCTGGCGCCGTTGAGCAAGAGGATTTCTACAAGGGGAGTTTCACGCTTCCAATCTCTTTACTTTGTTATTGTCTTGCTTAGTTTATTTTTATTTAGTCTTGTTTGCTTTATTTATCAAAAACACAAAAAAAATTAGTTACTTTTATTTTCGAATTGTTATTTTTCAGTCTTGTTATCATGTCTAGCTCTGCTCCTTTTTCCGTAGTGCCACCTGTGGGAGAAATTATTACCTTTAAACAAAAAAGTGGGGAATCCTTTAGGAATGCCTGGGAGAGAATTTTGGAATTGCACAAGAAGGTGCAACATAAGATGGATTTGAGAGTTCTTATAAAAAATTCTACTATGGTTTATTTTCTGTTTATCAGCATGCTCTAGATACCATGGTAGGGGAAACCTTTTCTGAGTTTGATACAACAAAAGCTCATAATATTTTGAGTGGTTTGTCAATCTTCCCAATGGTGGACGAAACTGGGATATTCACTAAGCTAGATAAAATAGAAAAGTCAATTGATAATTTAACTCTGAGCCATAATCTTAAAGAACAACCTTTAGTTGAGTTAAAAAATGATTGGGAACCATTCATTGAGATCAATATTGGTAATGAAAAGTTTCGTGCCTACTGTGACCTTGGTTCAACAATGTCCATCATGCCTAAAATGGTTTATGATCTATTAAAATTTGATAATATGGTTGATTACCCTGTTTTTCATTTTCATGCTGATGGAACAATCACAAGAAGCATGGGGATTATTAATGATATTATGGTCACTGTTCAAAATAAGACCATCCCTGTGAATTTCATGATCCTTGCAAAATCTCCCAACCATATTGTTTTAGGGAGATCCTTTTTAAAGAGTAATGGGGGTTTTATCAATGCAAAGTATGGGTTTATGAAATTTAATGCTCCTATCAATCGGAGGTTCTTCTTCCCGATCAAAAAGATGACCCCACCGAAAGGTTGGGAGATTTTAATGTCTTTGGAAACACTTGATTCTTACTTTCTGCGCCTAGCTGAAAGGCGTTAAAGAAAAGCGCTTATGGGAGACAACCCATTATTTTATTTCTGCAATTTTTCTTTTTTTGAGTCAAGGAGTTGTTTACTTCTGTAACAATTCCTTTGTATCTTTATTTTATCGCATTGTTGTGCCAAGTATTGCCTCTAATAGGAAGATGATGCTAGATTTGGATTTCTGCGCAGGAACAGATTTCTGCTGTTCACCGTTTTAATTCTGTAAAATCACAGAAAAATTATTTAAATCTGAAATTTTTGTGCGTGATCCTCAGATATGTACGCATCTTTCGTTAGTTTAAAGTTTTTCGATCTGAGCAACGTAAGTGCCTCGAAAAAATTCGTCTTTGCGGACTGTTCTGTTTAGACAGATTCTGTCTTTTATTTTTCGCATTCTCTCTTTTACTAGTGTTGAGTGGAATTCTTTTTTAGGGTGAAGAGCTTCACATAACATCAGTGGCAGTAGCTAATGTTAAAAGTAACGGTCATGTTTGTGTCCTTATAGAACATGTGAGTTTTTGATTGTGCACTAACCCTCTAATGAGAATTACTTTGAGTTTGGTGTGGCGGAAGTTTTCAAGGGTCAAGAGAGAAGGATGATATAATGTGATCAAGAAGAGTGAAGAGCTTAAGCTTGGGGATGCTCCCATGGATCACCCCAGCATATTTCAAGAAGACTCAAGCGTCTAAGCTTGGGGATGCCCAAGGCATCCCCTTCTTCATCAGCAACTTATCAGGTCATCTCTAGTGAAACTATATTTTAATTCTTTCACATCATATGTGCTTTACTTGGAGCGTCTGTGTGCTTTTATTTTCAGTATTTTATTTTTCTTATGGTCAACTTGATTGGACCCCAGCATTCTTGATTGGGAGAGAGACACGCTCCGCTTTTTCATATGAATACTCCTATTCTTCACTTATACTTGTTGAGTATTCTTATCTAGCTATTGCTATGCTTTTAGCTCCTGTTTTGCATGCATCTCTTATTCAGAGCTGTTAGTTCTTTTAAAGAAAGTACTCTCTTGCTTCACTTATAATTGTTTGGAGAGTTTATGTTGAAATAAATTGATTGGTGTTTGGTTGGAACAGAAAATGTTGCATGTGGTAGATGGTATAATGGAAAAAGCTTACATATTCTTGTAGATCATTGTATTGGATAATTTGATACTTGTCAATTGTTTTGAGTTATCAAGTAGTTCATGTTTAAGCTTTTGTATCATGTAGTTAAAACCTATTAATGAAGAACTACCGTAAAGCTCGTTGAAATTTGGTTTGCATGATTGGTATCTCTAAGGTCTAGATATTTTCTAGTAAAAGGGTTTGGTTAACAAGGAAGACAGTGTAGAGTCTTATAATGCTTGCAATATGTTTTCATATAAGCTTGCTGTGTCGGTTGATATCCTGTGTTTGCTTCAAATAACCTTGCTAGCCTAAACTCTGTACTGAGAGGGAATGCTTCTCGTGCATCCAAAACCTTGAGCCAAAATCCATGCCATCTGTGTCCACCATAACTACCTATATGTGGTATTTCCTTGCCATTCCAAGTAAATTTTTCATGTGCTACCTTTAAACTATTCAAACTTTATTACTCCTATTTTGTGTCAATGTTTACCAAGCTCATGAGGACGGGGTGGATGTCTTTATGTCAACTGTCAAACAGACTTTACCACCGGACTAGCGGCATATACATCCGCTTATCCATTAATTTTGCAAAAAGAGCTGGCAAATGGGGTGCCCAGTCCCAATTAATTACAACTTTAACCGCTTAATTCTCTTCACATTTTTGCCCTGATTTATCAGTCAAGCAATGACAAACAGTGAAATATCTGCATGTGTAAACAAAAGAGAAAGAGGGATGATCTGCCTTGCTGGTAGAAATAACGTCCTTCATGGGAGCCGCTCTTAAAAGTCTGGTTGGCAGGGGTCATATTGTACTTTCCATTTTCTGATTCGTTGACAATTAACAAACACCTCTCAAAACTTATTTTTACTCTCTATATGATTTCAAAAACTTAAAAAGCTCTAGCACATGATTTAATCCCTGCTTCCCTCTGCGAAGGGCCTTTCTTTTACTTTTATGTTGAGTCAGTTTTCCTACTTCTTTCTATCTTAGAAGCAAACACTAGTGTCAACTTTGGTGCAACAATTTTTATATGCTCGTATATTGCACTTATTATATGCTTTGTGTTGACAAATATCCATGAGATATATATGTTGAAAGTTGAAAGCAATTGCTGAAACTTAAATCTTCCTTTGTGTTGGTTAAATACCTTTTACTTAGAATCTATTGCTTTATGAGTTAACTCTTATGCAAAACTCTTTGATGCTTGTCTCGAAAGTACTATTCATGAAAAGTTTTTGCTTATATGATTCAGTTGTTTGCTCATTATCTACTTGCTAGCAAACTATAGACCATTGACCTGGATCACTTCATTCATAACATGTGCTTTACAATATTATTTGATCAAGATTATGATTGTAGCATGTCACCTCAGAAATTATTTTGTTTTTATCGTTTTACCTACTCGAGGACGAGTAGAACTAAGCTTGGGGATGCTTGATACGTCTCAAACGTATCTATAATTTCTGATGTTCCATGTTGATATTATACCAATTGTTACATGTTTTATATACACTTCATAGCATTTTTATGCATTTTCTGGGACTAACCTATTAACAAGATGCCACAGTGCCAGTTCCTGTTTTCTGCTGTTTTTGTATTCCAGAAAAGCTAGTCTGGAAATATTCTCGGAATTGGACGAAACTTGGACAGAACCTCCTATTTTTCCAACACGAAGACGGAGTCCAGAGGAGACACGGAGGGGCCACGTGGCAGCCACACCATGGGGCCGCGCGGGCCCCCCTGCCGCGCCGTGGGGTGGTGTGGGGCCCTCGTGGCTCCGCAGCCGCCGCCCTTTCGCCTATTTATTCCTCCCGACGCGAAAACCCTAAATACCCGAGCCATTATCCACGAAAAGTTCCAGAGACGCCGCCGCCGTCAACCCTAGCTCGGGAGGGTTCAGAAGCTCTTCCCGGCACCCTGCCGGAGAGGGGAATCATCACCGGAGGGCTCTACATCACCATGCCTGCCTCCGGAGTGATGCGTGAGTAGTTCATCCTTGGACTACGGGTCCATGGCAGTAGCTAGATGGTTGTCTCTCCACTTTATGCTATCATGTTTAGATCTTGTGAGCTGCCTATCATGATCAAGATCATCTTATTGTAATGCTACATGTTGTGTTTGCTGGGATCCGATGAATATTGAATACTATGTCAAGTTGATTATCAATCTATCTTATATGTTATTTATGATCTTGCATGCTTTCCGTTACTAGTAGATGCTTTGGCCAAGTAGATGCTTGTAACTCCAAGAGTGAGTATTTATGCTAGATAGTGGGTTCATGCCTCCGGTAATCTGGGAGAGTGACAATAACTTCTAAGATTGTGGATGTGCTGTTGCCACTAGGGATAAAATAACCGATGCTTAGCTTAAGGGTACGCCGTTAGGTCTAATGCATTTGTTTACTTTACGCACATTACTTAATGCAATTATCCGTTGATTGCAACTTAACTAGCCAGGTGGCCCGCGCATTTGCGCGGCTAGATTTACCTAATAGCATATTTGATATTGAATTTTATCAGTTTTCTGTCATGTACACAACTGTATTATTTAACTCAGCGCTTGCTACAATTATAATGGTTATATTTTGTATATAAATATATTTCCATTTAGTTTATAAGATTATCCCTTTTTCGCACATGTTATTTTCCAGCTTACATTTATTTCAGTCGAACAGAAAAGCTCATTTCCAAATAAAAAAACAAATTGCTAATTTATTTACCCCATTTTCAGTTATTATTTCCATCAATCAAGTAAAATTATAGGCCAATAGCATTAGGGCGCGCTTGTTGCCCGCCGAGCAAAAATGTATACCTCAAAAGTTGCACGTATTGCACCACATTAACGATACTATTTCTCCGTAAGAAAAAACTATGCTATTGCTCTACCAATATTTCTCCTTTCCATAATTTATTATCAGTACAAATTTATACATGAGAAAGGAAATTACCTCTCATGTTTCCTCGTGTATTCTGCACATTAAAGGTGTGGTGCCGTATACCGAATGAAGTTTTTAATTGGTCTGCTAATAAACCTAGTATACCTTAGTTTGAAGATCTGCAACTGCCATGTACCGAGGAGTACTTCAATCATCCATGGCAGCAAATTCGAGCTGGACATCATGAGAGACTATGCCCACGACAGCAGTTTAGTTCGTAGCATCGAGAATGGCAGTTCCGGCATGTGCGGACAATCGGTAAGAGCGACATGACGCATGGCCCATTGGAGTGCAAGATCAGCAGGTAATTAACCGGTAAGCTTGCTCATCTCAAACCCAGGCGCTATCGCTTGTCGGAATGATCGTGGCCGGCCGGCCGAGCAGCTTCTTACAGCAAGCTCATTGCCCTCCGTGCTTATGCATATGTGCATATATAATCTGTATGCGCTCGCTGCTCTTTTGCTTGTCATCGCTGCTGGCGTCAAGCGATCAACACCCTTGCATGGGATACACGACGATATCTCTATCCGAAACCTGCATCTTCATGTATGTGGAGCCTCTGAAACGATCCATCAAAGCATACCCGTGCGTGAGCAACGCCTTCTATGAGCACGGTCTAATGGCTAAAACCCTGCGGCTGCCGCCATGTCATGTATCAACATGACCGACCGTCCGGAACACCGGCAACATTGATCGATCCGATCTTCAACATAGCCAGCAGCAGATGTTGCAAGAGGAATCGACGAATCTGTATTGGGAACTTAAATTCATCTACACGAATCTGTAGTGGAGAGTCAATACACATATATATGCTGGTTCCTAATTTATATATGTATAACACGCTTTTAACAAACGCACCTGGTTGCTGCTGCTAAACCTAAAATATTCCATGCCACTATGCCAAGTCGACGACCACATCTACTTGTTCCAAATAGTAGGCGTCCTTAAGCGTAGCAAGAGATTTTGTTTGGGGGCAGGGAGTCAACACCGGTAGAGGCTGTCACTTGTCCGTGGTGCGGCGTGCTTGACTCCATGCGCCGGCCGGCGTGATCGCGAGGCACAATGTGTATCGATTCCAACGCCAGATGCTCCATGAACCTTGAAATCGACGAACGTACATCAGACAACCGGCAGGATAGAATCGGCATGTCTCCCCCGTGTACATCTAAATCGATTTTGACATTGCATATACCCGGCTCGAATCATTTTCTCTCTGTGTCCTTCTCCAGTACTCCAACTTCTCCGACCCTCTCTTTCATATTAGTGTGACCTCCATCGATTCTAGATCAACAGTGCCGCATACGGTAGGCTCAGCCTTTGTCGCTTCGACGGAGAGAGATTGCATCAAAGATCTCGCCGTCGTCGCCTCGAATTGAAACTTTTTGCGGGACAATACTGACATCTCTAGATTCACTCAACAGACATCGTGGTCGCAGTTGCATAGTGGTCATCAGGGAACTGTCGTTTCGTGGTTCTACCGGTGTTGTCCAGCCATGCCAGCTATCGTCGTGATGTCGATCCATCGCTATATTCAATCCCCGCAAACGTTAATACTCTGTACCTGATAGTGCCGAGATCTAGATAATGCATAGGGACACTGCCGGATGAATTTTATGCACAGGCATGCAGGCGTATCAATCGGAAACCGGCGCTAAACTGCACCTAAGAAAAGAGTCCCTGTCGTCAGGGTGCAAGCGGCAGCGGCCCGTCCGCGGCGCCGCAATTTCGGCCCATCTAGCAATACATGCGAGCATCCACGGAACAGAAAAAAACGAAAACGGCGTATACGGCAGGCCCGCAGCTGCCGCTTTCTTCCGCGTGCGAGCAACCCAGGTCAACGTCGCAGGAGAGGGCTCGCAGGAGAGGGCTGCGGCCGCCGCGTCGCGCCTCCGGCCACCGTCGAGCGCCGCCCAGGAGAGGGCTGCGGCCGCCGCTGACGACAGCCGCAGGAGAGGGCTCCTCTCGCGCCCGCTGCCATGGCCGCCCTTCCTCTTCCGCCTCCAAGTCCGGCGGCTGCCCGTCCTCCTCCGCCTCCAGGTCCGGGGGCTGCCCTTCCTCCTCCGTCTCCAGGTCCGACAGCCGCTCTTCCTCCTCCGCCTCCGATTCCCACTCCCTCGGTTCTCGATTCGATGGCGGTCGATGGCGGCGGTGGCCGAAGATGCTCACAGACGCCGGCGGCGGGAAGCGCAAGAACCCCAACGGCAGCTCCCTCGTCCCCACAATCATCAAGGTAAGGGAAGTTTTCAGTACAGCTCTCACTTGTTCCGCTGCTGCTTAGGTTGTTTTCAGTACAGTTATTGTGATATGTTCCGCTGGACCGTGATAAAATTTTCCCAGTTAAATTGCCGTTTAATCTTGTAGGAGTAATTCAGCCGTGGCTTGTGTGTTGAACCTGATCTATCTATCTATGTATTCCAGAATATGCTTCGATGAATGTGATATCAAAACTTGTTTGTTTCACACGCATCTCAAAGCATAAATCAAGGACTACGATCTCCAATGCAACTGACGAGTTCACCGGGGTTAATTTCCTTAGCAAGGCTGCAGCAATGAAAAAGGAAGCACTGAAAAGAGCAAATATGGCTGGTTCACCTAAGACACCACAACCACCAAGGTGTTCTGAATTAGCTTCCCCTTCCATTCAAGACCTTTCGCCGGATACAAGAGAGATCAATTCACAAGGTATGACCAAGTTCTTATTCTTTGTTATTGCTGGAGAGGTTGCTGGAGAGTCACACACAGATATTGCTACACAGGAGGTGCAAGATGACAATGACCCACTAGCAGAATGGGATCAGTATATGAAATCAAAAAGGCAGCAGTCAAGCACCGAGCTAGATCAATATTTGAAAGAGCACTTGACACCTCGAAAGGAGGAGGTTGACATTCTACAATGGTGGAAAGCAAGATCTGACACATATCGTGTGATGTCTAGAATTGCCCGTGATGTATTGGCAATCCCGGCTTCGACTGTGCCTTCCGAGTCGGCTTTTAGCACCGGAGGACGTGTCGTCAGCGATTATAGGAGCAGCCTCTCGCCCACTACCATTGAGGCTTTGATATGTCTGCAGGATTGGTTTAAGTCAGCATGTATGCATTTTTTTCCCTTAAGTTTTTTTCCCTTTTGGCTCATATAATGTTTTATTGTGTCTGATAAAATTTCTCTTCCACTTTCAGACGCTAGGAAGAATGATGGGATTTCATCTTGATGCTGAAGAAATAGGAGAGAAGGTGACAACTACTATTCTTATACGTGCTTGCTGTAACTTATTTTATTTTTGCTTGATCAAGAAATCATTGAATAAAGAATCATATGTTCTTGCATTACATGTATGTGCTAAAAACCTGTTTACATTGCAGTACCATCTTCATATGTTCAGATGAGCATTTTAAGAAGGAACAAGAGTTGATCATGTGCAAGCTAAGGACTCTGAGTTGATCCTCTGCCTAAGCTGACTCCAAGAAGGACATCCTGACTTGTTACCTTTTAGTTCATCATCATCGGTTTGCCTTTCTTGTAGTGAAGTTAATTAGGTGTCAGTTTGAGTAGTATTATGCAACTAAAGAACTGAGTGCTATTTTGCTGCCATGTTGGCTGCTGCTACCAACCAGATTATATATCCGGTTTGCTTAAGTTTTCCTGTTTGCTACAGTTTTCATTCCAGTGAACTTTCTGTTAAGTTTCAGTCTAGTTACTGTTAATTTTCAGTCTAGTTAATGTCAGTTTTCAGTCTATAAATTTCAGTACACCGCTGTTTATGTATAGCGTGAAGATGATACGCGAGCTAGCCTAACATCCACCAACCCACCAACCCACTGATCGCCACAATTTAAGTACATCGGCAAGATCTGAGCGAACTAGCTAACGAGCTAACCTAGTGATCAAACGCGGCGCGAGCTAGCTAACTAACCTAACGGCGCGCGCGGCGCCGCAAAGAGCCGCGGCACATACGCGGCTGGTATGCGGCATACCGCGTACGTATACCGGCGTATGCGGCGTACGCGCGGCCTCCCGCGATCGGTCCCGCTTGCACCCTGACCCTGTCGTACAGGATATGATTTCTTTTTATTTCTTGCATCCTACGCTGGACGGCCCTGTGGCCTTCCAATCGATTTCGACCACGCTTGTCTCACGGGCACGTCTCTAGCTTGCCATCCAATATACTCCGTACGTACGATCGGTCGTGTAGACGTGTATCATAACTACCACGTGTTGACGCTGGATTCATTTTTTTTTACTTGACGCTGGATTCTTTCTGCATGTGCGTTGTTGGGCCGGTATCCGTTTTCTTTCCATATTTGCATGTGTGTCGTGTTGGCAGATCTGTTGCTGCCTTGGTGTATGCGTGCCTAATAAATCTCCACCGTTTATAAATCTCTGTTTAAACGTGTCAAATCGCCACCGTTAATTGTTTGTTATTTTAATAATATAATAGATACCAACGGGGAATTCGGTATGACAACCTGGCGGAGGATTATTAATCATAGACGCTGTTGGATAACGGTCTATGTATTTTGTCGTAATGCCCACATGAATATCATAGTAATCATCATGTCATATATATGCATTGTTATGCGCTCAATATTTTGTCAATTGTCCAGCTGTAATTTATTCACCCAGCATGTTAGTTATCTTTTACGGAGAGACACCACTAGTGAACTGTGGACCCCGGTCCATTCTTTTACACTGATAATATAACCAACTGCAAACACTGTTCTTTTTCATTCTCTGCAATTTACTACTGTTTTCCACACCATACGTTTAATCCTTTGTTTTCAGCAAGCCGGTGAGATTGACAACCTCACTGTTTCGTTTGGGCAAAATAGTTTGATTGTGTTGTGTGCAGATTCCACGTCAGCGCGCCACTGACAACTTTCAGAAGTGATTTCTTGCTCCTACTGGTTCGATTAAACCTTGGTTTCATACTGAGGGAAAACTGCTTCTATACTGCATCATACCTTCCTCTTGGGGTCTCCCAACGAACGTGTGATCCACGCAATCATAGTTCTATTTGATTCCGGTGCCACCCATTCTTTTGTTACAAATGAGTTTGTTGTTAAGAGAGATCTAGTCGGGAGTCTCTTACCCAAACCCATGGTCATACAAACCCCAAAGTCCTCAGTAGAGACCAAGCTGTATTGCCCCGGTGTTCCCCTTGAGATCAAAGGAGAAAAGTTTCCAGCCGACCTAATCATTCTACGAACCCAAGGCATAGATGTTATTCTGGGTATGAACTGGTTAGCCAAGTCTCGTGGTCGCATAGACTGCGCCAGAAGAGCTATTTCCATCACCACAGACGGAGATGTCGAAGTGGAGTATGTATTTGAAATCAGCCATTCCCGAGCTGGCTGCCATGAAGGTATAGCTCGGCCAAGCCTGGATGAGATCCGTGTCGTTCACCGATTCCAGGATGTTTTCCCTGAAGAACTGCCTGGTATGCCACCTGACCGGGATATTGAGTTCGTGATTGAACTTATTCCTGGAACAGCCCCTATATCTCAGAGACCCTATCGGATGAATCCGGAAGAGCTGGTTGAATTGAAGAAGTAGTTGGCTGATATGCTTAACAAAGGTCTTATTCGCCCAAGTGCTTCACCTTGGGGATCACCCATTATTTTTGTGGACAAAAGAGACGGTACCACACGCCTGTGTGTGGATTATCATAAGCTCAACGATGTGACCATTAAGAACAAGTACCCTCTTCCCAAGATCGAGGATCTGTTCGATCAGATGAACAGAGCCCGAGTCTTTTCCAAGATCGATCTTCGGACAGGATATCATCAGTTGAAAATCCGAGAGTCAGACATTCCCAAGACAGCCTTCACCACCCGCTACGGATTGTTTGAGTACACCGTGATGTCCTTCGGCTTGACCAATGCCCCCGCCTATTTCATGAATCTCATGAACAAGATCTTCATGGAGTACCTCGACAAGTTCGTGGTAGTTTTCATCGACGACATCCTTATCTACTCCAAGATCGAAGAAGAGCATGCTGAGCACATGCGTCTAGTTTTGGAGACCCTCCGAGAGCACAAGCTGTATGCCAAGCTTAGCAAATGTGAGTTTTGGCTTAGTGAAGTGGCATTCCTCGAACATGTCGTGTCTGCGGGAGGAATTTCTGTTGACCCAGAGAAGATCCAAGCCATCGTCGACTGGAAAGCACCCACTAATGTAACTGAAATCCGAAGTTTTCTCGGACTAGCGGGTTACTATCGGAAGTTTGTTGAAGGATTCTCCAGAATAGCCAAGCCCATGACTCAACTGTTAAACAAGGACAAGAAATTCGAGTGGACCCAGAAGTGTGAAGATAGTTTTCAAGAACTAAAGAAGAGACTGACCTCAGCCCCAATCCTAATAATGCCAGACGTCACCAAGAGTTTCGACGTGTATTGCGATGCATCACGCCTCGGACTTGGTTGTGTTCTGATGCAAGAAGGAAAAGTTGTGTCATACCTGTCCCGACAGCTGCGACCGCATAAAGAGAATTACCCAACCCATGATCTGGAGTTAGCTGATGCTGTTCTTGCTCTGAAGACGTGGCATCCCTATCTAGTGGGACATCGCTGCGAGATCTATACGGATCATAAGAGTCTGAAGTATATCTTCACCCAGAAGGAGTTGAACCTGAGACAGAGGAGATGGATGGAACTAATCAAGGACTATGATATTGGGATCCATTATCACCCTGGAAAAGCCAACATAGTTGCCGATGCCCTTAGTCGTAAGCCCTGCACCCTGAATGCCTTGATCCAAACTAAACAACCAACCCTGTTCAAGGAGTTCGAAGATTTCGGACTAGAACTTGTTAGCCATGGCTATCTCGCCAATCTAGAGTTAGCCCCAACCCTGATGGATCAAATCAAGGAAGCCCAAAAGAATCATGAGAGCATTGAAGGGATTAAAAAGAAGATCTCTCTCGGTAAAGCACCCGGTTTTACCGAAGATGCTGAAGGAGTGCTGAGATTTAATGACCGCATCTGTGTGCCTAACGTCAAAGAACTTAAGGAATTAATCCTGAAGGAAGCCCACGAGACCCCTTACTCAATCCACCCTGGTGGGACAAAGATGTACCAAGACCTCCGTGGGAGATTTTGGTGGCATGGGATGAAGCGAGAGATTGGTTCTTTTGTGGCCAAGTGTGATGTCTGTCAGTGAGTCAAAGCTGAACATCAGCGACCTGCTGGATTGCTTCAACCTTTGAGAGTTCCTGAATGGAAGTGGGACGAAATTGGAATGGACTTTATCACCGGACTTCCAAGATCCAACCGAGGCCATGATTCCATCTGGGTCATCGTTGATCAACTAACCAAGGTTGCCCATTTCATTCCCGTCAGTACCACTTATCGGGGAAATCAACTAGCAGACTTGTATATCTCCATAATAGTAAGCCTACACCTAGTGCCCAAAAAGATTGTATCTGATAGAGGCACGCAATTCACCTCAAGATTCTGGAAAGCTCTTCACGAAGCCCTCGGAACCAAGTTAGCCTTTAGCACAGCCTATCACCCCCAGACCGGAGGCCAAACCGAGCGAGTGAATCAGATATTAGAGGACATGCTTCGTGCATGTGTTCTATCCTATGGTTCCAAATGGGAAGATTGCCTTCCGTTTGCAGAGTTCTCCTACAACAATAGCTACCAGTCCAGTCTGCAAATGGCCATGTTTGAAGCACTTTACGACAAGAAGTGTCGTACTCCCCTGAATTGGTCCGAAACCGGAGAAGGCAAATTGTTTGGACCAGATATCCTCCGTGAAGCTGAAGAACAAGTCCAACTTATCCGTGAGCGTCTCAAAACTGCCCAATCCCGTCAGAAGAGCTACGCTGACCCCAAGCGCCGCGATATCACCTTCAACATCAGAGATTATGTTTATCTCCGAGTGACGCCACTCAAGGGAATGCAACGTTTCCATGTCAAAGGAAAATTGGCGCCAAGATATATCGGACCCTTCAAGGTCATTGCCCGTCGAGGAGAAGTAGCCTATCAGCTGAAGTTGCCCCCAGAATTATCAGAATTTCACGATGTCTTCCATATTTCCCTGCTTCGGAAGTGTCTTGAAGTTCCTGACAAGCCCGATATTTTCATGAACATTGACCACCTCTCCATCGACCTGAACCATGACCTGACTTATCGTGAGAGACCCGTCAAGATTCTCGACAAAGATGTCCGTCTTACCCGGAGGCGCAAGATCAAGTTCTACAAAGTCCAGTGGACTAACCACTCTGAAGAGGAAGCGACTTGGGAGCGTGAAGACTATCTTAAAAGCGAATTCCCAAACCTCTTTAGCACCTAAGCCTAGCAAATCTCGAGGACGAGATTTATTCTAAGGGGGGAAGGATCTGTCACATCAGAAAATTGTAATCAGTTGTAATAGTCAAAATTTGGAACCAACAAAAACTTTTGTTGCATGATGTGTGTTGATTGTTCCTAGTTAGTTGTGTTGCTTGTGTAAATAAATTAAAAACTTTGAACTCAAAAATAAAAATTGAAACAATCACACAAATTGTCATGTGACATTAAATTTCTCAAAGTTAGAAATCAATATTTCTGTCCCACAAAAATTCAGAGAAGTGATAATATAATCACTCTCATTTTATTCATATTACTTTTCTCTCTCAAATCAATGTTTTCAAAAACCTATACTTAAAATTCTATTTCTTTCTTTATTACTTTAGATCATCAAATGTACCAACATACACTTACACAATAAATACCAAAACAGAACCACAAACCTTGATAAACCTATATGAAGCAAAGTACAAAAAGAATTCATAGAAATTTGAATTTGAATTTGGTTTGGGCATTCTGTCGAACACCTATTGGGCAGGAACCAATGTCATGTAGTTTGCTCATTTTAGTATGGGATACCTCGACAACGGAGATGACTCCGTTTCATGAGGGGACTGGTTTGGTGACCCTCCCCTGACCCGGGTCCTCGCACATTGGTGGAGGATAGAAGGCTGTCCCCTATACACCGCCGGGCAAAACTATGAGTCCTCACACTTAGGGTCATCGACGGGTGAACCAGACTAGATGTCGATGGAAAGTGTCATATGGGCAGCGTCCTGTACTAGCATGAGCAAATGAGAGGCTATGGCCGGTGACTCAACTTCGCATACACCTTGTATGGCGGGACGTGGCTGACACGATGTGTCGCCGGATGGATGGTGGAAAATCGTGCTACCTCTGCAGAGTGTAAAACTATTCGAATAGCCGAGTCCTCGGTCATGGACAGTTGGAAGGCCCTACTTCGACCTATGTGCAAGTTTTGTAAAGTTTTGAGATTAAAAGGAAAATGAAGTGGAAAGTGTTTTTATACAACTATACCAAAGGGTCGGTATGAGGTTGTTGGAGATGAATGACCCTGAAGGGCTAGGGTCGGAAAAAGGAGGAGTTTTGGTAAAATAAATAAAATGGTGATTTGTTGGAAGAAAGTTATAAAATTCTTCTTACCTTTTTCAACAAAGATATAGAGATGTTTTCAATAAATAAAAGTCTTATGAAATAAAAATAAAACTAGTGCATGTTCAAGTTGGGGTAGTTTGCGAGTACAATTCAAATTGTACTCATATTGGTTTCATCCCTGGCTATTGTCTTAGCCAGATCTCGAGGAGCATTACGTTGAAGAGGAGTATGGCGCCGACTACGTGAACTAGGGATCTTCATAAGTCAGCTGCCTGTCAGGTTGTTAGGATGTGTTTGGTCGACTACGCCGTAGCTTCCGCTAAATAATTTGGTTTGGCCCATGATGGCAACTATGTAAGACTTGGTCTAAATGACCGTATGTGTAAGACTTTAATTCGGTACTGTAATGGATGTAAACTTTGGTATTTAGTTCGGATTATGTGTAACGACAGACTAATCACGGGATCACCACAGACGGAGATGTCGAAGTGGAGTATGTATTTGAAATCAGCCATTCCCGAGCCGGCTGCCATGAAGGTATAGCTCGGCCAAGCCTGGATGAGATCCGTGTCGTTCACCGATTCCAGGATGTTTTCCCTGAAGAACTGCCTGGTATGCCACCTGACCGGGATATTGAGTTCGTGATTGAACTTATTCCTAGAACAGCCCCTATATCTCAGAGACCCTATCGGATGAATCTGGAAGAGCTGGTTGAATTGAAGAAGTAGTTGGCTGATATGCTTAACAAAGGTCTTATTCGCCCAAGTGCTTCACCTTGGGGACAAAAGAGACGGTACCACACGCCTGTGTGTGGATTATCATAAGCTCAACGATGTGACCATTAAGAACAAGTACCCTCTTCCCAAGATCGAGGATCTGTTCGATCAGATGAACAGAGCCCGAGTCTTTTCCAAGATCGATCTTCGGACAGGATATCATCAGTTGAAAATCCGAGAGTCAGACATTCCCAAGACAGCCTTCACCACCCGCTACGGATTGTTTGAGTACACCGTGATGTCCTTCGGCTTGACCTATGCCCCCGCCTATTTCATGAATCTCATGAACAAGATCTTCATGGAGTACCTCGACAAGTTCGTGGTAGTTTTCATCGACGACATCCTTATCTACTCCAAGATCGAAGAAGAGCATGCTGAGCACCTGCGTCTAGTTTTGGAGACCCTCCGAGAGCACAAGCTGTATGCCAAGATTAGCAAATGTGAGTTTTGGCTTAGTGAAGTGGCATTCCTCGAACATGTCGTGTCTGCGGGAGGAATTTCTGTTGACCCAGAGAAGATCCAAGCCATCGTCGACTGGAAAGCACCCACTAATGTAACTGAAATCCGAAGTTTTCTCGGACTAGCGGGTTACTATCGAAGTTCGCTGAAGGATTCTCCAGAATAGCCAAGCCCATGACTCAACTGTTAAACAAGGACAAGAAATTCGAGTGGACCCAGAAGTGTGAAGATAGTTTTCAAGAACTAAAGAAGAGACTGACCTCAGCCCCAATCCTAATAATGCCAGACGTCACCAAGAGTTTCGACGTGTATTGCGATGCATCACGCCTCGGACTTGGTTGTGTTCTGATGCAAGAAGGAAAAGTTGTGGCATACCTGTCCCGACAGCTGCGACCGCATAATGAGAATTACCCAACCCATGATCTGGAGTTAGCTGATGCTGTTCTTGCTCTGAAGACGTGGCATCCCTATCTAGTGGGACATCGCTGCGAGATCTATACGGATCATAAGAGTCTGAAGTATATCTTCACCCAGAAGGAGTTGAACCTGAGACAGAGGAGATGGATGGAACTAATCAAGGACTATGATATTGGGATCCATTATCACCCCGGAAAAGCCAACATAGTTGCCGATGCCCTTAGTCGTAAGCCCTGCACCCTGAATGCCTTGATCCAAACTAAACAACCAGCCCTGTTCAAGGAGTTCGAAGATTTCGGACTAGAACTTGTTAGCCATGGCTATCTCGCCAATCTAGAGTTAGCCCCAACCCTGATGGATCAAATCAAGGAAGCCCAAAAGAATCATGAGAGCATTGAAGGGATTAAAAAGAAGATCTCTCTCGGTAAAGCACCCGGTTTTACCGAAGATGCTGAAGGAGTGCTGAGATTTAATGACCGCATCTGTGTGCCTAACATCAAAGAACTTAAGGAATTAATCCTGAAGGAAGCCCACAAGACCCCTTACTCAATCCACCCTGGTGGGACAAAGATGTACCAAGACCTCCGTGGGAGATTTTGGTGGCATGGGATGAAGCGAGAGATTGGTTCTTTTGTGGCCAAGTGTGATGTCTGTCAGTGAGTCAAAGCTGAACATCAGCGACCTGCTGGATTGCTTCAACCTTTGAGAGTTCCTGAATGGAAGTGGGATGAAATTGGAATGGACTTTATCACCGGACTTCCAAGATCCAACCGAGGCCATGATTCCATCTGGGTCATCGTTGATCAACTAACCAAGGTTGCCCATTTCATTCCCGTCAGTACCACTTATCGGGGAAATCAACTAGCAGACTTGTATATCTCCATAATAGTAAGCCTACACCGAGTGCCCAAAAAGATTGTATCTGATAGAGGCACGCAATTCACCTCAAGATTCTGGAAAGCTCTTCACGAAGCCCTCGGAACCAAGTTAGCCTTTAGCACAGCCTATCACCCCAGACCGGAGGCCAAACCGAGCGAGTGAATCAGATATTAGAGGACATGCTTCGTGCATGTGTTCTATCCTATGGTTCCAAATGGGAAGATTGCCTTCCGTTTGCAGAGTTCTCCTACAACAATAGCTACCAGTCCAGTCTGCAAATGGCCACGTTTGAAGCACTTTACGACAAGAAGTGTCGTACTCCCCTGAATTGGTCCGAAACCGGAGAAGGCAAATTGTTTGGACCAGATACCCTCCGTGAAGCTGAAGAACAAGTCCAACTTATCCGTGAGCGTCTCAAAACTGCCCAATCCCGTCAGAAGAGCTACGCTGACCCCAAGCGCCGCGATATCACCTTCAACATCAGAGATTATGTTTATCTCCGAGTGACGCCACTCAAGGAAATGCAACGTTTCCATGTCAAAGGAAAATTGGCGCCAAGATATATCGGACCCTTCAAGGTCATTGCCCGTCGAGGAGAAGTAGCCTATCAGCTGAAGTTGCCCCCAGAATTATCAGAATTTCACGATGTCTTCCATATTTCCCTGCTTCGGAAGTGTCTTGAAGTTCCCGACAAGCCCGATATTTTCATGAACATTGACCACCTCTCCATCGACCTGAACCATGACCTGACTTATCGTGAGAGACCCGTCAAGATTCTCGACGAAGATGTCCGTCTTACCCGGAGGCGCAAGATCAAGTTCTACAAAGTCCAGTGGACTAACCACTCTGAAGAGGAAGCGACTTGGGAGCGTGAAGACTATCTTAAAAGCGAATTCCCAAACCTCTTTAGCACCTAAGCCTAGCAAATCTCGAGGACGAGATTTATTCTAAGGGGGGAAGGAACTGTCACATCCCAAAATTGTAATCAGTTGTAATAGTCAAAATTTGGAACCAACAAAAACTTTTGTTGCATGATGTGTGTTGATTGTTCCTAGTTAGTTGTGTTGCTTGTGTAAATAAATTAAAAACTTTGAACTCAAAATAAAAATTGAAACAATCACACAAATTGTCATGTGACATTAAATTTCTCAAAGTTAGAAATCAATATTTCTGTCCCACAAAAATTCAGAGAAGTGATAATATAATCACTCTCATTTTATTCATATTACTTTTCTCTCTCAAATCAATGTTTTCAAAAACCTATACTTAAAATTCTATTTCTTTTTTATTACTTTAGATCATCAAATGTACCAACATATACTTGCACAATAAATACCAAAACAGAACCACAAACCTTGATAAACCTATATGAAGCAAAGTACAAAAAGAATTCATAGAAATTTGAATTTGAATTTGGTTTGGACATTCTGTCGAACACCTATTGGGCAGGAACCAAATTCAATCGAATCTGAATCAAATTCAGTCAAATTCGAGCAAGTTTCTGTCTCCACTCACTCTCTCTCACCTCTCTCATACCACCAGAGCAGTGGACAATCCAGGGCTTCGCCAATTTGGACGCTAGCTGCTGGATTTGCTTGCTCTCTCTCCCTCCCCGTACCACACCCGTGCCCCACCTATGGAAGCTAGACGAAGGAGGACGCCGAGCTGGCCCTGCACCATGCCTTCCATCTCTTCTGCCCATCCGCTCCCGTTGGACGAGAGGAGATCGCCTCAGAAGCTCCTGCAGCCGTACCCTTGCGGTCGAACCAGAGCACGCCGTGTGCGTGGCCATCGACGGCGAACTCGGCCACCACTGCTCCCCTCACCAGCGAAACACCGCCCAGCCACTCCCCATCCTCCCCACGGCCACAAGGACACCATGGCGTCACCCCCACTGGCCCACGGTGACGAGTGCATTCCGTCGAACGTCATTCGCGCGTCCACGGCCGTCACCACCCCGAGCTCGCTGTGGAGAGCATCATCAAGCCATTCTCGCCCCTCTGGCCTCTAACGCCGTCCGTCGACGTGTCCGCACATCCCAGCCCGCCAATGGCGAGCTCTCCCAATCCCTGCACCCCTCCTACACCTCGTCCACCATGGACCGAGCTCCGGTTATAAACACACCCGAGCCTTCTCACTCTCTCCACGCCACACCACTGTCCATCCCCCACTCTCCACTCACTCGTGCACCGCCAGGAGGGCGGAGCCACTGCTGCTGAGTTGCTGCTGCCCGTGGCCATGCTGTCGAGCTGCCCAAGCTCGGCCGTGCCAAGGTTGAAGACGACCCCGCAGCCGTGCTGCTGCACTCGATTCTCTCACTTTGAACCCTCTACCTTGCTTCTCTCACTCACCGCACTCATTTGCCCCTCTCTCTCGTGCTCAGGAACGCCCAGGAGCACCTCGCCGTCGACGTGCCATGCCCGTGGAAGTGCAGCACCTCGGCGCCGATGACTCGGGCCGTTTCAGCAAGCACCACTTGCCCAGCAAGCTTCCCCAGGCCGCCGCACTCGTTCTGCATCATCTGCACCGTCTCCAGTGCCCCTAGGTGAGTGCACCGTACACCTCGCCGTCACCGGCACGGCGGTGCCGCCAGTTTCTGGTTGTCGCCGTTGCGGCCATCGTGCGCCATTGGATCTTAGATCCACGGTATCGTACCGTTTCATATAGATAAGTCGCTGACATGCGGGCCCCGCTGTCAGTGTTTTAAATATTTCTCGCGCGGGAGACTTTTCTCCGTGTCACTGACGGTAGGCCCCACCCGTCAGGGATTTCAACATTATCCAGAACAGGGAGTTATTTCCTAATTCGAATTCTCTGGAAATTCAGTACTGGACCTAACTTTGAAATTCAATATCTCGAGATTTATAAGTCCAAATAAATAGAATCAAAATTCTCTGGTTAGCTTATGAAATTGTCCATCCAACCAAATTGGTTTCATCATGTTTAGATTAATAACAATTATGTAGTATTTAAAGTACCATAGAAGGTTTAAAATACAAAGTTGTTTGTTTCTGATGCTCTATTAACCTAAATAATATGCAACCAATTTTGTTAGCTTAGTACTGTGATCACTTAGCTTCCATAATTTTGGTAGAATTAATTTAGCAACAGTAATTGTTTAGTATTAGATTAAAGTTAGCAAACCCTTCTCTACTGTAACATTTTTTAATGATCAATGCCTAATCCAAATGACATGAATCCAATTTTGTTAGATCACATTTAACCAGTGCTAGTCACCCTAAAGGATTTAATTTTATGTTCAACAGAACTTAGTCAGTAGCTAAAACTTGATTAACAAGCTTCTGGAATAAAACAATTGTGTAGGGAATTTGGTAACTCAAATTGATTCAAATCCAATTGTTTTATCTTCTAGATGTCAGTAGCTATCTGTAGAATTTTAGTTTGTATTTTGTGATAAACATAAATTAAATGGTGCATTAAAACTTATGTAGCTAGTTTCTGCCATATTCAAAGCATATATAAATGGTGTGTAATTCCATTAATTGAACCCAGTTGTTTTGCCTTGTGTGTTACAGTAGCTCTTTGTAGGGATTGAGATTGTAATGTTGTGATGCTTGGTTGAATAGTATAGTGATTGTTTGTATTTGCTTGTTTTGACGATTAGACGAGAACGTTGCCGGGATTATCGAGGAAGTGGAATTTGTTGAACCAGAAGAATAGGAACAGGGTCACTTTGCTGAGCAAGGCAAGCTACTCTCTGATCATGCACATAAATATATACCCTACTTCGTCTACCTATTTTACTCATGAGCAACAATGGTTTTAAACACCTTTTCAAAATATATGAAATACTATTTTGCCACCTATGTAGAAATATAAGTTAGTTTATATCAAACTATAGGATGGAAAAATATTGTTTATGCAAAACTCCTTTGGAAAAATCCTTGGATTCAATTATGATATGCCGAAATGTCGGTGTTGAAGTGGGAAATGGAGAATGATGGTTTTGGATAAAAAGTACATTGTGTCTTAGTACTTACGTCGACCAACCATACCCTGTGCGACCACATTTACCCCCATATGGGACGGGGCGTAGTCATGTAGTTTGCTCATTTTAGTATGGGATACCTCAACAACGGAGATGACTCCGTTTCATGAGGGGACTGGTTTGGTGACTCCCCTGACCCGGGTCCTCGCACATTGGTGGAGGATAGAAGGCTGTCCCCTATACACCGCCGGGCAAAACTATGAGTCCTCACACTTAGGGTCATCGACGGGTGAACCAGACTAGATGTCGATGGAAAGTGTCATATGGGCAGCGTCCTGTACTAGCATGAGCAAATGAGAGGCTATGGCCGGTGACTCAACTTCGCATACACCTTGTATGGCGGGACGTGGCTGACACGATGTGTCGCCGGATGGATGGTGGAAAATCGTGCTACCTCTGCAGAGTGTAAAACTATTCGAATAGCCGAGTCCTCGGTCATGGACAGTTGGAAGGCCCTACTTCGACCTATGTGCAAGTTTTGTAAAGTTTTGAGATTAAAAGGAAAATGAAGTGGAAAGTGTTTTATACAACTATACCAAAGGGTCGGTATGAGGTTGTTGGAGATGAATGACCCTGAAGGGCTAGGGTCGGAAAAAGGAGGAGTTTTGGTAAAATAAATAAAATGGTGATTTGTTGGAAGAAAGTTATAAAATTCTTCTTACCTTTTTCAACAAAGATATAGAGATGTTTTCAATAAATAAAAATCTTATGAAATAAAAATAAAACTAGTGCATGTTCAAGTTGGGGTAGTCTGCGAGTACAATTCAAATTGTACTCATATTGGTTTCGTCCCTGGCTATTGTCTTAGCCAGATCTCGAGGAGCATTACGTTGAAGAGGAGTATGGCGCCGACTAAGTGAACTAGGGATCTTCATAAGTCAGCTGCCTGTCGGGTTGTTAGGATATGTTTGGTCGACTACGCCGTAGCTTCCGCTAAATAATTTGGTTTGGCCCATGAAGGCAACTATGTAAGACTTGGTCTAAATGACCGTATGTGTAAGACTTTAATTCGGTACTGTAATGGATGTAAACTTTGGTATTTAGTTCGGATTATGTGTAACGACAGACTAATCACGGGATCATTGTATTAAGCATAATCGGGTATTTCAGACAGCTAGTCCGGGGTCCCACAGAAATAAGGAGAAAATGATGCAACATATAATGTATATTGCCTCTTTGGTAACTCATATGAGAAAACCTTAGAAAGGAAAAACTCATGAGTGAGTTTAGAGAACAATAAATATGCCTTGTATACTTCCTTTAAAAACCCCATTGGGGAAAAGTGAAAGTATGACATATGATATTTGATAATCTCCCCCAAAAACCTTTTGGAAAAAATGTGAGGAGAATTGTATTTGATATGTTGTTAAAACTCCTTTAAAACCAGTGGGAAAACTAAGGAGAAAATGATACAACATATAATGATTATTGTCTCTGTTAACTCAATATGAATGAGATCCATAGAGCTTAGAGGACAATAAATATGTCATGTATACTTTCCTAAAAAACCCGGTGGGGAAAACATAAAGTATGACATATAGTCTTATGTTGATATTACCTCATTAAAAACCTCGATGAGAACCTCGAAAGTAAACTCATAAAGGGAAAAAAGTGTAATATGATGCTTTGAACATGTTATCATTCAGGAAGATTCTCCCCCTGACCCTTGCAAATCCAAAGTCGTCGTATACCAATCTCATGAACATGAAATAGTTGGTAGAGACTTGGTGAATAGATCAGCGAGGATATCGCATGATTGACTTGCAAGTTGTTTATTCCCCGACTCTACATGAGCTCATGGTGCGGATAAAGAGTACAATATGCTTAATGATATTGCTCTTTATGTAACCTGTTTGCATCCGTGCAACACAAGTAACATTATCTTTGTAGATAATGATAGGTGATTCAAGAGATGTGGAGGTTATGCCGAACGGGTATACCTGCCACGGTGGATAAAACCTGGCCCACCAGGGAGGCCCATCAGATAAAGCCGGAGGGCTTAATGGAGAAGGCCTCATGGGCTTAGGCGCAAGGATAAGCTCTGGGCTGGCTTAGTGAAGTCCAAGACGAAGGCCTGGCTGCGTTCGCCTTAGGGAGCAAGTTAGGGTTTGTTACCGTGTTAGTCTAGGACTCGTGATCTAGGTCGGTTAAGGCTTTCCTTGTAGGGGAAGGCTTGGCGCCTTTATAAGCCAGCCTTCCAGCAGCCTTAGGGCACGCATACAACCTCATTGTAACCTGTACACATATTTGCCTTGAGTGAATTATAGCAGCACGTAGGATCTCGCCGCCGTCGTGAGATCCGAAGCTGGGTAAAATCGTGTGTGCAATCCCGTCACTGGAACCCTCCACGTTCTTCCCCACCTCCTCTACGGTACGTATGAATACTTCTAGTAGTTCCGCGTTACCAATACCTCGACAGTTGGCGCCCACCGTGGGGCCCAAGGCGTCGGGAGTTTTGTTTCAGGCGGGAGCATTGGGCGAGATCGGCAAGACTATGGCGGTTGGTCGCGCCCGCATCATCAACAACTTTGGGTGCATCGAAGACGACGGTC
This sequence comes from Poa pratensis, assembly GCA_947311845.1. Lineage (NCBI taxonomy): Eukaryota > Viridiplantae > Streptophyta > Magnoliopsida > Poales > Poaceae > Poa > Poa pratensis. Next base: position 2,105,308 of record CAMZMU010000018.1, on the reverse strand, counting down.
CTACGTCTCAGCAAACGACGCACTGGTGTCAAGCTTCGTCGTCCCCTTCGGCACCATCAACATCTTCATGGGTTTTACGGCTGAGGCGTATGGATTCCCCAGGGGATCCGCCGCCTTTTGGCCCACCCACCACCCCATCGATTATGCAATCGAGCAACAACACAGATCGGATCAGGCCTTTGTCTATCGCGATCTGAGTGACTCTGATACCCAAAGCGATTCTGACTCCAGCTCTTATGAGCTTATGGAGCCCGCCTCTCGCTTTGTCGGTGTCATTGACGCATCTGGCCCTAAGCCGGCCGAATCTGACCCTGAGTCAATATTACCTGCCTTACAGACAGGAGCAGACTCAGAAGCCGGATCTGATGGCACCGCTCCAATGGCGGAAGATTCAGATCTCGATGAGCATAAGGAGGAAGACTTCGCAGCACAGGTTGCCGCGCGAGGCTATGGCTCATCCGATCCAAACGAAGTCTTAATGACTTTCCCGGCACAGATAGCTCTGAGGATGGTGCGGCCGCGGCTAAGCCAGACGAGGCTGAAGTTTCCTCTAGCATCAAACACATTGGTGACAAGGCGGAAAAGCCAGAGGATGTGCTGGACCCTAAAAGGCCTCCCCCGGCTACGCCTATTGAAGAAGACCTGGAGCGGTCAAAGGAGGAACACATGCGCGCATTGGAGCTCTCAAAACACCTTTGGGACCAAATCCAACCGCGGTTGAACTTGAGGAAAGACGGAAAGCGCTCCTGGCTGAGACTGAAGTCAACATCAAGTATAAGTTGTCCCTCCTGAACAAGGAAAAAGAGTTAATCCTAGTTGGAAAGGCTCTAGAAGAGGAAGAGTACCAGCGTGAGCGCGATGTTGAGAAATTCCGCAAAATACGAAGTATACGTGACCCTCTTCTGCATCGGGATCTGCAGGGAAACTTCGAGAAGACTTCTGCCCAAAAGCCTTTAAAGCCTTGGCAGAAATACTCTTTCAGAGTTAACCCTGATGGAGTCATATTCTTCTCCACCCCGGCCAAAAACCTAGAGGCGGCCAGGGAAATCATGGGAGACGAAGCAGTTCCAATTGAAGAGCGCCACCATTATTCTAAAATGCTCATCGAAAAGGCGGTAGAGCAGCAGGCTAAGGCGGACTCAAACTCAAAACTGGCGGACGACACGCGTCTTTGCAAGACAGCCGTTGCCGGCGGTGGAGATCCAGAGGAACCAGCTGGTTCCAGTAGCCATGGCAATAAGGGTAAGACCTAGGAAGGACAAAGTTCCTGACAAACACAGGGATGAGTCAAAGACTGGGTCCAATCGCCATAGTGACAAAGGCAAGGACGACCACCGGCAAAGGATAACACACGCCATAAGAAGAATGATCCGCCTCGCCGTGAAAGAGATCAAGACAAGGGGAAGGACGCACGGCGTGGGAGTGACCGGCTTAACATGCCACCTCCGCCCAGCACGGGCAAGAGACGAAGGAAATAGGGGCAACAGAGATCCGCCTCAAAGGCGATCTCGCTCCCGCTCCCCTCATCGCCAAAGCCGTCAGGAGGAGCCAAGGCGTAGCCAATCCAACAAAGGGCCAGCCAGGGAAAACACTCATATCTCAGACGCCCGCATCCGTCTCGATGAGATTAAAGCGGCCAAAGAGGAGTCTTACCTGGGCCCTGTGTGCTTTGGACCGGCGATTCGCAAGGTGCAACTCCCATCCTCGCTAGGCAATGTCAAGAAAATTGTGGACAAGTACAATGGCATTGACAAACCGGACATATGGCTGCCTGATTACATCCACGCCGTTGGTATTAATGACGGTGATTACAATGCAGCTGTACGTTTTCTTCCACTCATGTTGGAGGGAACGGCCCGGTTGTGGATCGACACTTTGCCAGAAAAGAGTATCCACAATTGGCAAGACATGCAGAAAACATTCATGCAACACTTCTCATGCACATACAAACGTCCAAAGGCTTACTCAGATCTACTAAAGTGCGCTCAAGTGGAGGGGGAGTCAAGCAGAGCTTTCATAGCTCGATGGACAGAGACAAAGAATGCATGCGAAGACGTTTCTGAGATCCAGGCCATACATGCTTTTATGAACAGCCTGAAGAAAGGCAACATGATGAGATATATGTTAGCCAGCCAAAACATCAAACACCTCGGCGAGCTCTTAGACAGCGCGAACAATTACGCTGCAGCAGAAGACGACGCTCGAGCTGACGACGGCGATCTGCGCATGGACATAGCTGTTAACCCGGAAAAGCGAAACAACAATCAAAGCCGGAAAAAGAAGGAAGCCAACGATGCGCCAGGACCATCAAAGGAGGTAGCCTTTGCCAATAAGAAGGGTGGCCAGAGCGGGGCTAGCAGATGGCAGAAGAAGAGCGATGACAGTCAAGGGTCAAGACCCATTAAAATCACCTATGACGACATCAAAGATGAACCTTGTGCCCATCATAGCAAGCTTGGCAAATGCACCCATACCAACAGGCAGTGCCGCCTTAACGATGATATCAAGAAGGATCCGGACGCTGGCTTCAAGGCAAAACAGTTCAAGCGCAAGAACCGTAAAGACAAGAAAGAGCAGAAGGACAACGAGGAAAGTGCTTCGGAGCCGGAAGATCAGGAGCCAAAGCACAAGAGGAGCAACAAGTTTCCAAGGGTCGAAACAAGCCTTGTCACTTCCTTGCCACTCCTTCGGCCAAAAAGGAAAAGGCAGCCTGGAGGGAACTCAATGCCACTATGCCAGCGGTTCCCCAGTATCTCAACTGGTCCGAGCACCCCATTACATGGGACCGCAACGATCATCCTGATCATATTCCACAGAACCCAGGGAATTACGCGCTCGTTGTAAACCCAATTGTGCAGCAATGCAGGCTTTCTAAGGTGCTTATGGATGGGGGAGTAGCATCAACATCCTCTATCTTGAAACCTTAAAGCGCATGCGCCTTTCTGAGACACAGCTAAAACATAGCACAGTCAAGTTTCACGGCATAGTGCCAGGCAGGCAGGCCAGTTCTATGGGAACAATGTCTTAGACGTACCTTCGGTGACGAAACAAACTATAGGACTGAGGAAGTTGCCTTTGAGGTGGTGGAATTCAAAAGTGCGTATCACGCAATCTTTGGCCGCCCAGCCTTTGCCAAATTCATGGCACGCCCGTGTTACATCTACAGCAAGCTCAAAATACCTGGACCAAACGGCGTCATCACGGTCAATGGCGACTTCAAGAAGGCGAAGGAATGCGAAGCAGGAAACGCCGTCTTAGCAGAAGCAGTCATCAGCAAGGAAGAGCTGGAGCAGTACAAGAAAGAAGTTAACACCAATGAAATGCCGGATGGTAAAAGCCTCCTTGCGCTCGGATTCTTCAAGGCCAGCTCAAACTCGAAGAAGATCGTGCTGGACAACGCTGATGCAAGCAAGACGACGAACATAGGCGCGGACCTCAGTGACGCATAGGAAGGCGCGCTCGTCAAGTTCCTCCGTGAGCAACGGGATATTTTTGCATGGTCACCATCAGACATGCCAGGAGTACCCCGGGAACTTGCCGAGCACAGCCTTAATGTCGCCAAAGGTGCCAAGCCAGTAAAACAAGGTCTTCGTCGCTTCGGTCCAGAGAAGAAGAAAGCAATAGGAAAAGAGGTAGCTCGGCTTAGTGCCGCTAATTTCATTAGAGAGGTTATCCACACAGATTGGCTAGCAAATCCTGTATTAGTACCTAAGAAGGACGTGAAAGACTTGCGCATGTGCATAGATTTCACCGGCTTAAACAAAGCCTGTCCTAAAGACCCCTTCGCATTGCCGCGAATTGATCAGGTCGTAGATGCTGTATCAGGTTCTGAATTACTATGCTTTTTGGACGCTTACTCTGGCTACCACCAAATTAAGATGAAGGAGTCTGACCAAATTAAGACTTCCTTCATCACACCTTTCGGAACGTTTTGCTACATAACTATGCCTTTCGGGCTTAAAAACGCTGGCTCAACGTACCAACGGTGCATACAACGTTGCCTACACGATCAAATAGGCCGCAATGTTCACGCTTATGTCGATGACATTGCCGTTATGTCGCGAAAACGCGGCGATCTCATCGTTGACCTTCAAGAAACCTTTGATAACTTGAGAAAATATAACATGAAGCTAAATCCGGGAAAATGCTTTTTTGGCGTCCCAGCAGGAAAACTTTTAGGCTTCATTGTTTCAGAAAGAGGTCTTGAGGTTAACCCAGAAAAGATTCGAGCTATCATGGACATCAAAAAGCCTACTTGTCTTAAAGATGTCCAAAGGCTCGCAGGATCTGCAGCAGCTGTAAGCCGATTTATTAGTAGGCTTGGGGATAAAGCTTTACCCCTATACAGGTTGTTGAAGAAAACTAAGACGTTCGTCTGGACTGAAGAGGCAGATGCAGCCTTAGCACAGTTAAAAGACGCCTTAGTTTCAGCACCAATATTAGCGTCTCCTCTACCACAAGAGCCGATGCTACTTTACATGGCGGCTACCAACCTAGTTATTAGTGCAGTGGTTGTTGTTGAACGAAAGGAAGGAAAGGAGCTACCGGAACAAAGGCCGGTATATTATATCAGCGAAGTCTTCTCCGAATCCAAACAACGATACCCTCACTATCAGAAGCTGGCTTATGGAGTTTTCTTCGCAGCCAGAAAATTACGCCATTATTTCCAAGAGCACCCAATCACGGTAGTCAGTAAGGCGCCATTGGGTGACATTATAAACAACACGATGCCACTGGACGTGTGGCTAAGTGGGGAATTGAATTGGCAGCCTTCGATATCCAGTACAAGCCACGTACAGCCATCAAATCCCAGTCCTTAGCTGATTTCATCGCAGACTGGACGGAAGCAATGGATGAACTTCCCCTCCCTGACGAAGAATATTGGGTTATGCACTTTGACGGCTCCAAAATGTTGCAGGGATCGGGAGCTGGCGTGGTACTGAAGAACCCTAAAGGAGACAAGATGTGCTATGTCTTGCAGATACACTTCAATGCCACTAATAATGTTGCAGAATACGAGGCTCTGTTGCATGGATTGCACGTCGCAAAGGATTTGGGCATTAGCCGTCTTTTGTGCTATGGCGATTCAGACCTCGTTGTTCAACAGTTAGAAGGGGCATGGGACGCGAAGAGCCCTACAATGGCTGAATACCGACGCACGGTAGACGAGTTTGGTCGGTGTTTTATCGGCTTAGAAGTCAAGCATATCAAAAGGGAGGAAAATGAAGCAGCGGACGCCTTAGCCAGAATGGGCTCGAAAAGATCGAAGGTGCCCTCCGATATATTTTGGAGCACCTGTACGTGCCGTCTATTAAAGGCGGAGATGAGGATGACCCCATGGCTTCGCAGTCTGTTTCCGTCATGCTGGTAAGCCAGACTGGACACAGCCCTACATAAATTTCCTCCTTAACAAGGAAGAGCCAGAGGATGAAGTCTTAAGGCGGCAAGTTGTGCGCAGAGCTAAGGCATACACAATAATAAATGGAGAGCTATACAAGCGGAGTACCACAGGTGTATATCAACGATGCGTTTCGCCGGAAGAAGGACAGGAGATACTAGAAGAGATCCATGGTGGATGTTGCGGTCATCATGCCTCTGCGAGCAATTGTCGCCAAAGCTTTTAGACATGGATTCTACTGGCTCACAGCAAAGCAAGATGCAGAAGAACTCGTCAAGAAATGCGTTGGATGCCAAAAGTATGCAAGACAGCCAAAGATGCCAGCCCAGGAATTGCGCACCATCCAATCACGTGGCCATTTGCGGTCTGGGGACTGGACATGGTAGGTCCATTCAGGACTGCGCGAGGCGGCGTCAAACATCTCTTAGTTGCGGTGGATAAATACACCAAGTGGGTTGAAGCTAAGCCCATAAAAAAGCTTGATGGGGCAACAGCCAAGAAGTTCGTCATTGAGGTTATAACGAGATTTGGCGTCCCCCACAGTATCATTACGGACAATGGGACAAACTTCGCCGTAGGAGAACTGGCAAAGTACTGTGGTGAAGTTGGTATTCGTTTGGACTTAGCATCTGTGGCTCATCCACAATCGAATGGCCAAGTTGAGCGAACCAACAGTATAATCTACAGGGAATAAAGCCAAGATTAGAAGTGCCTTTGCATAGAGCAGCTGGAGCATGGGTAGAAGAATTACCTGCTGTCTTATGGAGCATACGCACAACTCCAAGCAGTGCAACAGGCTATACCCCTTTCTTTCTCATATATGGCGCTGAAGCGGTACTCCCAACAGATGTCCTGCACGACACACCTCGTGTAACAGCCTACGTTGAAGCAGACGCAGAAGAAGCCAGACAGGATGGCTTAGACCTTCTCGAAGAAGAGCGTGAGATAGCGCTTCAGCGCTCCGCCATTTATCAGCAGAACATGCGGCGTTACCACAGTCGCAAGGTAAGACGGAGATCGTTTCGAGAAGGCGATTTGGTGCTTCGCCTTGTTCAGCAAAAGGAGCACAAACTATCTCCCATATGGGAAGGACCCTTCGTTATCAGCAAAGCGCTTAAGAACGGGGCATATTATCTTGTGGACCTCCGTGATATCGAGAAGAAGAAGAAAAGAGGCCGCAAAAGGAAAAGGAACGAAGAAGCAGTGCTCAAGGAGACGAAACGTCCTTGGAACATTGAGCAGCTACGTCCTTTTTACACTTAGCAATTCTATTGTAATCACACCATATATGATTATGAAATAAAAGTCTTTGGTTCCCTCAATTATTTTTATGCATGAGTTCTCGCCGTCTTTTATTTCCATTTGATCATATATTTCGATAAAAATATCAATGTTAACCCGAATTGGCTTCGTGCTTGTGGTTACTCACATGATGCTTTTGCCTTAAGGCCTTACAAAAATTAAAATTGCATCCGTCTAAGAGTATTTATCTGATCGCGTATATGCTGGCTTGTCTTAGTAGATGCTTTACGCACCAAAAGCCGGCGCCGTTTCTGTGTTTAAACAGTTTGGTTACTAACCCTGTTGCCAGCGAAGTGTTCCGTGCTTAGGTTCTGCCAGCATACGAAAAGGCTAAAGCATATAAGCCAGAAAACTTAAAGACGGATAAGGAGCATAGTTTGCAAGCCTTTTAAAAATAAGTGCATGCGTGCAAAACAAACATGTTCAACAGATAAAAAGGCTCCTGCCATTACAAAACATAACTTAACAAGTCTTTTGTGCCATCTTTCATGACACGCTTAATGCAAAGTTTTTCCTGCATCTTATGCAGGGGACTGAGGAGGCGAAGACACAGGGGACTTGGATGGATCCAGCGTAGCTTCAGACTCGCTTCTTCTTCTTCTTCTTCTTCTTCATTTCCGTCTTCTGACTCATCGCCATTGCCAGTGGTGGGGCTTCGGCTTCGTCATCAGACACGTCGTCAGGACGGGGAGGCACAGGCTTCTTGGAGAAGAAGATAGACAAGTCTACCATCTCAGCAACGGCTGAGGCAAAGCCAGAGACAGAGGCATAGACCTTTTCTTTGACGAGCTCGTTGCCGTCTCTGTCCTTGGCTGGGAAACACTTGATAACGCGCCACATGTTGACTCGGGGTAGTGGCCGCGAACAAGTCCTAGAGCAAGTTTTGCTCCGCCTCTAGCTGCTGAGCGAAGACGCTCCACCACCTCTGGGACGCAGTTCTGAAGAAGTGGCAGCAAGTTGCTGGTGTTTGTCACTTGGGGCAGCTGTTTTGGGAAGATGTTGGCGACAACGTCTCTTCCCGCAGCATACAGCCCTGACACAATCTCGCCACACTCCAAGATAAGCTCCAGGCGCGTCTCAGAGGTAAGCCTTTCCCCAAATCCAGCTGGAACTGAGGAAGGGAGGAATGGAAAAAATTAAGGCGCACTGAAGTGTTTGAATAAAGGCGAAAAGTGACAGAAAGTGCGAGAAGTAAAAGAAGAAAGGCTTACTTAGCAGTTTCTCGTCAATGGCGGTGCTCTCATCAGCTTGGCGTTCAAGACGACCTTGTAAGCTCTGGATTAGGAGCCCATCCTTTTCAGCCTGTCGCTGCAGTTTCAAAGTTCTGCCTTCAGTTTGTTCTGCCCTTCAGCGGCGCTGTCTTGGACGGCTTTAAGATTGGCCTCGGCCGTCTTTCGGTTCTCCTCCAGTTGCTTAAACAAGGCGGCATTTTCCCGCCTCACCACTTCTATATCGCCAGTCTCGCTGACGATCTGTTTTGCCTTCGCCACAACAGCTGCGCAAAACACATTGCATGTGTTGAGCATCTTATGTCTTAAAATGAACTAAAGTCACATTGCATGTGAAAGAACAACATTTACCTTTGTTCGCCTTATTTTCGGCGACGGCTTGCTTGAGCACTTGCCTTTGGTTACTCAGTGAGTACCATAGATCGCATGTAAGTTGCTCACTGCTCTGCTAGGCAAGGGTAGTAGTAAGTAAGAAAGGTAAAGCAATAAGGTATGGCTACAATGGGCTTGGGGACTGAGTCTTTATCACATTAAAGAAAGGCCATTACGTCGGCTTAGTCAAAGCACAACGTAATGCCCGGGGACTAGTATGTACATAAAGACGGAATGTTTACCTGCATCATGGCCTTCAAGGCTTTGTAGCTCTTCTTCATTGTGACGTACAGCTCGTCACAATTGTCTTCCAGATTAATATGGTCAATGTTTGACCAACTGGCCTTAGCTTCGGAGGCGGCTCGTTGCGCTCCTTCTCATCGGCAAGCATGGCGGCGATGTTGGGTAAGATGTACCCCTCGTCGTCAAAGAGCTCTTGCTTCACCATGTTGCGGATAGCCTCACGAGTAATGGGCTCGTTCGGCTCCTCTGACTGAAGTACCGCCGCCTTCCCAGCAGCGGCAGCCCTGGCCAACTTTTCAGTTTCCGTCTTATCAGGTAAGACGGCTGAGTCCAATCTATATGATGATCTTCAGATGGGCCTGGGCTGTCTCTTGTTGAACGGAGGGAGTGGGGGGAGCGATGGCTGGAGAGGGCTCAGTCTTTCTTTGCCTGGAAGAAATTACTTTCTTCCTCTTGAGAGGTGCAGTTGGTTTGATCCTGCAAATCACATACAAAATAAGATAACATTCATAGACATTGTTCGCCTTACTAAAGAAATTGAGGTTCGGCTTACTTCTGTACTGGAGCATTGAAGGCCGCATCTTCATCGTCCTCAATGTCGAGCACTTCGGCGTTAACAGGGATGGCTTTCTCACGCTTCCGCCTTTCTGCTGCTGAAGTTGCTGCAGTGGCTCCTGAAGCCTTTCGTTTCCGAGTCTTTGGGGCTCGGGTGCCGCTTCAGGCACGTAAAACAAAGGAGCCAGCAGATTATCCGGCAAAAGGGCGAGCTGAAATCAAAAGTGGTGTTAGTAAGGCAAACATTGTGGAAGTGTAAAAACAGTAATGGTAAATGCCTTACCTTGGAGCGGGTTGGCGGCTGTGTACATAGGACGCTGCTCTGTGAGCTGGATCCTTTCCTTGGCAATCCTCTTAAAGCGATACAAGGGCGTCTTGCGTAAGGTCACTCTCACTAACACGGAGGGGATCTTTCTTCTGGTCCGTGTAGTGGCACATGAGTCCTTTGCGATCTTTCAAAGGCTGGATTCGTCTTGACAACCAACATAGGATGGTGTCTGCGCCCGTGAGTTGGGCACAGCAGTCTTTGTCAAATACTCAATCCGCCTTTGCATGCGACGGAGGTTGTCAGGAAGGACCTTCAGTGGTTTCTCGCCCCAAGAAAGGCGGGCTCCGCAGGCAAAGGAGAAAAGCGAGGAAGTCCTATGTCTTTGCCTACTGGCGCCATGTCTTTGCAGTAGAAGAAGGAGCTATTCCAGCCTTTAATGGAATCTATTTTTGGCGCCTTAGGATACCAGTCTCTGCCTCTACGAAGGTTGATGCTAACTGTTCCTAAGGAAAGCAGTTCTTCCTTCTCTGTTTGGCGCTTGCAAGTAAAGCAGTACTTGAAGAATTCTAAGCTGGGCTCTATGCCTAGGTATCCTTCGAATAAAGCCATAAAGCCAGCTATGTACAAGATACTATTGGGGCCTACGCTATGAGGCTGAAGGCCATAGTAGTCTAAGACTGATTGGAAAAAAGGATGCGGAGGCAAAGACAAACCGCGGAGGAGATGTGAGACGAGGAGCACTCGTTCATCGCCGGCGGGATCTGGAGCAGGGTGGCCGTACGCTGACCGCCAGTGGCATTCTCCTGTGGTGGGAGGATGCCCTCCTTTTGCAGCTGCGTGAGGTCCGCGTCGGTGATGGTGGAAGCTGCCCAGTTGCGGGATGATGCTTCCTCTCCCTCTCCTCTGCCTCCGCCGCATCGCCCTCGTCGGAGGGCTGGGCATTCTTCTCTGCTTCGTGGAGGTGGCCGCAGAACTTGTCGCCGTGCCGCGCGAGATGCAGATGCATCCGCGGAGCTCGATCCCCTCATGGTCAGATCTTGTCCTCCGTCGCCGCCGACGCCGCCGCCGTTGCCGCTCCCGTGGTTGCATCGGAGCTCTCCATGGGTGGGTGCGCAGGTGGTGGTGGTGGAGCTCGCCGGAGTTCAGATAGGAGGTGCGAGGAGGACGATGAACAGGGAAATGAACCAGGTGGAAGAAATCAGTTCCCTTTTATGGGGCCGTGCGCCGCGATTAGTGCGGTGAGATAACGTCGCCGATTTTCGCCACGCGTCCCGCAACGGTCAGTAGTGGGCATCTTCTCCCGCACGCCTCGGAGATCGTGTGCGGAAAATAGCAGTAATGGCATCACAACGTCTCTTTGCTTGTCCAGACTGTCGTGGACTGGCTTTGACTGCGGTGACGTCATGACAAGACTCGACGCTGACAGAATCTTTCTGCCAGATTGTTCAAAGTGCAGGAGAGTTCGGCTTAATCCTTAAGGCAGACTGAATGTCTCATTTTGGAATGCTCCAAGCTCTTCTGTCCGCCTTGCGCAAAGGCGAAAGCCCGTGTTTCACAAAGACGGCAAACGAAGAACTTAAACCTTTCCGGGGACTACTGTGGAGGTTATGCCGAACGGGTATACCTGCCACGGTGGATAAAACCTGGCCCACCAGGGAGGCCCATCAGATAAAGCCGGAGGGCTTAATGGAGAAGGCCTCATGGGCTTAGGCGCAAGGATAAGCTCTGGGCTGGCTTAGTGAAGTCCAAGACGAAGGCCTGGCTGCGTTCGCCTTAGGGAGCAAGTTAGGGTTTGTTACCGTGTTAGTCTAGGACTCGTGATCTAGGTCGGTTAAGGCTTTCCTTGTAGGGGAAGGCTTGGCGCCTTTATAAGCCAGCCTTCCAGCGGCCTTAGGGCGCGCATACAACCTCATTGTAACCTGTACACATATTTGCCTTGAGTGAATTATAGCAGCACGTAGGATCTCGCCGCCGTCGTGAGATCCGAAGCTGGGTAAAATCGTGTGTGCAATCCCGTCACTGGAACCCTCCACGTTCTTCCCCACCTCCTCTACCGTACGTATGAATACTTCTAATAGTTCCTTGTTACCAATACCTCGACAAGAGAACTAATACCACATGACTAATGTATGCAGTTTATCATTCTGTGAAGCTTCACAGGCTAACATATGAATCATTACATCTCAGAACGATCTTGGTAGGTATAGCCACCAGAGTCTACTTGTAAGACATCAACGGAGTGACAGTTCTACCATGTATCTACACATTGTGGGATCGTGTGGATAGCCAATACTTGAGTGAAGGTGCTCGAGTTGTATTCCCAATCACTATTTGGGTTTATCCAAATTCTTCATCTCATAACCCGTCTGTTAGATGATCACGTGTTTTTTCATTTAGGAGTTATCCTTATCTATGACATACACGCATGGGTAATCATCATGGTAGGAGTAATCCTTGTAGATAAGGAACTCACTATGTCGGTTGTACCAAAATATACCGACAACAATAAGACTTGGATTGACTTATTGATTTTTACACAATACATGTTGTATTTGCTTTTCGATTCGGAAAGAGATTCCATCGGGAACCATACATGTCGGAATCTAGTGATCCACATGGATATGTTGTCACTACACCTATCAACTGCACAGACAGATGATTTTGTACTACCAATGATATATGTATCGGAACGATATTTCACTCATGTCTGGAGAGTAGGTCTCGGATCTCTGTGGAAACCCGACCTCATGCTACAAGCCTTGCTTTCTCACCACCTTGTATTTCTCATTCCGTTTCCAGAAGAAAACACATTGAATAATCCCATAGGGAATTCATTTGGAAGAGCGAGGCTATATCTGCTTGGATTGCATCCTCTGATGAGTTCAGTCCTAGCAAGTGTGTTCACACTCTGCCATGGCAATGGTCTTTGGATCTGAATCATTGTGAGGGTTGTTTGCAATCATACAAGAGATGTTTGTCGGCAGTTGTAGGCTTTGGTTATATGATTCTCCAGAATTGTTATAATTGATGACTCTTCGTGATTTCCCAATACGCGTGAGTCTGGGTGTTCCAATGTCCCGGCCAGTGTGTGCAAGCTAGAGCTGGGGTTGTGGAGGTTTCCCTTTCGCTGGGTGTATACTACCCGTTAGGTGTTCATCAACGCAAGGTCGGCTTGCATTTACTGATTTAGATGATTTATCCTCGATTTCCTTTGTTGCTTTGCGAAAAGCTGGATCCTAGTCAGAGGCCATACTACTCCCCTCTTTTTATAAAATAGGGAGTTGAGTGGTTTTTATTGGTACGTCCACTCTTTCGGGCGCATTTCTAACCGGACTGAAGGATTTTGTAACACCTTTGAGATCAGTAAATGAATATGTCAGGTTATTTGCATGTGTTGCAAATTTGTGAATCCGAACGTAGAGTCCAGATTCTTGAGTACGTGGGTATGAGGAGGAACGTGATGTCCCAATTGATTTCCTGGCATTCGATGTGGTACTTGAAATCTCCCCCTAATGCCTGGAAATAATACTCCTTAAATATAAGCAATCAGCGTACTGGGCTATGAATACATCCCTTATGAGGGGTTCGAGGTACTGGGTTATCGACGGATATATGTACCCCACATATATCCCTCATATGTGGGCCCATGATGTACGCTGAAGTGGTGAGATCGACACGCGTGAAGCGCTTCCGAACTTACGCAGATGAGAAATGCTCGGAGGATTTCCACGTATCAATTGCAGAGGAGAAGTACTGTTATATGCAGTTAGTCAGTAGCATCGTGTAAAACTGCATGACTCCAACATGAGGTTGGTAAATTGCAATTCATTAACATGCGCCGTGCAATGAGAAAAATCCTTTTGATCATAAACAAAGCCAAAAACAATTGTGTATGGATGTATAGGACATTGTGTTAAATTTCGATCCTCAAGCCATGCACTAAATAGTGGACACATGTGAAGAGAGTTCTGCAACAATATTTGTCCATTCGAATTGACTTGATTCAATTTTTGGTCCAAACAATGGTTGGTTGGGACCACAAATATTATCTTGAATGTGTTCAAGGGATTGAAGTGATCCATTGGCACAATATGTGCAAACTAAATCTCATGACTAGGAAAATTTAGCTCATGCAAAACATGACCGATGGAATTGCATTATATGTAACATGTGCTACGAGTTGGATGTACGTATAGTACAATCCAGACAATAGAGTTGGTACATTTTCATATACTTGTTCCAACATCTATCGGATTGACACTCGTAGAAATATATATATAGAATTGAAGAAGTTCCAATATGGAAATCTTAATCAGATATATAGAATGTATACAATCTTATTTATATCAGTGCTGATACAATATATATGCTCTATTATGACAACACAAATGGACATTAATAAAATGACCACTAAGGAGATAGTGGGACTAGTTTAAGTCTCCAAACACGTTGGTTGAGGCGTACTCGGCCATCATGTTCTCCGTGCCTGTAGGGTCCTCTGGCTGATGGAGAGTTATGGCGTTGCAAGGTCCACTAGGAACGTCTCGTGAACAACAAGCTCCATTGGTGCCATCTGGATGAAGGTTGAAGCTTTCAAACCTTTTCCCTTGAGGTGCTTTGCGTCATTGGGATTGATGATACAAAATGACCAGATGCTTTGGGATCTTGCACTTGTTAGTGAGGTGCGTGTAGCAACCACACTTGTCGCAAAGCTTAGTTATTTCAAACTCATGTTTTGCGGTGCCTTTCCCATAGTCTGAATTTCTAGGCTTCCTGTTCCGGTTGCGCTTTCGCTTACCATTGAAGTTTGAAGACTTGCCGTTGAAGGTACCATCAAACTTTTGCCTGTTCCCGACATTCATATGAACTTCAGGTAGAGGTTGAGAACCAACCAGGCACTGAGAGCCATTCTTAGCGAGGAGCTCATCATGCTTTTCAGCCTGAAGTAATATATGAATAAGGTCGGAATAGACTTGGTAGTCGCGAGCACGGTACTGCTGCTGGAGGATCCTGTCAGATGGGAGCATAGTAGACAAAGTTTTTCTATCTTCTCCGCATCAGTAGGTTCCTTCCCGCAAAAGCCCAGTTTAGAACTGATCTTATGAATCTCTTGATTGTACTCCCGACAGACTTGAAGTCCTGTAGTCGGAGATGTGTCCAATCATGGAGTGCTTCAGACATGACAATTTGCCTTCTGCTGTTCATACCTCGTTTTGAGGGCCTGAAATAAGATAGCAGGGGATTCTTCCTCCAACTACTCAGACTTGAGATCTGGATGAACATGTTGCCTTATGATGTACAAATTAACATATTTTTGTTCATTTGTCAGCGGCGTGACTCCAGCCGGGAGTAGAACATCCGGAGCCTGAATTGCACGCACTAATCTAGAGGACACAAGGGCGATCTTGATGTCCATAGCCCATATAATATAGTTGTGGCCGTTGAGAGCAAGTGCATCAAACGCTCGAGCCATCGTTTACTTATACGGGTAAATCAGAGAATATTAATTTCCATTTGGTAAATTAAAATCCATCATGATTATGTCATAATGAAATATGGAAAATAAATGAAGTTTCAAGAAGTAGGCTTGAACTCATTAGTGTGAACCTCAAATTGTTAAGAATGACACGTTGCAAATAATCTCCAAAATAATTGTTGGAGTAGATCTGGCAGCATTAGTGTAATATAATCTGATGTTCGAATGCCTTATGTCATAACTTAATAAAAATATGGGAGATCACTTTGCAATCATAATGTCAATACTGACAAAATGTAGGCTTAAGAGCATCTCTAGCAGAACCCGCAAAAGGGGAACCCGCAAAACAGTTTTGCAGTTCGCGCAACTCGCGGTTTTTTGCTCAGAACGCCGCGCGGCGGAGCAGAACCTGCAAAGCATATCTGCAAAACAGAATATTCTGTTTTGCGGGTCTGCTTTGCGGGTACTGCTCCGCCGCGCGGCGTTCTGAAACTGCATATGCAAAACAGCAAGATAGGCATGAATATCATAAAATGTCAAATTGCTTACAAATTCGACATTAATATAGCAAATTAAGTAGTTTCTTGAATCTAAGCATGTAGCTGTAGCTGCCGTGCGGAGGCGAGTCGATGTCTACCAACCCAAGCATGTCCATGAACGCTTGCGTGCTGCAAGATGAACGAATTCAGCTCGCCGGGGATGGGCGCGGTGAACCGAGCTCAATTTTGAGTTCCAAAGTTCATACTTTTCGGTCCCGGCGCCGGGGACGGGCGCGGTGGATGCAGCAGCGGTAGCGGCGGCAGCGCTGGCCCTGATTTTCCTCCCCGCCAGCCTCTTCGGCTTCGCGGCGGGCGGAGGCTTCGCGGCGGCGGGAGTGCCCGCGGCAGCCGCGGCAAGCAGAACTTGGGCCGCGCCTGCGGTGCCCAATCTTCTCCGCTTCGGCGCCGCCAATGGAGCAGCAGCGGTGTCGGCGGCAGCGGCGGCTCCGAGCTCTCCGCGGCCCACTGGATCTGACGATGGCGCGTACCCGACGCGGACGGTCACCAGGGACGGGTCGGCGGTGCTCATGGCCGATCCGGGCAGGGCGCGCGGTGGCCGGAGTGGGGGAAGAGAAAGAGGACGCAGCGGCGGCGGGGACGGGCGCGCTGAAGGTTCCCTCGCATCAACGAGACTAGAGGATGAGGTTCCGGCTGCGGGTCGGGGGAGGAAACCTATCTTTCTCAGTTCGGAGGCGCGGATTCACGGGGCCTGCAAAATCTTTTGCGGGTTGGGCAAATTTGTGGATTCTGTTCTCCGCCTTTTTGCGGTTTTCAATCCGCATCGGGCGGTTATTATGCGGGTTTGCCCCTTTTTCGGGTTCTGCTAGAGATGCTCTAAACTGTAGTTGTAGATAAATCTACACACTACCTTGTGATTCCAAAACATCAATTCGAAGAAATCACTTTGAATTTTGCATATATATTTGCAAGAAATTGAAAATCTCAATTGCAAATAGATCGTATTAATTTCGATATGTGACGAACATGGAAATATATACATCTTAGAAAGATTCCAGAAGACATTGTACTCGACAGAGAAACAATACTATATAGGTACTGAATTTGTATTTGCAAGAAATTAAAAATCTCATTTGCAAATAGATGCAATTAATCTCGACACGTAACAAATGTGGAAATATATTACATCAACTTAGGATCTGGAATACATCGGTACTCAACAGAAAACAGTACTGAAATATATGTACCAAATTTAACAGTCTAAAACAGGAATAAAATCACTGCTAAAAGTGTTGTTAGAACACTAATCTGCTAAAAAACTGAAATATACATCAATTAGCAAATAAGCAGGGGCTGGTGGTGGCCCAGTACTCATGCTAATGGGCCAGCCACATCTCAATCCCCAATTCCGACGACCGACACAAGCGACCAGCATGTCTGGTCGGCCGCTTCACCGGCGCTGTGTGGATGGAGGGAGCCACCGTGCTGGGCGCCAGGGGCCGGGAGCAGCAGCACTGCGCCCGCGGACATTCGGTACGACCGTCGCGGGGGGTCGCGCCAGCCGTTCGTTCGGGCCACTTCTGGCAAGACGAGGCCGCCGTGGAGTCGGGACCGAGAGCGGAACTGAGGCTACCGCTGCCACCGCTGTCGAGGCTTGGCGCAGGCAGAGTCGGCGCGAGCGCGTTGCTCAGACTCGCGCGGACTGGGCAGGGTCGTAGCGAGCCTGTCGCCGAGTCTCGCGTGGAGCGGCCGCCGTAGGCTGCGGGGGGGGGGGGGGGGGGGGGGGCACGCTTGGAATGGCGCAGACACGAGCGCCGCCGCGTCGGGTCTGGAGCGACCAGATTGCCGTCGCCATGGTCTGAAACGCGCCGTGGATGAAGAACTTGCAGCATGTCTAGGCATTGTAGTTCTTACCTTTTATGCCTGAATTTTTTTCCGATCGTTCTTCTCTTCTCTGTTCTTCTTCTCTGAATCGAATTTGTCCATGGTGGAGCATCGATTCCTCGTCTGGGTCTTAGGGATTTCAGGGCGTGATGCTCTTCGCAGAGCGTACTGTTTATGACTTTCTGTTCTTCAGTCTTGAAAAACAACTCGCTCAGATGTGAGCGTGCTGATAACGTGGAAGAAATTGAGAGCAACGAGAGACAGACAACAATGAATCGAACTGTGTGTTCTCTTTATTGATAGATTTCGGTATATATACAAGGTGAAGGGGCACCTATAAAGGAACCGACATAGGGAACCATCATAGAGGAACCGACATGGGTAAGAGGCGCGACCAGGCGTCCGTACGGCGCTTGGACAGTAAAATTAATCCTAACAGTTTTGACGAGTCCCTAAGGTGTTAAATCAATGTAGCAAATAGTATATCAAATAAGATGATGAACACACAACATTTAAAATTTGTCGATATGCCACCTTGACAACACATTATACCAACATATGCACAAATTTCTTCGAATATAATCTAGATGGTTATCTTTACAAAAGAAATGTTTAGTCTGCTTTACAATTTAAGATGCTATCCGACCACTTAGCCCCATCTTAAGGTAAACATCATTTTTTTTAATGAGCCTACCTCAATTGGTAGAGGTAATGCATGTACAATGACACCATCGGGGTTCATAGCATTGTAGCCACTGATTAGGTTCATTATTCATTAAAAAATCACCCTGAGATTTGAGCACCATTTTTTTAAATAAAAATTATAGGATTGCTTGGTTCCAAAGGAGAATATTTTTGCAAGCTATATCCACTAACTTGACTTTATGCCTTAGGAAGAAGCAAATATTGTTAAACATTTCTTACTCTGTACATCATCTTGAAATTAAATCGAGTTAGGCAACACTACAAAGCGATGTTTATTTTGTATAGCGATCGTACCATGTCTCCTCCCCTCTTTTCCTACCTTATGCATGTTGTTCGTCTCATGTTCCATATTTCTCCCTATCACTTCACTTATGAACCCTTCCTTCTTCTTCATAGTCTTGTCTCGCCACCCATTATCACCCGCTGCATATCCGCCATTGATCTTGATGTTGTCATCATCGACCACCGCCGCAAACCCTAAGGCCACTCGATGTTTTATGTTGGGTACCTGTTACATCATCACCACCATCACCCACTCGTCATCGGTCTCCTTCAACACCACTTCATTCCCCTGCTCATTTCTCTCCGGCTTCCTCTCTTTCCTTATACTTCCTCCCACTCCATCTTCTTCTTCTTACTGATTTGAATGGATCAAATGTACAATGAACTCACACATTCCTCGAATAGATCGAATGGTGTGCAAACCTTCGCGATGTAATATCATCTTTGATAGGTGCAAACCCGTTGAAGGAGTTTACGCCGAGGGGTGGCCCGATCTTCACGGCGTAGGATTGAATCGGGAAGGATAACTAGCTGCAAGCAGCCGGGATAACTAGCTTTATACCTGCCAAGGTTGGATGCAACCCGTACGTTGGGGATGGCTGACCGAAGCTACAAGAACTCTAACCCGTTGTCCGAACAATCGCAGAACCACAAACCGAGACTAATCCACACAAAACGGCCGGAACCGAAGAGCACGAATTAGGGGGAACCAGAGGCTCCTTCTCACGAATCCGGATGAACTCACAAGAGCAAATGTAGCAAGGATCTCTCGGATCTCTTAAGCAGTCTGGCTGCAATAGCATATAGCTGAATGGTTTGTAAAAAGGCCTGTAAAAAGATGGGGGAGATGGGGTTTTATAGCAGGGACAACCCCCCTTAGCTAGGTGGGAAAATGATTCAAAATATGCAGCATTTTCGTGGCTTCCTTGGGAGAATAAGCAGTCAACTTGGGGAGTTATTGGAGGGCTCCTCGGAAATTCGTGAAGCATTTATCAGCGTGAACGCATTCCACCAAAACTGACTTTCCTTGAGCTCCACAACTTCAAATGATGTGAGGTTTCTTGCGTTGAAAAGTAAACTTCAAGGAGCTTCTGATGGTATACCCCAAAGGCCCCGTCTTTGATCCATCAGAAAATAGCACATCAAAAGATCAGAGGAAAATATCTGGCAGAAACAGCTTCCCTGGAAAACTCTGTTTTTTATCAACATTGTTTTTTCATCTTCAACATTGTTTCTTCGAGAGGTCATAGGTTGTTGGATCCCTTCGTTGTACACCTAAGTTCAACCAACAACAAAGGGGATGAAAGCATAGCTGTATCATCAAGTTTAAGATAAACTTAGGGTAGCATTCACCTGTGCATGTTGCTTGGTTCGACTTAGTAATTCTTTCCAACTAAATTGTGCACTTCGGTGAAATGTCAAGCATGTTGTCGCCATGTGCTCATCATCCTCTCTCCCTTGATGAAGAGTCGTCTTCGACTCTCTTTTGTCTACATAAGATAAGTAGAAGGGAAGTAGATAATATCTATGTAAAGGAATCGTGCAATCTTCATTTGTAGCTTTCACCTTAGCATTGTGTTGCATCTGATCTTGTATTTGTGCGTCACAACTTGCAATTTGTCTAGAGATGCTTGGTGTTGTGTCAACGACTAGGATGTCCTCATCATCCCCCCTCTCTTGAAAAGGAGTCGTCCTCGACTCTAGCTGGTTATCATAGAAAAGAAAAGAGGTCAATACCAAATCATAATGCAAAGGTTTCATGATATATAGAATTTTAGTGTCCGACTTTGCTAACTTATCATCGCTGCCAACATGATGTTTTGTTCTTCTCAATAGTTCCTTCCAACAAACATTTTTATGAAGTACAAATTTATAATCAGACATGATCCTTATTATGCCACTCTTCCATTCATGGAGGAAAGTTATCCTCAAATTCTTATTGTCTGCAAAGTAATGATATGATGACACAACAAAGTAATGAGGAAAAGGGAAACTCAAATACTTATGACTGATTGTTAAGTTTTTGAAATCATTTGTGGTCTCCCCTTGGTTGATAAACACATATTGGTTGATGGATGATGCACATGATGCCCCAAATAATTTTTCTCTAATTCCATCTTGCCAACGTATCATTTGTTCATAAGAACATACCTCCGAGTGCATCAAAAGTGATGATCTTTTCTGTTTTACCTCATCGAGTACCTCCATGCCCTTGTGGATGTTAACCTGCACATATGCTCTATTTGTAGTAGTGCTCCATGTGCCCATTAAGTGTTCCTTGATCTCCTTTTCCCACCGTTGCAAGAGGGCAGCAAGGTATGATCTCAAAATCTGCACATCATGCAAAGAAGAAGAACTTTGTGAGGTGTTGGTAAGTTTAAAATCTTCTCCCTTTTCTGTTGGTGGATCACTCGTCTCACTGATTTTGTGTTGGGTGGTCTCACCCTCAGATTTGGTGGACTCATAATATTCAACAATCCTCTCACTCTTATTGTGTGGAATTATTTTTGATGGATCACTCTCCTCATCTTGGACAATCTCAACAACACATTTTGTGGACTCACATAACTCACTAATGCTCTCACTCCCATTACATGGAATATTTGGTGGAGGAGCTCTCATCTCTCTATTCTCATCTTGAACAATCTGAACCTCATATTTTGTGGACTCACTAATCCTCTCAATTTGATTGTGTGAAATATAAGGTGGCGAGTCACTCATCTCTCTAATATTATGTTGGAGGCTCTCACTCTCACATGTGGTGGGATTACACAACTCATTGATTATGGCACTCTCAATTCGTGGAATTTTAGGATGTGGATCACAAATCTCTCTAATCTTCTCGCTCAGATTTTGTGGAATACCATGTGGTGGCTCACTCCTCTCTCTAATCTTTTGGGCAACTCTCTCTTCCACACTTTTGGTGGAATCTCTCAACTCCCTATTGTGGTCACTCTTGATATATGGAGTTTTGGTCTGTGGACACTCTTTCTCACGTAGGTTTGAATACACATTGTTCTTCACATTGCAAGGAGCAGCCATGGTAACCAACGGGGCAGCGGGGCAAGGTCGGTGTCGAGCCCCATTACCATGGGCAGGAAGACGCTCATCAAGCATCCTCTCAAAGGCGAGAACAACATTGTCACATAGCTGCTGCAAGTCCGTGTGTGTGGCCACACAATTTTTATCTCCGTGGCTCTTTCGGCGCACTTTTGGTGTAAATCTTGCCATGTTAGTTAGGCTAATTGTGGAAATGGTAACATAGTGAAATTTTGTGGAATCACACAACCTCACCTCTTACTTAACAAAGCTCTTATGGGTTCACATCAGATTGCACTTCTCTCGGATGTGTTAAAGCGATTGAAAGACAGGGATCAAAGAACTAGCTTCGGTTTTTGGTGGAGCTCTAGGTGGGGTAAATAAAGAGGCTTGTGCTGAAATCGAGTTGATGCAAACCAAGATTTTTGAGAGAAAAGCTAATTCTTGCACCAAGATTGAAAGCAAATAGCACACACACAACTTCTGAAATTTTCTACCAAGATGAAACTTTTGTATCTTGCTCAACACTTTCTTTCTTTTATCTTTTTTTTTTGCACTTCTTTTTCTCCTTTCTTTTTTTTCTTTTTTCTTTTTAAACAACACAACGAGATCCGAAAACAAACTACAAAGATGAACTTGGCACAGATCTACAAGATGAAAAACATGCAAGGGATGCAACAACAAGATCTCAGCACCAACAAGGCTTGGGGTTTATTTGTGGTGAGGCTTTGGACTATAGGACAGAAAAAAGCAACAAAACCTACAAATCTAAAGGGATGGTAGATGGATAACAAGATAACAGATCCTACCATGTAAACGAAAGCTCTAATACCAGATGATAGGTGCAAACCCGTTGAAGGAGTTTACGCCGAGAGGTGGCCCGATCTTCACGGCGTAGGATCGAATTTGGAAGGATAACTAGCTGCAAGCAGCCAGGATAACTAGCTTTATACCTGCCAATGTTGGATGCAACCCGTACGTTGGGGATGGCTGACCGAAGCTACAAGAACTCCAACCCGCTGTCCGAACAATCGCAGAACCACAAACCGAGACTAATCCACACAAAATGGTCGGAACCGTAGAGCACGAATTAGGGGGAACCAGAGGCTCCTTCTCACGAATCCGGATGAACTCACAAGACCAAAGGTAGCAAGGATCTCTCGGGGCTGCAATAGCATATAGCTGAATGGTTTGACAAAAGGCCCGTAAAACGATGGGGGAGATGGGGTTTTATAGCAGGGACAACCCCCCTTAGCTAGGTGGGAAAAGGATTCAAAATATGTAGCATTTTCTTGGCTTCCTTGGGAGAATAAGGAGTCAACTTGGGGAGTTATTGGAGGGCTCATCGGAAATTTGCGAAGCATTTATCAGCGTGAACGCATTCCACCAAAACTGACTTTCCTTGAGCTCCACAACTCCAAATGATGTTGAGGTTTCTTGCGTTGAAAAGTAAACTTCAAGGAGCTTCTGATGGTATACCCCAAAGGCCCCGTCTCTGATCCATCGGAAAATAGCACATCAAAAGATCAGATGAAAATATCTGGCAGAAACAGCTTCCCTGGAAAACTCTGTTTTTGATCAACATTGTTTTTTTCATCTTCAACATTGTTTCTTCGAGAGGTCATAGGTTGTTGGATCCCTTCGTTGTACACCTAAGTTCAACCAACAACAAAAGGGATGAAAGCATAGCTGTATCATCAAGTTTAAGATAAACTTAGGTTAGCGTTCACCTAGGCATGTTGCTTGGTTCGACTTAGTAATTCTTTCCAACTAAATTGTGCACTTCGGTGAAATGTCAAGCATGTTGTCGCCATGTGCTCATCAATCTTGCTCAAGTTGGAATAGAAACATAGTTAGGAGTTACAAATTATTTAGCAAATCTTTCGGGATCAGAGCAACAACCGCATGACTCATGGTTGCAAGATGCCCAAAATGCCTTAGCATTGCAATCCTATTATTTTAGTACTCCTTGCAGTCATTATTATAAAATGTTTTAGATATTTCAATATAGATTAGATACATACTAAAATTAGTGAATCTGCACACTGAAACACGACATGCATTTTCCAAAAAATAAAACATCTTATAATAGTGAGTGGATAAAGTAATAAATCTCCTATCTTCGTTAAAATTAAACCGTCAAATTGAGCACTGTTTCGAGTATGCTTGTTTTTTTTTTGTTGAGAAACACAGTACAACGCAGACGCTCACATACACGTGCACACATTCACCCCTATGAATGCACGCACGCACACCCTACCGCTATGAGCACCTCCGAAAGACTGAGCCGGCGATCGGGTCTTGAGATTGACGAAATTACCACAGACGACTCGCTGTCGACGGGAACGTTGCCTCTCACTGAAGAATATTCCGACTAAATGAGAAACATCAATGTCAAATCTAGGATTTGAATTCCGGTGGGCTGGGGTACAATCACCCTCCTAACCATCTTGTCAGAGGCAAGTTCTCTCGAGTATGCTTGGTTGAGAAGTGACAACTGACAAATGATAGGAGTACATTAAGGCGCAAATAATCAGTTGTTTGATAAAATATCCTGACTAAACACCTAACGAATCGAGCTGCTAGCCTGCTAGGCAAGTGCCCGAGTAGAACTTCCATCCCCTCGTTGCCTCCTCGTTCTCTGCACGACTTTTCCCCCGCCTCCCCGAGTACCCCCAAACCCCGACGCTCAAAATCGACCCAGCTCGCTGATCCGCAGTGATCTGCAAGAAGCGGAGGCATCGACACTACCGAGCCCGGAGGAGAGGCAGGCGGCGGTGGTGGCGAGGCCGTCAGCGGCGGCTGGGGTATCTGCGATGATAACCCGATCGAAGCTGGTGGAGCAGCTGCGCGACTACCAGATCCGATCCCAGCACAAGTAAAATCCCGAGCCTACCCCGTTCTTTCTAAGAATCCCACCGAGAATTCCATCTAGGCTGTGGTAATTCTCTAGCTGTGTGCTCAGATCTTGGTCTCCCGGATGGGCAGAGGGTGCGGAAACAGTTTCTTGGTCTCCTCTAATCAGGGTTGCGCTCGGATGTCTAGTTATTTTAGGTGTACTGCGATTTAGAACTGCCCTTGTAATCTTGTGGAACGGTTCATTTAGCTGCTTAGTCAACTCTGAAATCGACGGCGTGGCTGCAGGCATTTCTATTTGGTAATCTAGATCCAGAAAAAGAGCATCACACATAGGTTAGAACAATGCCTGCTCTCTAGTGATCCTTGTCGAGAGTACTGCTTTCACCATCTCAAAACCTGCCTGCGTGTACTCAGTTTCTGAAGGCTCTTGCTTACCAATTTTCATGACCAATTCACTTAATTTTATAACTGGATGATGAATGGACCATCAAATGCTAGGTCAGGAATCAAATAGGTTCCTTCATAAGCATAAACCAAGTACAAAATGTAGGATTTGATCTCACATTAAGTTTGATGGATAATCTCATGTCTAGCGACCCTTGATGGATGTAGTTGATTCCTCAAACAAAGCACCCCCTTATGTCTTCATGTATTACCTAGGTTCGCTACCTTGAATGCACCATTCAAAAAGAGGTTCATGTCTCTTGCTGTGATTGTTTTTCGACAAACCACTTGCTTGATGTTTCTGGAATGAAAACATTGAACCATGCTACAAGACCAGTTTAGCTTGTTATGATGAGCTTCATGCCTCAGTTTGGAAGTTGATAGTTCTCTTAAGATATATCATGCAACTTTCTAGTGTGATGTACTTTATTGTATTGGTCTGAAATGATTTCCTCTATTAGATAGGCTTATCTCTTTTATGATCTGAACAGTGCTTTCTGAACGCTGCAGGCGTGACATTATTGGAGCCATCTCATGGGGCTTGCTGTGTTGTCTCCTAATAGTATCCTCGTACATGATGCTATACTTCAGGCACTTCTGGTTATCAGCTGTTATTATCTCTGTTGGTATTCTTCTTCCTGCCGGCCTGTATATTTTGAGGCAAAGAAAGCTGGCTAAGAAAAGAGAGAGGAGATTATTGTTGCCTCTCTCCATGTAAGGTTACTGATAGTGGTAGGTTTCCCTCATATTTGTGGTTATTCTTGACTAGACGGAATCCACATTCTCGGCTTGCTTAGCACACATCGAACAGTTCATAGGCCTCTGCTGCCCAGTATACGTCCATACACTTCAGTCTTTACTAAAGTGCTGGAAGAAATACAATCATTTTTTGAGCTCCAGTGTTGTGCGAGTGATAATCTCCAGTGTTTTCTTGGGTACAGTAGCTTGTGTTTTCTGCTGCAGTTCTTTTTCTTTGTTCGTTTAATAGTGCTTGCAGCCTGAAAAGGTATCTCAATGTATCCGACCACCTCGAGTCACCTGTAACTAAAGAAAAAGAGATTGTTTTGTTATTCTGATGGAATTGTAAGCTTCAGGGATTCTGTAGCTACTTGTAGTCCAGTTGGTTCCTGGATTGAAGTGATGACACTGGATGGTGTTTTGACAAAATTGTATGTCCACAAAATTATACCAAGCACTGTAGTGCTCCTGAAATACATTTGCACCTGTAACCCTTGCAACGTATGTTGCTTCATAATGGTAATCGTTGAACAGTAGCGTCATCCGGTGCTTCAAAAAGTCTCGTCTTTTTTGCTTATGCAGAATCTTTCCTTGTATCAACTCTTGTGAGAAATAGTCTAGAAGAAGTTACTTGTATTCAATTCATTTTAGATGTCCTCGGCTATGGAAACACCATGCTCCTTCGTTGCTCTGTTTGAACATTTGCATGTTCATATTATAGTGTTATCCATGGCATATGCCTCTGAAGAGACGGAGCTTGGACGATTGGCTCAAAGGACTCTGTAATTGGCGTGCCTGGACAATGAATTGCCCCCATACTGGACTACCTGTTTTCCCTTTCTTGATATCTGCATGTATCTGTGTTGGCTAATAATGAGGACAGGATCGACATAGCTACGAGGAATCAAACACAAACCTTCTGTGTTGTCAAGGACATCATCACCATCGGAGTTCCGTTCAAATTTCTCTTTGTGTCGACAGCAATCCATCCAAATTTCTCTTTTGATAGTGCAGTACGAAATGGTAGGGATGATGAGATTACATGGAAATGGACTAAAAATGGCATATATTCAACTAGGTCTGCGTATCAGTGCCAATTCCTCGAGGAGATGACTCACCTCAACCTCAAGCGACTCAAGTAGGTTCTTTATGTAGGTGCGAATTCATGATCACATATACTCCCTCCGTTTCAAAATATAAGTCGCACCACCTACTTTCCACACACATGTATCTAGACATGTTTTAGTGTAAAGTTCATGCAAGGTTCATGTGAACCTTGCAATAAAATATGTCTAGATACATGTATGTTGAAAGTAGGTGGTGTGACTTATATTTTGAAACGGATGGAGTACTAACCAATGTTTGACCTGTACTCATGCCTAGATACTTAATCACTCCCATTTACCGTTGCTGGCACTTAAGCAAGGAGAGAAACCGGAGGGTCTTTGAGCAGGTCAGCAGGTCCCTTCCACGGAAGTCCAGCTCCTTGACGGCATCAAGCAAGACCTGCAGCTTCATAGAACTAGCGAGGCTTGGCTTCGTTTAGAGCAGCACCCTCATGAAACGGGCATCTCGCCGAACAGATGGGAGTAATTTGTTACTAGACCATTTTTGTGACATCCTTTTCCGAACGGAGGGAGTAGTATCTTCTGTTGCTGGCATCGCCAACATTTTTCTCATGTAATTAAACTTCTCTTGTACTGAAATGAATAAGCAATTCCCAAAAGAATAAAGATTACACAATAGTTGCTAATACGTGAGTGTTAGTACTAGTAAGTAAAGTTTAACATCACTCGCACGCTGCAACAACCCAAGAAAATGAAAGAAAAAATCCACTAGGAAACGATTTCAAAAGTTATTGGTATCGTCTTAATATTAATGTATTCCATTTATCGAGAAAAAAAGAAAACAATTTCAACACCATGTGCAGGCCATTTCTCCCATCACTGAGATAGTTTTGGGCCCAACACTATGCTAATGATCGAGGTGAACTTCTAATTCAGTAGTTTCCTGTAAACTCCTCAATCCAACAGGGCGTTTACGGAAAAGATACATCGATTATTTTCTGGGAACCATTATCGAGTAACAAACGGGATAAACTGCCTAGGACTTGAAATTTCGAGCTATTCAAGTGATAGGCCACTCCGAGGTCCGACGATCCCCTCAAGAACACAATCTCTTTGTATGGATGAAACCCGAGTATGACAACATTTTCAGCTTGGAACATGTACGCGTAGTCAAGGGCAGGGACGTCTTCACCGTCAGAATTCCATTCAAAATTATCTTTACACAGTGGGCAATCCAATCCAAATTTCTCTTCGGATGGTGCTTCATGATTGCCTTCCAAAACATCTAGAACATCTGGATAACTTTTAACAGTTTGTAAGATCCAAGGTCCATCGATTTGCCGATTGTTGCGATGAAGGGGTAGCACGGGGTTAAAGTTGTTGTCGTGCATCAACACCCACTCCAAATGACCACATGATTCGTCTAGTATCCAAACCTGAATCCGTAGATCACAAAGCGATGCAAAGTATACCCCCTTCTCGGATCTTGCTAAATAAAGTTCTGGATCTCCATTCACGCCAATCCCCAATAGTGCTTTAATAATTTTGTATTTACTATCAGATGACACTAGTAGAAAATGGTCTTCGGTTCAGAGCTTTAGTCCCGGCCATGTTTGGGTCCGGGACTAATGTGAGCGTTAGTACCGGTTTCAATGGTTAGGACGCCGCATGGGGCACGGCCAACTTTAGTCCCGGGTCAAATGGGACCTTTAGTCCCGGTTGGAAATACCAACCGGGACTAAATGCGGCAGGCTGCGGCCGTTGCATTTAATATGGAATAATTCATATCTTTAAATCCGTAAATCAAAATTTAACAAATAAAATGTCTAAATCGATTAGAAAAATGAGAGGAATCCAAATATGACAACTATATTATAATTTGCATCACAAAAACTCATTTAACTAGGCGAAATTACATTCGAAAAATTCGCATAAACTCATTTTTGCCACTTAGAAAAAGGAAAATGATATTTATAAAAATATTTTGAAAAATCCCTTCGAAACCATTGTTTTCTATACCAAAATACACCTATTTGTCGAATATGAGAACTTAATCACAAATTATGCCGTGGGAATGGTCCTAACTTGCTTATTTGGCTTGAAACTTATAGATGTTTATACATGATAGACATTTTTGTGAAGATTGTTTTTGAACAATTTGTCAAAAATCAAGTTTATCATTTTTCATAGCAACTAGTACACATAAAAGGACTCCATGCCAGAGGATATCTTTTTTTTTTTAGGTTTTTTCACTTTATTTGATTTTTTTTCCAAAAACTATCAAAATGGCCACCATGACTATTCATCGAAAGAGGTAAAATTCTCTAAAAGTATCGATATTTATGTGATATAACCACTAGTTGTGTACCTTAAAATTATTTTAAAAAAAATCCGACCAAACTATCAAACACTTGTAGTTCAAATTTGGATTACTTTCGGAAAATCAGCATAAACTCTTTTAACTAGGCGAAATTAGATAGAAATCAAGAAAATTCCTAATACTTAGGGATTATCAATCAAATGTGGACTACTCTTTGTGAGAATTAGATGGGTGCCATTTTGCACCATATTTTTTGTACTTGGTTCAAAAAAAGTCATTTTTGCCACTTAAAAAAAGGAAAATGGTATTTATAAAAATAATTTGAAAAATCCCTTCGGAACCATTGTTTCTTATACCAAGACACACCTATTTATCGAATATGAGAACTTTATCACAAACTATGCCGCGGGAATGGTCATAACTTGGTCATTTGGCTTGAAACTTATAGATGTTTATACATGATAGACCTTTTTGTGAAGATTGTTTTTGAACAATTTTTCAAAAATCAAGTTTATCATTTTTCATAGCAACTAGTACACATAAAAGGACTCCATGCCAGAGGATATCTTTTTTTGAGTTTTTTACTTTATTTGATGTTTTCAAAAAAACGGTCAAAATGGCGACCATGATTACTCATCGAAATAGGTCAAATTCTCTAAAATAATCGATGTTTCTGTGATATAACCACTAGTTGTGTACCTTAAAATGATTTTCTAAAAAATCAGACCAAACTATCAAACACTTGTAGTTCAAATTTGGATTACTTTCGGAAAATCAGCATAAACTCTTTTAATTAGGCAAAATTAGATAGAAATCAAGAAAATTCCTAATACTTGGGGATTATCCATCAAATGTGGACTACTCTTTGAGAGAATTAGATGGGTGTCATTTGGCACCATATTTTTTGTACTTGGTTCAACAAAAAAGTCATTGTTGCAACTTAGAAAAAGGAAAATGATATTTATAAAAATAATTTGAAAAATACCTTCCGAACCATTGCTTCCTATACCAAGATACACCTATTTGTCGAATATGATAACTTTATCACAAACTATGCCGTGGGAATTGCCATAACTTGATCATTTGGCTTGAAACTTATTGATGTTTATACATGATAAACCTTTTTGTGAAGATTGTTGAACAATTTGTCAAAAATCAAGTTTATCATTTTTCATAGCAACTAGTAAAAGGACTCCATGCCAGAGGATATCTTTTTTTTTGAAGTTTTTTCACTTTATTTGATTTTTTTTTTCAAAAAACGGTCAATATGGCCACCATGACTATTCATCGAAAGAGGTCAAATTCTCTAAAACTATTGATGTTTTTGTGATATAACCACTAGTTGTGCACCTTAAAATGATTTAAAAAAAAATCCAGACCAAACTATCAAGCACTTATAGATCAAATTTGGATTACTTTCGAAAAATCGGCACAAACTCTTTTAACTAGGCGAAATTAGATAGAAATCAAGAAAATTCCTAATACTTGGGGATTATCCATCAAATGTGGACTAATCTTTGTGAGAATTAGATGGGTGCCATTTTGCACCATATTTTCTGTACTTGGTTCACAAAAAAGTCATTGTTGCCACTTAGAAAAAGGAAAATGATATTTATAAAAATAATTTGAAAAATCCCTTCAGAACCATTACTTCCTATACCAAGATACACCTATTTGTCGAATATGAGAACTTTATCACAAACTATGCCGTGGGAATTGCCATAACTAGATCATTTGGCTCCATGCTAGAGTTTTTTATAGCAAGTTTATCGATGTTTCTGTGATAAAAAAGATGATATGGATTGCATATTTGAATTCCTCTCATTTTTCTAATCGATTTAGGCATTTTATTTGTCAAATTTCGATTTACGGATTTAAATATATGAATTATTGCATATTAAATATTATTACATAATCGCTGTTATTTATTCAAAAATTATTATTACATAATCATTGTTATTTATTCAAAAAATATTATTACATAATCATTTTTATTTATTCAAATAAATTTTGAAAATTTAAACAATAAAAAAGTGTAACATCATGACCCAGGGGTTAATATGATTGATAGGATACTAATATTGAAAGTGCATGTTGCCCCCTGCGTGGTTTTGATAATTAATGACAATCCTTATGGACTAATGTTTGCATTCAGATGTTCTTGTAGATCTTGTCCATAGGAAAAGATTGGAGTTCATGTGTTGGACTCTAGAAGCTTACATGGTAAAGTGTGGTTTGGAAAAGATCTTGTCCTTTTTGCTTCTTGCAAAGTTGGATGTTACCCACCCCTTCAGTTTGAGTTCTACCCCAAGCCAAAATCTTATCTCCAAAAACACCTCTTTCTAAAAATGCATTTGGTTTCATGCTCTTGGCGCTTAGAAAGTCGGACCCGGCGACATGGCATTGTGTTCGCCCCCGTGGGCTTACACAGTGCGGTGCCCCCAGGCGCCGGTACTGGCATCCCACTCCATAGTTATTCCCCTTACCATGATGCAAAAGTATTTTGATCGGGCGAATAATCAAGTTTTGGGCTGCGCAGAAACCGGCCGGCGGTACTACCGCTGGGTTAAGCGGTAGTACCGCTAGAGCTGGTTGGTTTAGATCTGGTTCAGGCAGGCACAGGGGAAAGTCAAATTCACTTTCCCCCACGCCCACCCGATAGTTCTCCAACACCGCCGCCGCTGGGACGAAGCCCTCTGGCCTCGGGACCTCTCTCCCTTACTCCGGGGACGTTCCGGCACCTCTCCCTCACCCTTGACCCTCGCCATGATCCCCGGTATGCTCTCTCCCTCTCTCTTGTCTAGTTGATGGATGGAGATGATTAGATGGCGTACCATTGGGTGTTCTTGATGAATTGGTTTGGTAGAGATGCAATTTAGGGACTCTAGAACCTTGTGTGTAGAAGTTTTGTGAGGAATCATTGGCTAAATTTGTAGTTCTTCATGTAGGATTCTTGGAGTCGCCTAGGGATGATATTCATGTTCTTCACCGAATTGGTTCATCATCTTCTGTGATTCCACCCCTTCTAATGCTTGAACTCACATCTAGCAATTAGTTTCTTCAATTCTTGTTCACTTGTGCTCTTGTTTCTCAATTCATGAAATTTTTATGCATTACTTATCCCCATGCTTTCCCCACCCATTGCTACTCACAGGTACCATTGGTTTGGGAGTGTCTCGTGGTCGTGCCAAGAAAGCTCAGGGCAATGAGCACGTTGATGAGATTGAAGAAGAAATTCATCCCAATATGAGTACCTCCAAGCCCAAGCCCAAGCCAAAGAAGAAGGCTCTTTCCAAGACACAGACACATACCCCAAGCACCATGCCTGAACTGCAGTATCTTGACTTGAGGAAGAGAGATGCCTACTCCACTGCCCGGAGCAACTTGCTTCCCAAACATCGAGGCAACGATCCTTATTTTCATAATGTATTTCAAGCCCAATGCTACATAGAGATCCTTCACTGGAAGCCAGAGAACAATGTGGTGCCTCAACGTTGTATTGACATTGATCACATGACAAGGCACCCGGACTATTTTGGAGAAGCCATGGCTATTTGTTAAGAGTTTGGGCTCATTCCCCTAATGCAACTTAAACAAGATTATGATGAAGCGCTTGTTTGCCAATTTTTTGCCACCGTTCACTTTGGAACCAAAACGGAAGAACCATACATCACTTGGATGACAAAGGACCGTCAACTTTCTGAAAATTGGGCTGCCGTTGCCGCTATGCTTAGTTTTGAAAATCATGGAACTCAAACAATACTTCCCTCTCACTTGGAAAGCACTTGGTTCCGTGTTCATGAAGCCCCAAGACCCTTGGAGAAAGATTCGCTTCGTCCTCTCTATTTCTGGAAGAAGTTCACCGTTGGGCACTCGGAGGGGCTCTATCCTCCCTATGAGATCATGCATCGTATCTACCGCATGGTCCTCAACCCCAAGGTTGGCAACTTGGATGAAGTTCATGGATATCTTCGCACCTTGTTGGTTATGACTCATCAATTCAAGACTAAAGGGAAGAGGCTTGATATTGCGGATTTTATTTGGAATGAGCTTTTCAGTGTTGTCATGAACAAGAAGAATGCTTGTCATGGTCCGCTCGTTATGAAGATCATCTTGTGGGCTTGGGAGCGTCGTTTTCCGTCCGAAGGTGTTAGTGACCCCAAAACTTGGATTGAACACAAGTCCAAGCGCATCCTTATCAAGGATCATACCGAGAAGCATAAAGATGACAAAGCTAAGGGCAAGACCGCTGAAACTGCTGCTGGCCCTCACGAGCTCCTATGAAGGCGAGTGGTTTTGAGTGGATGGCCAAGCAAATGAAGAAGATCTTTTGTTTGTCCAAGGCTGTGGAGAAGCGCACTTGGGTAAATCATATGGAAGACAAGTTGGCTCGTCAACGCGACATTCAATGTCGCCGTGATCAAGGAGAAGAAAATGTGCTTTCGGGTTCGGAGAAGAGTATCACTTCCTTTGGCAAGTGGCAAGCAAAGGATGAAGATGGCAACATCATCACTTGGTCAGATTATGAAGGTGAAGAAGAAGTCTCCTCTCGCCACCGTCCTCGCCCCGCAAGCAACGAGAACCTCTCTGGCTAGTCATTGGGACGTTAGCATCGATTTCTCCCTTTTTGGTATCTTGATGCCAAAGGGGGAGAGATATCAATTAGGACTCTCGAGGATTTGCATGGGTTAAGTTACAAGCTTTGGTGTTCTCTTTGTTTCTTATAAGCTTTTGAACTTTGTTTATTATTGCTTCAAGTACCTTGTTATGCATGGTGTAAGACATGTTTAAACTTCTTGTTGGTATTAAACTCCTTATGTTAGTTGCAAGATTTGTGCTTTATGCTATATACTTTATCTTGCATGGCTTGAAAAATCTAGGGGGAGTGTTGATCCTAGTCGATGTGCATTTTAGATCTTCAAAGACTACTCTTGAGTAGTGCACATATCTAGGGGGAACTCCGTCTAAATTTTTCAAACCATTTTGTAGCAAATCATTGTATTGTCATCAATCATCAAAAATGGGGAGATTGAAAGAGCATTGTCGCTCTTAATCATGTTTTGGTGTTGATGATAATACAAAGATTGCATCTAACAGTTTTGTATAAGTTTGAACAGGTTTTATACTTGTGCTCATTGCATTCGCGCATCGAAATGTTGCGTTTTGATATATGTTGCCAGGGGGCGGTAGTACCGCTGGGCTAGGCGGTAGTACCGCCAGCTCCTTGGCAATTGTGCTGCAAAGGCAACACCGCTGCAGGTGCCGCCGTGCAGTACCGCCGATTTCGAGTTCTGGCCGCCTTTGCGGTACCACCAGCGGTATCGCCAGCGGTACCGGATGGTACCGCTGGTGCGGAGGATGTGAGGTCTGCCTGGCGTGGCAGATTCGGTACCGCCGAGGGTACCGCCGTTTCGGCGTTCGGAGCCCTCTTGTGGTACCGCCAGCGGTACCTCGGGCGGTACCAACTGGTACCACGGATGTGGGTTTTGCGAAGACGATGACCGGCCGTTGACTGGCTAGGAAGCAGCAGCGAAGTCCCCAGCGGTAGTACCGCATATCCTAGTGGTAGTACCGCTGGCGCGGGATTCTGTCCTCCAACGGGCAGTTTCGAGGAAGGGGGTATTTAAACCCCTTCACCTACCTTGGGACAAATTGAGCTACACGAAATTGAATCCCCATTATTGAAGAAGCTTCAAACTCCTAGATCTCCCACTCCAACCACCCAATCGACTTGATTCTTTGAGGAGTGTCTTAGGAGATCTAGATCTATATTTCCACCGAAGGAATTTCATTTCCCCACCATCTTTGTGGATTGCTTTGCTTCTTGGGTTGATTGTAACCCTAGGAGCCCTTTGTGCCTTCGGAGCCTCAACTTGTTGCGAGGAGTTTTGGGACATTGTTGGGAGGCTCCAACTCATTGTGGAGTTCCCCGACCTTTGTGTACCGGCTTGGTCAACGCCATCAAGGTGACCTCATAGTGGATGAGCCGAACCCCCGCGGGTAAAGCTCACGGAGAATAGAGTGAGCACATCCGTGCTATTGGAGTGCCTAGGCGGCTCCACACTCCTCCAACGTAGACATACTTCCCTTGGGAAGGAACTACGGGAAACATCTCCGTGTCTCCACCTTGCGGTTATTTCTATCCTTTACTTGTTAATTCCGCTACGTTATTTACCTTGCTTGTATCACATAGGTTGCTATCATCTAGTGCACATCTAGTCAACCTTGTTATACATTGTCTAAGCCCTAATTAAAAGAAAAAGAATTAAAATTTGGTAGTCGCCTAATCACCCCCCCCTCTAGTCGACATATCGATCATTCAGCTTACCCCTCTCTCAATTCCTCCCATGATTCTTGCATATCTTTGAGAGAAAAGTGAGAGGAGATCTAGATCTATATTTCCACCAATCTATCTCTCCTCTAAGTGAGGGGAACCTAGTAGATCTTGATCTTGGAGTTCTTGGTGTTTCTTCTCCTTTGTTCTTCCTCTCTTATTCCCCCATAAGCATTTGTTGCTTTGCTGAAATTTGAGAGTGAAGTACTTGAGCACTTCTTGTGTTCTTACCCTTGCATTTGTTGCATCGGTTTGCTCTCTCTACGAGGATTAGTGGAAGTGAAAGTTCGTGAGCTTATTACTCTTGGGTCGTTGGACCCTAGACGGTGTTCTTGTGACATTTTGTGGCTAGTTGGGACCTTTTGTGGTCACTTGGGAGTTCCCAATCCTTTTGTGGGTTGTGCCTCAAGATTGTTGTAAAGGCTCTGGATTCCGCCTTGAAAGATTCCGATAGTGGAAGGTGAACCGAGCTTTTGGGTAAGGTTCATCGGAGAATAGGGTGAGTCCATTTGTGGCGTCTTGAGTTTGAAACTCACACCCCTCCAACGAGACGTACTCCACTAAAAAGGAGGAACTCGGGAATACATCATCGTCTCCGCGTGCCTCGGTTATTTCTATACCGAGCTATTTACTTATGCAATTTACACTGTGATAACCTTCGTGCTTGAAGTCTTATATCTTGCTTTCACCTTGTTGCTTGTCTTGCTTAGCATAAATTGTTGGTGCACATAGGTGAGCCTAGTATATTTAGGTTGTATGCTTGTTAAATTAAAACACCTAGTTTTATTCCGCATTTATCAAGCCTAAATCGGAAAAGTTTTTTATCGCCTATTCACCCCCCTCTAGGCGACATCCTTATCCTTTCAAATATCAGTAAGTTCTAACTTCTCATTTGGATGCTAATTCGGAAGGAACTCAAAAGTTAAGCGTGCTTGGGCTGGAGCAATTTGATGATGGGTGACCGAATGGGAAGTTTGACCAAGGTAAGTACTTTGACCTGAGAATAAGTGTATAATTAAGATTAAGTGTGTGGCTAAGTGGGAAATTTCGGAATAGAATTAAGAATAGAATTAAGAAAAGAATTGAAAATAAAATTAAAAAATCTCCCGGTTTGTGGAGCAGTCCTTTAGTCCCGGTTGGCACCAACCGGGAATAAAGGTCCTCCAGCCCCAGCGCTCCACCGCATCCACGTGGAGAGCCTTTAGTCCCGGTTTGTGGATAACCGGGAATAAAGGTCCTCCAGCCCCAGCGCTCCACCGCATCCACGTGGAGAGTCTTTAGTCCCGGTTTGTGGCCAACCGGGACTAAAGGACGGGGCCTTTAGTCCCGATTGCATTGTCTCGGTTGGAAAACCGGGAGTAAAGACCCTTCCCAACCGGGACTAAAGGCTTATTTTCTACTAGTGCGAGCATATTCTGCAAAACCAAATCATTGATCAAATTTGACAGATCGGTGCAGCTGAGCATAACCATGCAATGCAATGAGGGTGAAATCAATCTCAAATAGAGTATACTCCCTCCATTTATAAATATAAGATGTTTTAGTTTTTGTCCACATTCACATGTGTCAACATGTATATAAACATGTTTTAATGTATATTTACACTTATTTTGGTGTGCACCTATTCAACATGTGAGCTAGCTAAAACATCAATTTTCTCCATCCACAAAAGGATGTATCAACCTAGCCCAAATTTGTATGTATCTAGACATGATTTAGTGTGTAGATAAATACAAATTTAATCTAGATTGAGACATCATTTTGTGTACGGAGGGAATATATTAAAAAACCGAGGGAGTACCTCATTACAAAATCTGATGCGCAATTGACGTAAAGTGCTCCTCGCCAGTAGACAGTCCCTGGCCAATTTAGATAGGCAGAGTGTTGCTCCAACTTAGATCGTATATCAGCCACGGTTCCGGCAGCCTCCCCTTCACGACTAAAGTCCTGTCCTCCCATGTTCCCGTTACTGATGAGAAGACATGCATGACGAACTGAGACGGTGGCCATTCTGATTTCTCTAGCATGGGGTTATGTTGATGCTCCAGTTTGTATTCAAAGATGGGGAATTCTGAACACTCCATAGTGGGTTGATATCGTAGGATCAACCACAAGATGCTCGTAGTAGTAAACGTCTGCCTCCATCGCCAAGCATGGGGACGGGTATGGGGCAGGCGCACCTTCCAACCTGTGGCGGGATTGGAAACGTAGCCGTAGGAGCGACCGCCGTCCGTGTCGTCGGACAGAAGGAGCCCATTGCAGTGATCCCATACATCAATGGCGGTCAGGTTTTCGAGCTTGCCGCTGACCGGGAGCCCGGGGCGCGAGAAGAATTCCGGGGAGTACTCGCGCTGGGTGAACTTGACGATGATGCCGTCCAGCCAAAGCGGGAGCAGGTCGGCGCGCAGGAGGCGGCGTGCGTCCACGTTGTCGCGCCAGGCCTTGCGGACGGAGCGGGAGGCGGCGAGCCAGCGGGGTGCAAGACGGCGGAGGACGTCCGCGAGCATGTCGTCGGGCAGCAGCCGCGCCGGGTTGTCGTTCGCCTGCTGTTCCGTCTCCCCGTTGCTCCTTCCTTTTGTGTTCTTGCAATTCGCTTCGGCTGGCAGTGGCTATCCATGGCTGGCCTGGCCCTGCACACGGCGGCGGCCGGCCGCGACGGCCTGCTCGATCGGGTTCTTTGAATCCTCTCCGAGGACTCCGTTTCTAGTTGGGATCTTCGCCGCGCACACACGCCGCCTTTTTCTGTTCGGATCTCCTATTTGTTTGTTGCTGGAGCCTGGATACTGCATTGGAAAAGTCACTTTTTGAGCTATATATATTTTTAAATTATACCCATAGGTACAAGTTTCAGAAAAAAACTGATTTTTTTTAATGTAGCCAATGATGCATCCTACTGACATGTAAAATTTCAATGAAAAATTCTTATATTATGGGCTACACAAAATGCCAAACTTTTGCATATTTTGGAGATTTGTACTTTGATCCACATATTTGTCATTTTTGTGCAGCGAATGATATAAATTATTTCAAATTAAAATTCTGCACACTTACAGGGTACAACATGCAGTTTTTTTTGTCAGATTTTTTATGTAATAATGATTTTTTAAATAACTCAAGAGATCACTGAAGTTCGGGAGCACGAAATATGAACTCCTTTTTCTTACTGTGAGTTAAGAAGCGGCCTTTTAGAGAGAAACTGACCATCAAGGTCAGTTAAGTGACGATCGAACGTACGGCTGATCATTCCGAAAGTTTCAAGGAAAATTAGGGTCTCTCCTCTAGGTATCAGTTGACTGAGACTTAAGCTTACGTCTCAGTCGAATGACCTCAGCGTATTAGGTGGGCACAGATTCGATCCAGTTTCCCTCCCGTCTGTGTTGTTGGGCTCAGTTGTCTTTTTTTATATTCCGCTCGAGTTTTGTGGGCCGTTGTTTGATTTATAGGCCCAAATTTGTTTAGGCAGAGTTTTGTGGGCCGTTATTTGAACGTGGGAGACGGCACTGCCTCAGATTGGGGCATTACAAAAAAAAACACTAATTTTGTTGTATCACGTTGAAATGAAAAAAAATGTTTTAAGCTAAGCTAACACGCTAGGAGGTGGATCGATCAGCTAAGCTAGCACGCTAGCAGGTGGATCGATTAGCTAGCACGCTCAGGCCGCTCGGGCAGCTCGCGTGGACCGGCCCGCTCACGTGTCGCGTTGCTAGCTGATTCTGCTTGCGACACATGCGAGGCTAAGAGCGCTCTCTGCCCTCACGCGTTCCGCGCGTTAGGGCATCTCCAGCCGTCTCCAGCGCCCCCCAGGGCTGATTTTAGCGCCGTTTTGGCCTGGGAGCGTCGTTTTTCGCCCAGTCGGCCTCCCAGGAGCCCAAAAAGCGTCGGATCGGCGGAAACTAGCGTCGGCGTTCCTAGACCAAACCCAGCCCACCGGGTTCGGCTTGGGGGGAGAAAAGCGCGCGTGGGCCAGCGCTGTCGGCGTGATAGCGCATATCCCACCCACACGCCGTGTTCTTTCCCCATCTCTCGCGTCGCCGCGATGTCGCCGCCGGTACCGCCCCTCCCCACCTCCGCCGCATACAGCCAGCTAGGAAGCCGCCATCTCGCCCAATCCTCCGCCGCCGGCCGCCCCTCCTCCCCCCGCCGTCGTCTCGCCGCAAAGAAGGCCCTCGGGGAAGGCTCACCTCCACCTTGCCTACTTGGTGTTCGGCGATTTGGCCGGCCGAGCCATGGACTCCGACGACGAGGAGCTGCTCGCCGAACTGCTCGACGAGGAAGCCTAGGCCGACATCGACGATGAAGAGCACCTGCTCGTTCTCGCCTGCCTTGCCGGCCTGCTCGACAAGGTGAAGCCGCGGCGTGGTGGCTCAAAGCCCGGCCGCCGCAAGAGCAAGCCGAGGCAGCGCTACGAAGGCTACTGCATCCTCTACTCCGACTACTTCGCCGAGAACTCCACGCAGGACGAGGCTGTGTTGATTTGTATGTTGGCCGAAAGTGTTGATTTGTATGTTGAAAACTTGGCCGAAAATTGGCCGGCTGGGGGCGTCCTGGGTTCGGCGACTGGGAAAACGCCGAACCCAGGGCGTCGAATTGCGCCGGCGCTCCCCCAGGCCGTCCAAAAAGGCGCCGTTTTTCGGCCTGGGGGGGCCGAACGGCTGGAGATGCCCTTAGGAACGCGCGCGCGTATGTTAGTCACCCTCCAAAAAAAAAGATTTTATGTATCATAAACTCTAAGAAAAATCTCAAATTCAACAGGATAAAAAAATGAAATAGACATTTGATGAAATTGTCTTCCTATTTCGGGGAATCTCGCATGCAACTAGGTCGAAAATAATCTCAATTGGAAATGCAGTTGTAATTAGCTCGGAAAAAAATTAGTTGTAGGTTAAAACAAAAATAGTTGCAAGTGCAAGTGCACCGAAAATAATAGGGAAAATAATCGGTGAACCAAAAATAATAGGGAACCAAAAAAAACCCGGTGAAGCGAAAAGGAACTAAAATTCGGGTGAACCGAAAAATTCCGGCGAACCAAAAATGTTGGAGAACCAAAAATAATATTTAATGTCGATGAACCAAAAATAATAGTGAACCAAAAATGACGGTGAACAAAAATAATAGTGAGCCTGTCTCAAAAGAAAAACCCTAAGTTGCAAATGCATTTGAAACTGGCTTGTCTCAGGAAAAAAACTCAGTTGCAAGTGTAGTTGAAACTGGCATGTTTCAGAAAAAAAACTCAGTTGCAAGTGTAATTGCAACTGTATTCCAAAAAAAATAAAAAATAAATTAACATTAATAAAAAGAAAAATAACAAAATAATAAAAAAAACTCAATTGCAAATGCAGTTGCAACTGGCCTGTTGAAAGGACACGGATGTCGCCTAGAGGGGGGGGTGAATAGGCGATTAAAATTCTTTGCGGTTTAGGCTTGAATAAATGCGGAATAAAACTAGCGTTTAATTTAACAAGCACGAAACCTAAACAAGCTAGGTTAACCTATGTGCACCAACAACTTATGCTAAACAAGATAATCAAATATGTGATAGCAAGATATATTACTTCAAGCTCGATGGCTATCACAAAGTAAATAGCATAAGTAAGAAGCTCGGGTATAGAAATACCGAGGCACTTGGAGACGATGATTTATCCCGAAGTTCACTTCCCAATGGAAGCTACGTCTCCGTTGGAGCGGTGCGGAGTCACAAAGTGATCCCCGAATAGCCGTCAAATGGCACACCGTAATCTCCTTCGTGCCTCCACCAATGCGGAGTGCCACGAACCACTATGGGACACTTGAGAGTGGTCACCGAACCCGTACAAGGATGAGGCACACTCCACAACTTAATTGGAGGCTCTCACCGAATTCCCGTGGCTCCCAAAGCCACAAGAATCACAAGGTTAGGGCGCGACTCCACAACTTAATTGGAGACTCCCAACTATCCCGCGAGCCACCAAAACTCCGAGATCAACAAGGACCGTCTAGGCCACTCCAAGTACCCAAGAGGACAAGCTCTAGGGCACCCCAAGTACCCAAGAGTAACAAGCTTCTCAACTTCGATTTCCACGTATCACCGTGGAGAACTCAAACCGATGCAACCGATGCAAGAAGGCAAGACCACTAGAAGTGGTCAAATCCTTCACTCCCAAATCCCACCAAAAGCAACTAATGCTTGTGGGGGGAGAAGAGAGGAAGAACAAGGAAGAACTCAACAAATGGAACTTCAAGATCACGATCTACTAGGTTCCCCTCACTTAGAGGAGGAATGGATTGGATGAATATGTAGATCTTGATCTCCTCTCAAATTCCCTCAAAGATATGCAAGAATCAAGGGAGGGATTGAGAGGAAGGCAAGCTTTTCCAAAGGTCAACAATGGAGGAGAGAGGGGAAAAGCTCGCTCAAGAGATGAGAGAACCGTTGGGGAAGAAACCCCCTTAAAAAGGTCCTCTCAAAAATCTTCCCGTTGCAGACGAAAAAGGCCGCAGCGGTAGTACCGGGCCTCGCCCGGTAGTACCGGCTGACAGGGAACGGACGGCCTGGCGACAGACTGGTCAACGCCTCCTCCATGCGCGCATCGGTAGTACCGGACCGCATGGTCCCGTAGTGCTCCCCACCCGGTAGTACCGCGCTACTACCGGGGCTACTACCGGATTAAATCGAGCGAGTCCAGAGAGCATTTGGAGATCCGGTACTGGGCCCGGTACTGGCCGCGGTAGTTCCGCAAGGTGTCACCCGGTAGTACCGGGCTAAGGTCGGTACTACCGGCCTAAGAAGAAACTGCAGAACCAGAAAAAGAGAACCGCAATAACTTTTGCAAGGAAGCTCCAAACGAGATGAATCCAATTCTGTTGGAAAGGTAGCGACAAGAGCTTTACTACAAAAAGTGGAAATATTAAGGGTCACAAATATAGAGGGGATACCACACATGGGAAGGTGTGTACCCTATCTCGAAGGTGGACCGATAATATTTCCAACCAGAAAACGCAACAAGTTTTCCATGCGAAATCCGTTTTTGGAGAATTTGGGCTTGGCATGAAGATCACAACAAGCACCAAAACCCAACAAGGAGACAAACCAAATAAGAACCAAGAAAGATGATGAAGGAAAATATGCAAAGGTTTGAGCTCTCTCCAACTGATACGCTAAAGCTCAATCGAGAGCCCCTCTTGATAGTACGGTATCTATCCTATAACCCGGTCTCCCAACTAGTACCATGAGACCGGTAAAATAGAAACCCTATCATACCTTTGCCTTGCGCATTCCACTTGAGGTGGATGACGTCGATCTTGATCTCTTCAAGTGGACCACCTTTCTTGATTGCGCTTCGCTTGGTGAAGACCCGAACATTGCTCCCCCACACTCCACTATGGGAGAGCCTCTCTTAGGCACATCTTCACATGAACATTATCTCAAAATGGGTGGCAAGCTTCAAGCCTAGGATTTCTTCGAGATGCTCCTCTTGAACTTGCGCTTCTCAACATTGATGACGATCACCACTTTACGTCATCGATCATGGGCCATATGAAATCTTCATTTGATGCAAGCCCATAGAAAGATACCTAACCACACATAGAAATGCTACACACATATCATGGGTTAGTTCACAAAGCTATATGGACAATTGATTACCATACCAAGAGATACATGATCCCACTTGGTACATCTTGTAGCTTTGTGTGTTGATCAATACTTGATCAACCTTGTATCTTTTCTTCTCTTTTCAATAGATGATGTCTTGAAGATAACCATGAATGATCACATAATTCTTTTCTTCAAGACATGCTTGCAATATGCTCAACTCTATGATCTTGATGCCAAATACTTCATTATATCAATATACTCATGGCATCAACCTTGAATCCAACATATGGAGTTCAAGCATGGTCTATGGACAAACACTACAAATAAAACTCAATGCAACCATTAGTCCATAGGGATTGTCATTAATTACCAAAACCACACATAGGGGCGCCATGCCCTTTCACCTGTCTCAGAAGAAAAAATCCTAAGTTGCAAGTGCAGTTGAAACTG
Organism: Poa pratensis; assembly: GCA_947311845.1. Lineage (NCBI taxonomy): Eukaryota > Viridiplantae > Streptophyta > Magnoliopsida > Poales > Poaceae > Poa > Poa pratensis. The sequence goes on along the minus strand of CAMZMU010000018.1, from coordinate 2,062,273 downwards.
GCATGTCTCAAAAAAAAACTCAGTTGCAAGTGAAGTTGAAACTGGGCTATCTCGAGAAAAAACTCAGTTGCAAGTGCCGTTGCAACTGGTGTATCTCGAGAGAAAACTCGGTTGGAAGCAATGTTGCAACTGTATTGAAAAAAATAAACTAAAATTAAAATTAAAAGAAAAATAACAAAATAATAATAATAAACTCAGTTGCAATTGCAATTGCAACTGGCCTGTCTCAGAAAAAAAACTCAGTTGCAAGTGCACTTGAAACTGGCCTGTCTCAAGAAAAAAAACCCAGTTGCAAATGCAGTTGAAACTGGCATGTCTTAGAAAAAAACTCAGTTGCAAGTGCAGTTGCAACTGTATTCCAAAAAAAAGAAAAAAACTAAAATTAACATTAATAAAAGAAAAATATCAAAACAATAAAAAAACTCAGTTGCAAGTGCAGTTGCAACTGGCCTGTCTCATAAAGAAAAACCCCTGAGTTGCAACTGCAGTTGAAACTGGCATGTCTCAGAAAAAAACTTAGTTGCAAGTGTAGTTGAAACTGGCGTGTCTCGGGAAAAAACTCAGTTGCAAGTGCAGTTGCAACTGGCGTATCTCGAAAGAAAACTCAGTTGGAAGCGCAGTTGCAACTGTCTTCAAAAAAACAAAAATAAATAAAAACTAAAATTAATAAAAGATAAATAACAAAAAAATATTAAAAAATCACAGTTGCAAGTGCGGTTGAAACTGGCCTGTCTTAGAAAAAAAACTCAGTTGCAAGTGCGGTTGAAACTGGTCTGTCTTAGAAAAAAAACTCAGTTGCAAGTGCAGTTGAAACTGGCATATCTCAAGAAAAAACTTAGTTGGAAGCGCAATTGCAACTGTATTCCAAAAAAACTGCGCTTGCAAGCATAGTTGCAGCTGGCTTCCAAAAAACAAAAATAAATAATAACTAAATTAATAAAGAAAAAATAAAAAAATAATAACAAAATCCGAGTTGCAATCGCAGTTGCAGCTGGCCGTATCTCGAGAAAACACTCGGTTGCAAGCGTAGTTGCAGCTTGCCCCTATCTATAGAAAACACTCAGTTACAAGCGCAGTTGAAACTGGTCCTATCTCGAGAAAAACACCCGGTGCAACTGGGATTTTATTGTTATTTGGGTAGCTAAATTCTTCATCTAATCAAACTAGTTCCTCGGTTTCTTTTGCCTAATTTATGTGCGATCAATCACCCAAATCAAGCTGACACGAAAAAGAATTTCGTACAAAAACAAAAAAAAACAAAAAAACAAAGTAAAGTCCACACTTCTAAAAAATCAAACCAATGCCCCCAACAAAACTACAACAAAAACAAACCGGCGCATTAGACAAAAAAAGAAGTAAAAATAGTTTTTTTCCTTAATCGAATCTTATAAAAAACTAGTGCGGATACTAAAGAAAAAACATCATAAAATTATCCAGCCCCACCAAAAAAAAGCACTAATTTTTAGACACAAACGACAAAGTCCACACTTCTGGAAAAAAAAAGCGACCTGAAAAACTCCACACTAACAATTTTAACGCAAAAACAAAAAAAAAAACAAAAAAAAGAAACGCGTCAACCCCCAGCCTAAATAAAGCCCGTGATCCAAAATTCCCTAAATCCGTGCGGGAAAAAACACATTAGCAAAACGAGCCCAGCCCCCTACACACCACGCTGCCCCAGCCCAAAAGGCCCAGCAATCAAATGGAAAAATCCGGGGAAAAAACAAAAAACCCAACAACACCCAGACCGGAAAAACAGGCCGAAACCTCCACGTGCACGAATCGCGACGCAAAAATTGATCGGACGGTCATGCAGTCGACCGAGACATAAGCTTCGTCTCAGTCGACTGAGACATAGCAAAACCGGGAAAAATACTTACCACTTAGACATAGTTTTCGTAACAAAGCATGTCCTACTTGTTTCCCCGAAGAAACAAAACGTATGCTACTGGACATAAAAGCTCATATACAGCCCGTCTTCCCCTCTCCCGTGCTACAGTGCCTGAGAGAGGCAAAAACCAAATCCCCCTTGTTCCCCTCCCCACCGACGGCCAGATCGGGGGTCTCTCTCCTCTCCGGCCGCCGTTCCGGCGGTGGGAGTGTGGAGGGGCCCTGGATCTGTGCCTGAGGTGTGTACATGGTAGTTTAGGTCTTCCCGGTGGCGGCGGTGGGGTGGAGCCGGCGTCGCGTGTGTGGAATAAGGTGCTGGTGCACGTCTTCCTCCTCGGCTTTGTCCTCTGTGGCATCGCCGTCGCACTGCCAGCGTTTCGTGCTCGTCGATCTACGGATCTGGCGGGTTTTGGTCGCTTGGGCGAGGTCGTGGCGGTGGAGGTGACGACTTCGCTTTTGGCCTTTTGTCCCCTGTGCTCCGTCTTCGCGGCGGTGAGGTCTGCTCCGGCCTCTCTGTGGAGCTTCTGGGGGTTGTGTTGGAGTTGGAGTTGCCGGCGCCTATCGCTGGTTTCCCGTGGTGGCGAGGGGAGAAGCGGGTGTGGTGTTGTGTGTGCAGCTCCGGTTGGAGGTTGGCGACGACGGTGCGGCTTTGCAGATTCTTCGGCGTCTGCTTCCGGACCGGAGATGGGAAGCGCCATGGCCGTATCCGTTCAACGTGCTCGGCTCCGGCGTCTGACGGCGGACAGCTTCTGCGGTCTTCTTCACATGTGGAGGTGCTTCTTGTCTGGGGTAAGCGGGCGGCCTGGCGTCTTCCCCTCCGGCGACGGCGTCGGTGGATCGTAGGTGCAGCAGGTCCTGGTGTATTTGTACCTTTGTTTTTCATGTAATTTTCTCTGTTAAGGTATGAATACAAGGTTGTGTGTTAAAAAAAAACGTATGCTACTGTTTAAAGGCGAGTTTCTAAATTAATTGCTACCAGGGCACTCTTAATGTGAGAAGATTGACCACACTTAGGCCTTTTCCATTGCATGTATATATAGACAAAATTTAATCTTAACCATAAACGAGAGATCACAACAAATAGAGAAACTCCACAATTTAGGGAACTAGGGGATATGTCACGGTACGTGACATATCTGTCTAACACTCCCCGCAGTCACAACGGGAGGAGAGTGGACGTTGAGACTGGACCAAAAATCCAGAAACAATGGTGATGGTAAACCCTCCGTCAAGATTTCGGCGAACTGGCGAGACGAGGGAACATGCAGCACGCGGATCTGACCCATGTTGACACAATCGCAAACGAAGTGGAGATCGATCTCGATGTGTTTAGTGCGCTGATGCTAGACAGGGTTCGTGGACATGTTGACAGCGCTGACGTTGTCACAGAACACAACCGTGGCAGGGGGAGATGGTCGATGAAGCGCATGGAGGAGTTGACGAATCCAACTAGCCTCAGCAACGGCGTTAGCCACTACACGGTACTCAGCCTCGGCGCTGGAACGGGATACCATGTGTTGCCGCTTCGAAGACCATGAGACAAGATTATCTCCGAGGTAGACGCAGAAGCCCGACATGGAGCGGCGAGTATCGGGGCAACCAGCCCAATCAGCGTTGGTGTAGGTGACCATGGAGTCCGGCGAGGTGGAGTGCAGCTGGATTCCATGAGAGAGGGTGCCCTTGACATAGCGCAGGATGCGCTTGATGGCCGCCAAGTGCTGCTCGCGAGGGTCGTGCATGTGAAGACACACCTGCTGCACGGCGTACGCGATGTCGGGGCGGGCAAAGGTGAGGTACTGGAGAGCCCCGGCGAGGCTCCGGTACTCAGTAGGGTCAGCGACAGGAGCACCGGCGGTGGTGGCGAGCTTCGGTGATGTTTCAGCCGGAGTCGTCGCGGACTTGCAGGCTGTCATGCCGGCTTTGTCCAGAATCTCCGTGGCGTACTTGGCTTGCGAGAGGTGCATGCCGAAGGAGTCGCGTGTGACCGCGATGTCAAGGAAGTAGTGAAGACTACCCATGTCCGTCATGGCGAACTCAGAGCTGAGGGAGGTGGTGATCCTGTCGAGGAGGCGCGGTGAGGACAATGTCGTCGACGTACAGCAGAAGATAGGCTGTACCCTTGGCACACTTAAGAACAAACAGTGATGTGTCGGAGCGCGAGCACGTGAAGCCGGTCGAGGTGATGAAGGTCGCGAAGCGCTGGTACCATGCGTGTGGGGCCTGCTTGAGACCCTATAGTGAACGGTTCAGGCGACAGACGTGGTCGGGGCGAGTGGAGTCGATGAAGCCGGTGGGTTGGTGACAGTAGACGACCTCGGTGAGCTTGCCGTGGAGGAAGGCGTTTTTTACGTCGAGCTGGCGAGTCTCCCATTTAAGGGAGATCGCGATGGAGAGGATGACGTGGACCGTGGCCGGTTTAACAACCGGGTTGAAGGTCTCATCGAAGTCGATGCCGTGCTCCTGAGAGAAGCCGCGAAGCACCCAGCGGACTTTGTAGCGGTCAAGAGAGCCATTGGGCTTGAGCTTGTGGCGGAAGACCCACTTGCCTGATACGATGTTGGCGTTCCGAGGAGGAGGCACGAGATCCCAAGTGTCGTTGCCAAGGAGCACGCGGTACTCCACGGTCATAGCATCGAGCCAAGTAGGATCCTTGAGAGCAGCACGCGCGGATGTCGGAACCGGAGAGTACCTGTTGACAGAAGCATGCAAGTTAAGCCGCTCACGGGGTGGGACGCGGATGCCAGAGGTGCTACGCGTGCGATGCACGGGAGGAGGCGACGGAGGTGGGGGAGGTGGCGGCGAGGGCGCATGCGGCGAAGGTGGAGGGGAGGGGGTGCGCGCGGGAGGCGCAGCCGGGGGGACGACGAGGGGGGAAACATCATCATCAAGGAAGTCGTAGGAGGCAGCTGAACGTTGTTGGGGCGAGGCAAAGGGAAAGGTGGACTCGTCGAAAACGACATGGCGAGAAATGATTATGGTGGGTGGTAAGGTCCATGCATCGGTAATCCTTGTGGTGAGGGGAGTAGCCTAGAAACATGCAAGCGCTAGACCGTGGCGCGAGCTTATGGGGCATGGTGGCGGCGGTGTTGGGATAGCAAAGGCAACCGAAAACACGAAGAGATGAGTAGTCTGGGTGAGTATGATGAAGAGCGAAATATGGAGAGGGAGCACTGATGGTTTTGGTGGGGAGACGATTAAGTACGTGAGTAGCGTGATGGAGGGCTTCTACCCAAAAGCGTGGCGGTAAACTAGCCTGAAACAAGAGAGAACGCACAATGTCGTTGATAGTGCGCATAATACGCTCGGCTTTACCGTTTTGCTGGGAGGTATATGGACACGAGAAGCGGATGTGAATACCATGCGCGGCAGCAAGGGAGTGGAGTTTGGCGTTGTCGAACTCACGACCGTTATCCATCTGTATAGACGCAAGAGGTAGGTTAAACTGAGTATGGGCGAAAGCACGAAAGGAAACTAACGTGGCATAAGCGTCGGATTTCTGGCGTAAAGGAACAGTCCATAGAAAATGAGTGAAATCATCAAGAATGACTAAGAAATATTTATTACCAGAATTACTTAATATGGGAGATGTCCAAAGATCACAATGAATTAACTCAAAAGGGCGAGTAGTCCTAGTGGTGGAAGAAAAAAAAGGCAAACGTACATGGCGTCCAAGTTGACATGTATGACAAAGAGTGCTATGGTTTTTATTACACGGTAAAGAAATATGCTGCGAAAGACGACGATAAGCGTCATGACTGGGGTGACCAAGGCGACGGTGCCAAACATCATGAGGAGTGGTGGTCGTAGTGAGAGCACGAGGCGCTGGACGCTGAAAGGAATAAAGCTCCCCCGTACTGTTGCACCGAAGAAGCTCACACCGGGTAATGAGGTCCTTCACAGAAAAAACAAAAGGCTCAAAATTGACCGAACAATTGTTATCAGTAGTGAAACGACGGACAGATACAAGATTTTTAATGATTTTAGGTGTAACTAGGACATCTCGAAGATGGAGTGGACGGTTAGAAAAAGAAGATGGAAGAGAAACATGGCCAGCGTTGGAGACGGGAACGGAGGAGCCATCCCCAACGGTGACATGACGATACATAGGGTGGGGGAGAGAGAGGTGAGGATACCGGCGTCGTTGGAGAGGTGGGAAGTGGCGCCGCTGTCCATGACCCACTCCGGGGTGGGCTGCTGCAACGTCATGTTGGTGAAGTGCTGAGCCAAGGCGGAGGCGTCCCATGTTTGCGCCGATGCGGGAGGCGCGGTGTAGGAGGCAGGGCCCGGGGCGCCGAAGGAGGGGGCACCGTACGCGGCGGTGTCGTAGGAGGCGCCGTGACCAGCGTGGGGAGACGCCATGTAGGCGTGGGGCGATGGCCCGGTCGAGGCCCGAGGAGGCTGTGGGCAGGGGCGGCGTGCTGCATGGGCCACATCTGGATGGCGCCGGTCCACGGGTTGAAGGGGGTGGGCATGGGAGGAGCGCCACCGTAGCCACCGGCGGGCCTGTAGCCACCCTTGTTCTTCCCCTTGTTCCGGCCATTGCCGCCATGGTGCGGGTTGCCGTAGCCGGTGACGTGTAGGTTGGGGTTAGGTGGGGCACGCCATTGCTGCCCACCTCCCGTGCCGGGAGGAGGAGCACCGCCCGTGGTTGGAGGCGGGGCGACGCTTTTGGCGACGAAGGCCGAGGCGGGATTGGTGGTGGAGCGGCGCAACACCTTCATCTCCTGCAGGAGCAACATGTTGCGGAAGTTGAGGAAGGTGGGGAAGGGCGTGAGGAGGGGGGCGATGTCGGCGATGCTATCGAAGCGCTCATGGAGGCCCTTGATGACGTTCGTGACGAGGTCCGAGTCGGAGACCGGGGCGCCGACCTCGGCTAGGGCGTCAGCCGCCGCCTTCTGGAGCTGGAGATACTCGGCGACGGAGCGATCCTCCTGCTTGACGTTGCGGAATTCCTCGGCGAGGTAAACCTCGCGGGTCTTCTTGTTGTCACTGAAGAGGCCGTGGATGGCCGTCCAGACCGAGTACGCGGTGGCGGCGGGCGCGTCGGTGGAGGTGGATGTGGGCATGACGAGGTCGACGAGGTCCATGGCGATGGAGCCGTAGAGCCAGCGAAGGACCATGGCGTCGAGCCGGAGCCAGGTGGCGTCGGTCGGCGGCGGCGCGGTGGTGAGGTGATCCTCGAGGGCGTAGGTGGTGACGGCGATGGTGAAGAAGGTGCGCCACTTGGGGAAGACGTTGGTCTTGAAGTCGAGGACGACCGGGACGAGGGAGCGGATGTTCTGGATGGCGGTGGCTTGCGCCTAGAGGGGGGCGTTGGGGTTGGGCTCGGGCGGCGCCATGGAGGAAGGGGAGGAGGGTCGGTGCCAAGGCGGAGCCAGGAGGCGGCGGCCGGCTAGGGTTTGAGGAGGGAGAGAGCCGGCGGCGGCTAGGGTTTAGGGTGTGGAAGCGTTTAGAGAATTTTTAGGCAGATACCATGTGAGAAGATTGACCACACTTGGGCCTTTTCTATTGCATGCATATATAGACAAAATTACAATCCTAACCAGTAAATGGGAGATCACAACAAATAGGGAAACTCCACAATTTAGAGAACTAGGGGATATGTCACGGTACGTGACATATCTGTCTAACACTAAAATCAAGAACTCTTCACTGCCTCACTGGGTCGATCAGTCTGTGTAGAGGAAACGATAGGATCAGTAAGTCTTTACTAGGTCAATCGATCAGGTAACCATTTTGTAAAAGAATCGATATCTTGTCTCTAAAGAATGATGATGACTCAGCAAGGAAATATCCTTGCGCCTGATATGTCAACATAACCAAGGTTACCCACAAGGCCAAAACAACCATGTCTTCACTGTCAAGGACATTGTACAACCAATTCCTTTTCGTCATTTGGAAAATGATCCGCAGAAGGAAAACGATGGTCAACATCTTCTAAGATTCAGGGTCTAGCCGTCCAGGACGACATGTTCGATCATAGTCTTGAAAGGGTAGCACGGACTCAAGAAATCGTTTTCATAGGCCTCACTGTGCGCTCCATCTGGCCACATAATTTGTTAAGGAACCAAATCTAAAGCTGTCTGTCACAATCAAGTAGAAAATGCATTTGAAGTACTCCATCCATTCCTAAATGTAAGATGTTTTAGGTATTATACATGTAGTCTAAATAGATACTAAAATGAGTGAACATACACATCAAACTAGTTGAATTTAGGCGCGCCATCACGTCGCGCCCTGGGTGGATATTTCTGCAAATATAATTTGTCTTTTTGCTTTGGTTACGTAATATACTTTGTGAATAGAAATGGTGAAGTTGTCTGTTTAATGCATTTATCTTTGCATAAATGTTAGAACTTATTGAGTTACTGCGAAGACTAAACAATAGGTTTACTGTTTGAACATAAATTGCGATTTTTTTTTGTTGCAAATCTAGTAAAGCAAACTGAAATTTGAAAAGTGAATTTATAATTGTTTTGTAAACCTGAGTGTTTTTTTTATCATTATTGCAATGTTGTTGTAATACGAAGCAAAAGAAAAGCAAGAAGTAAAAAAAAACAAATAAAAAGATTTAATTTCAATATTTTTTTACAACTTGACTACAACAAACTGGAATTCAAAAAGGGAAATTACAGTTGTTTTGCAAGCTAAAATGTGCTGAAATTATTTTGGTTCATGGTGATTATTATTCCGATGTTGTTTTGTTAGAAAGCACAAGAAAAGGAAAAAAAATATATATTGTATTAGCGTTTATTTAATTCAATCCATATGTTGAGGAAATGAATATGTGATTTCTTCAAATATGCATGTAGTCAAGCATTATTTAAATCAAACTACGTAATTAGAGAGAGGTAAGTTCAACTTAAGCGTTTATTAAATTGAACTGCATATTTGGAGGGAGTTTAGTTACATTATGTGTAAATATGAATCTATTTGAATTGGTATGATTTTTGTGTGGTCTGTCTTACATATTTCATTAGAGACAATATATTGTATTAGCATCTATTAAATTCAATCTATATTTAGAGGAAAATGAATTTGCGATTTTTTTTGGAATGTGCATGCAATAAAGCATTATTTTAATTTCACAACATAATAAGGGGGAGTTAAGTTCTGTTTGAACATTCATTAAGTTGAATTGGAAAATTGGAGGGAGTTCAGTTATATTATCTGTAAATATTAACTTATTCGAATTGATGTGGTATGTCTGTGTTCTATCTTAAATATTTAACGTAATTCATTAATGAGAAGAAGTATATTGTATGGCTATTTAGTAAATTCAACTTAAAATCAGTCCATAATTGCATAATTGGAAAAAATGAATTTTCATTTTCTCTAAATCTTCATCAAATCAAGCATTTTTTTAGCAACTGTAGCTCAACATCAGATACCATTGCTTAGTGCGGCATATGCCGCGCTTGCGTCGTTAGAAGAAGAAATACGGCGGTGTAAAAAATTCGAATTTGTGAATATCCGCATTTAATTTTTTTTTATATGCCTTTGATATTTTTCCGGTGGTTGGAATTTGGATTTAAATGGTCCAATATGGTTGTAATTCAAAGTTGGAAACGTACACATGCAAAATTGTTTATATTTGGAAATTGTTGGACTACAGGAAAAATTTACGTTTCTAAAGTGTTCAGATGTGGAAAATTGTTCAAATTGGAAAGTTATTGGGTTATTGTCACGTTCGTAGAATGATTAGATGCGGAATATTTTTGAAAATCTAAAGTACTGAAATTTGGAATTTGAATTAGTATGTTTCAATATAGTTGCAATTTCTAAAGTATTCAGATGTGGAAAATTGTTCAAATTGGAAAGTTATTGGGTTATTGTCACGTTTGTAGAATGATTAGATGCGGAAGTTTTTTGAAAATCTAAAGTACTGAAATTTGGAATTTGAATTAGTATGTCTCAATATAGTTGCAATTAAATTTTGAGAACGTCTATTTCAGAAATTGCTAAAATTTGTAAATTGTTGGAATTTGTAGGAAGCTTTTGTTTTTTACTAATGTTCATATTTCAGAATTGTTGAAGTTAGAAAATTAGTACGAATTGAATCGGTTTCACGTTTGTAAAATGTTCAGGTTTGAAAAATGCTATAATTTTGAGAAGATTCAAATTTGAAATTCGGATTTAAATTCTTTAACATGCTTGTGTGTTTCCCTTGAATTTGTCCAAATACGTAGTAGTTCAAAAAATTCAAACTTTTCTCTTGTTCCCGTATTTTTTTTGTTTTCTTCTAGTCATATTGATAATTTCTAATATTTTTTGGATGTTCATTTATGGAAATGTTTCTATTTTCTGTTTTTGCTTTAAAATGATTATTGGAAATGATTATTTTTTTGTAATTTTTTTTGAAGTTGGATTGAATTGAGTATTATTTCAAATTTGAAAGACTTGTAATAATTTATAAAATGCCCCAAAGAATCTCTAATGGTTATTTTGATTTTTACAAATTGCTAGACATTGGTTTGAAATTTTTTGGAGTTGTATTTTAAAAGTTTTGGAAGTTTTTGAAAATAGAAAAAAACAGAAAGGAAAAAAAAGGGCCGGGCGAGCTGCGCAGGAAGCAGGCCGGCCCAGCAGGCAGCCCAGGCCCGCTGGGACGTCAGCCTGACGTCACCAGCGGCCGGGGTCTGCCGCGGCGGCGTGGGCGTCGCCGGCGACGCGTCCGCGCGTGCTGGAACGCGAGCGTGCGCGCGGCGCGCGCGCGTGGCGTCGGGGTCCCCTAAATCGGCGACGCCGCCACGTTTAGGCCGACGGAGCCTCGCCGGCGGCGTGCGAGCAGGGCGGCGTGGATTCCGGCGATCTCTCGACGTTCTGGCAGGCGAGAGCGGGCGAGGAGGAAGAGGGTGCGGCGGCGGAGCGCACCATGTCCGGCGATTTGAGCGGGGAGGAGCAGGATGCCGGCGGGGTGCGTCGGTGGCGGTGGCGGTTCTCCGGCGCCGCGCGAGAGAGAAGGGGGAGGGGGAAGTGGTGACGTATTTCTATAAAACACCCTCAGTTTTGCTGTAATTTTGTATAGGTCCTTTTCCTCGCAAAACAGTGGACCGCGGAACTATTTTTCGGCAGCGAGGGGCGTTTTTGCAAAATGTTGCGAGCGGAACCGTGCGGACCGTCTGATCGTCGAGCGACGGCGCGGATCGACGCACTGTTCAACATTGTAGCATCTACAGTACTACTGTAGCTAAGCAGCTAAGCTACAGTAGACGATCGCAGAGAGGCCGCCAAAGTGCGCGTCTTTCATATACTTAGTAATGTGTCTAGATACACTTTGGTACATGTGAATGTGGACAAAGTCTTAAACATCTTATATTTGGGAACGGAGGGAGTACATCCCATTTTTCTGATCATCATAGATGAGATTCTTTTCAGTTGTCGATTGATTGATTGAAAGTGGATTGAGGACATTCATGAGTTGATTGAAAATGAACTTCTCTATTCTGGCTGAACGACGTAGTTTTGTGTTATGGAATTTATATAATTAGAAACTTTATCCAAATACAAATTTTATTGTATAGTATTTGAGACAGTTTTTCAATACATTAAGGATGACCATATGTGATATATATACTCCCTCCGTCCTAAAATAAGTGTCTTAGGTTTAGACAAAAGTGTATTTATCTAGACATGTTTTCAAGGCAGTACAAAGAAAGCAAGAAGTAATAAAATTACATCCAGATCCGTAGACCACCTAGCGACGGCTACAAACACTGGAGCAAGCCGAAGGCGCGCCGCCGTCATCGCCGCTCCCACACTGGAGCTGGGCAAACTTTGTTGTAGTAGATAGTCAAAAAATCATCGTGCTAAGCCCCCACAGGACCAGTGCACCAGACGAGCAACCGTCACCGATGAAGAGAAGCATAGATCAGAAGGATCCAACCTGTAGACACACGAATATAGACGAACGACGACCAGATCCAATCGGATCTGCCGAAGACAAACGTCGACCGGATCTCGCGAGATCCGACGGAGACACAACTCCACACGCCCTCCGATGACGCTTGATACACTGCTGGAACGGGGGCTAGGCGGGGAGAACTTTATCCCATCACCAGGGAGCTGCCGCCTCGCCTTACTGAATAGGACACAAAACGAACACAAAAAAACACCTAAAAAGCGGAGCCCTCCCACCGGCAAGTACCAGGATCCAGCGTGCCTCCATGGCCCTAAGGCCACGGGAAACAGGCAGGATCGCTAGCTACGCCAGCAGGAGGCAGCAGCCCTAATCGCCTTTCCCCCGAGAGCAAACGTGCAAAGGGGTATTGCGTCGTGACTGTATGTTTGTATGTGATATATTAGATAGGAGAAAAATGTTAAACTGATAGACAAATTTAGACCACGTAAAGAGGGACTGCAGTAGTATCAACCGAACTCTGTTTTTTATTCTAGTCAGTTTTGAGAGGAAACTTCATGCTCGTTCAGTGCTCTCGCTTGTTCCATGTGAAGTCGACAGATTTTTTGAAAGGGTTAGCAGGCGCTTTGCTTTTGCATTATTAGAGAGAGAAGGTACAAAAAGGTTTGAAAAATCCTTACAGCACACGCTCCAGGGTAAGCAACTCAAAACACTATACATATGTTTACCTAATAGTATGCACACTAGACGGCACGGTGAACAACATCTCCACATCACTTCTGACCAAAGCAGCAACCGAAGCTGTAGCAAGGTTCTTGCCCTCGAAAATTCGCCGTCCTCGCTCCTTCCAAACATGTCAGAAGATGTAGATCGCAATGGATGTGTCCTTCATCTGCATGGAAGCTGGGCTGCTCCGTATCTTGCTCCACACGCCACTGATGCAATTGGACCGACACAGAAGCTGAATCAAAGGCAGGTTTGAGCCTGTGAAGAAGCTCCAGACCTCCTTGGCAAAAGAAGAGTGCAGCGCCAGGTGGTTGGCCATCTCCAGCTCCTAAGGGAGTAGGCAGCAAACATCGTCGTGCGGCCACCCCCTGTTTCTGAGGCGATCAGCAGTCCAATTTCGATTTTGCAACAGCAACCAAAAAAAGAACTCCACTTTCCCTTCAGCTCTGACTTTCCAGGCCAGCCTCTAAGTCTGGCTGCTTTAACCTTCCCCAGAACTGCACGTGATAGGCAGATTTCACAGAGTATTGTCCATTAGAAGTGAGGTTTCAAATGATGGTATTGTTCTCATGTGTAAGCTGAATCTGTTGAATTTGTTGCCATAGCTCGAGGTACTGATCAAGTTGTGCCTCTGAACTGATCCGATGTAAACATCTTTTCCATCTTCCATCATATAGGGCTTCCTTGACAGTCAGGTTTTTCCTTGCTGCAAGAGGGAATAACAAAGGTGCTAAGGCGATAGGTGCAAGACCATTGAGCCACTCATCAGTCCAGAACTTGGCTGTATTTCCGTCCCCAAGAGATATGGACGTGCAAGCCTGGAACAAAGCCTTGTCCATCTTGTCGCAAGGCGTAGCCGTCCCCTTCCAAGGCCTATCTTGGTCATCCCATCTATACCATTCCCAACGCAATCGCAAGGCGCGACTGAAAGTTTGGCGGTCTTTGATACCTAAGCCGCCATAATCCATTGGCGCACAAATTCTCTTCCAGCTCACCAAACATTTACCTCCCGTGGCTTCTTCATCAGGCGCCCAAAGAAAATTGCGTCTTAACTTGTCAAATTTCTTGATCATCCACTTCTCAGCAGGGAAGGCAGTCAGAAAATATGTGGCCGTGGCAGTTGCAACGCTGTTGATCAGAACAAGGCGACCTCTACGAGTCATCATCTTTTCCCTTGCCACCTTTCAGTATAGCAACCACCTTGTCGAAGACAGGTTGAATATCAATTCTTCTTGGCTTTCTGAAACCAAGAGGGAGGCCGAGGTAATTACAAGGCAGGGATCCTTGTGCACCTCCAAAGTTCTGCAGGGCTTCTTGAAGGTTCAATTCATGGCAAGCAATAGGATAGGCCACACACTTATTGAAACTAGTCCTGAGTCCAGAGACATCTCCGAATAAGGAAATGATACTTTGAACAGCCGTAATATCTTGCTTAAGTGGATTGACGAAAAGAGCTGCATCATCGGCATAAAAGCTAGCCCGTAGCCTTGCATTCCTAAGCTTCAAGGGGGACAGGACAAGTTGATCAGTGGCGTTGTCAAACAACTTCTGAAGAGGTTCCATGGCCAGATCAAATAACAAAGGGGACATAGGGTCCCCTTGTCTCACTCCTCGGCGATGATAAAAAGGAATGCCAGCTTGCCCATTCAGCAAAATTCGAGAGGAAGCCGAAGCCAACACCAGAGAGACCAAAATTCTCCACCGAGCTCCAAACCCCATGTGGGTCATCACCTTAAGCAAGAAACCCCAGTCCAAGGTGTCAAAGGCTTTTGCATGCAATATCTAACTTGAGGAAGAAGAGAGGAGATTTCTTGACGTGTGCTTCCTTAAAAGCATGTTTGCCGGTTTTGATTCGATCATTTTCTCATGTGGTTCTGATCGTGGACAGAGAAACAGCCCATCCTTTGAACAGTTGACATACATGTATGTTTCGGTGTCAGAAGATGTTGAATCTAGAGGTCGGTAGAAAACGATGCGGATAGAAGCTGATGAACATCATACAACAACGGTTCCATACTTCCATCCTTTGCAACAGAATCAGATAGCGAGTAGAAAATGCGTAAGTTCAATACTGTCTTATATTTTCTCACAGAAAAAGTTTGGTACCAAACAATAACAGATTTCAAAATTACAACAATGGTCCACGAAATCAGATAGCACAGGAGATTTCTCAAACGTCACACAAAAATGTGCCAAGGAGATTGTAAAAATGCGTAAGTTCAATACTGTATTATATTTCTCACAGAAAAAGTTTGGTACCAAAGAATAACAGATTTCAAAATTACAACAATGGTACACGAAACCAGATAGCACAGGAGATTTATAAAATGTCACACAAAAATGTGCCAGGGAGATTGTAAAAATGTGATGAGCGAGAAACACAAAATTAATCGTGAAAGCAGATAGCACAGGAGATTTATAAAATGTCACACAAAAATGTGCCAGGGAGATTGTAAAAATGTGATGAGCGAGAAACACAAAATTAGTCGTGCCAGGCAGGGGTCGAAACTACGGCCTTCCGCTTAGGAAACGGACGCTCTATCCACTGAGCTACAGACGCTTGAGTGTAATGTTTTGAGACATCCGTAATTTATCACAATACATACGCTTGCCGCTCGCTGAAATTGCCTATGCAAAACGCCCAGGTACCAAACAAAGAGTTCCACTTCAGGTCGTTGAATGAGTCAGGATTATTGAAATTATTTGTATCAATATACATAAAAATACATAGTACTACAAACATAGCATTTTCTTCATTTCTTATACCGATGACCTAATTTCTCGGAAATGGAGTTTTACGTCAAAGATTTCCCCGAGAAGAGCTGTAACTACCGGAGACGAGGAAGTCCTCGTTCCCCTCGTCGCTCCCGCGAGCGGCGACGGGAACCCTAGCCCTCCCTGCTCCCAAGCCCCCTCCCCGCCTCCTCTCCCTCCTCGCCGCCGTCGGACGGCGTCGCCGGCCGAAGGCTGGGCACTGGCGGCGGCGAGGCTCCTCCTTCTCCCTCGTTCGAAGATCTTGGCGTGGGCCGAGTGGGGCGACTGGGGCTCCGTGCTTACCGAGGGTGCAGCGGCGCGGCCGCTCTGGCGGTGGCGTGGAGACTCGGTGGTGGTGGGGCGGGCCTGTGGTGGAGCTTCCGGTGGCAGCGACCTCAGGTGACGCGGGCAGCGGCATCTTGGCCAGAGATTCCGACCACGGACGCAGAAGACGGACGGCGGGGACGGCGGCGCCCTGTTCGGCGATGAAGTCTCCACTGGAGGCTGTGACGGAAAGGTGCGGCGCTGCTCACCTCGGGCACGGTGGCTGGCGAAGCTGGCCTGAGGCGGCGGCGGCTCTCGGCCCAGATCTAGGCCCGTTTGGGCCCGATCTGGGTTGGGCGGGCCCTGCTACCTGTGTGGTTTCAGTGGCTCCCGGTGCGTCTGGGAGCCCTTCCCCCGACCATGGAGTGGATGGGGTGCTGGATCCGGGCCAGGAGGGCCTAGATCCGGTGACCGCCTAGCAGCCCGTTTACTCGGGGTCTGCGGGTGTGACCGGCGGGTGCGTCCTGCTAGTCATACCCCCACTGTCCTAGGGTTGGCTGGCTTTGTACTTCTCCTGTCCGTTCCGGTGGAACTGCCATCTTGACATTTGCTTCTCCGTGGGGGGCGAGATCTTGGATGCCGGGGCGGCGGCTCCGGAAGGTGGTCTGCTCGGTCGACTCTGCGGCGAGTGACGTGGCAGTGGTGATGGTCGTCTTCTCAGACCACGTGGGTGGAGAGAAGTTGGCGGTGGGAGGTCCTGGTGCTGACAGAGCTTCGGCAATGGCGGCTCCCAGATCGTGTTGTGGAGGCCTGGCTCGGGGACTTTGGGCGGTTCGCGGTACCGGGTGTGGTAGGGAGGTTTTTCTGAGCGAAAACTCTACGCTCCGGCGTCAACGGCGACGACGCCTGCGGGTGTCATAACCCTCTTGGGGGCGTCGTTGTGGGCACCTTCTCCACGGTTGAGCTCCGGGTGAAAACTCTTGACCATCGGTCTCGACGGCGGCGGTGTTATACGTCGTCACCCTCTTGGGGGCGTCGTCGTGGAGCCTCGGTAGTTCTCGACCTCGCAGTGGGGTCTTCGGTGGCAAGTCTGGCTTCCTTTGTTCTTATTGCTTTATCTTTGATCTGCTTTGTAAGAGGATTTCCTCATCACCTTGTATCGGTTCGGCCGTGTGCTTTATTTATAAAGCGGGGTGAAAGCCTATTTCTTCAAATTCTCGGATTTTTAGATTGCCGTCTTAGAAAGGATGCCGTATGGTGCAGTTGCCTAGCTTGCTTCTCCGGTTTGTCTCGGTGGTGTGCTATACTGGTACTAGATGGATATGCGAGCTTCACCTCGCCGGATGCATTGCGTACCTATAAATGATAAATGTTTAGTCTTTTTGGCCTCTTAGTCCGAACCTGGAAATTAAATGGGTGGATAGGTAATAGTTTGTTTTTGTCACGTAGTCTCGAAAGAACCAGACTTGTAGTAGTTCCTCAAGCAAGTTTTTGTAAACTATACATTGGATACGAACGTTGTTTTTGTCAGCTCATAACCTCACACTCATTTTACACCAAGCATATAAATGATACACACGTCAACAAAATAATATGTTGAACCAAGGAACAAATGGAATGCCATAATAGGAATATTGCAGTCCACTATTACACTATGTGACAAGCTCATGCCATATTCTGCTACTGTAAATATGTCTTGTAGCCCGACAACATGTTCATAATAGTTGTAGCCGCTATATTAACACCTAAAGCTAGTCTGGTTGACACCGACAAACTTTTGATGCTCTTCTCTGGCAAATATCAAACAATTTTTTTGAAACCGACGATCCATCGCATGATCTGAAAATAGAAGGTTCACAACAGTACTCAACGTTATTTGTTCTTCACCCCTTATTGTTGCCTTCAACAGAGCACACAAATGCATTATCCACTAGTAGAAAATCCTTAGTGTTCACGGTCCAAAAAAAAAATCCTTAGTGTAGTCATAATATCATTGGTGTTTTTTTCGTGTGCCACTGATATTTCAGTGGCGATTCAAATTTAGGCGCGCCAATTTGTTAGTGCATCAGTGGCATGCAGATAAGGACGCCACAACACTGGTACATGGGACCCGCATGACCATGCGGGCGGAAAATCTTAGTGGCGCATGGTGTACGTGACATGCGACACTACCATGGTCTAGTGGTTAGGACATTGGACTCTAAATTCGGTAACTCCATATCAAGTCTCAGTGGGATCTCAGTCTTGTTTCCAGCTTTCATATCGAAAATGCGTCATCACCAACATTTATCAAACTTTTTCTTACATGCCTCATGTATCGTCGGTGTTTCCTTTATGTTTAGAGTTTATATATGGTACCTTTATTTTTCCTCAGACATTTTTATGCCACAAAGTGTGTAACAAATGAACAATGTCCAAGACTTCTTTTGGTTTTATCATTGTATTAGTGTCAATAGCCATCGATATGTTAAGGTGTGATGTGTCGACTATGTACTCATCCTTTTCGTGAGTTTAATCCTAATACTGTCGAGATTTATCTCTGGTTATCTTACTAACTTTTATTCACTTCAAGAATGGTCCCATGGTCTAGTGGTTAGGACATTGAACTATGAATCCAGTAACCCGAGTTCAAGTCTCTGTGACTCTGTGGGACCTTCTTTTGGTTCATTTTCCACATATTACTTTTTATATGGTCAAGATCACTTTTATTTGATTGTTCCAAACCTTGTTGCCAACAATTATTATCGTGTTCTTTTCTTGCTTGCATGCTTCGTATATCATCACTATTTCTTATATGTTTTTTATTGTTTGTATGCAACATTTAATTTTCCTGAGTACTATTATGTCACAAGGAGTCAAACAAATAAATCGTATCCAAGAATTCTATTGGTCTTTTCATCGACATAGTGTCAACAGTCATTTCACACGCTTTATGTGCCTTAGTTTTCTTTTGAATAATTCTCATGTCTAGATATATCAATTTTTAGTCAAATCTAAGACACTTGTTTTGGGAGGAGTATTAAACTGTTTAAAATAGCCTTTAGGCCTAGTTTTTTTTGAACAACAACACCACACGCTACTTGTATTCAAACGGTAAGGAGAACATTACAGGAACGAATACAAGCAGTAAGAAAAGAAAAGGATACGAATCAAGGCACTGCTGCCTCACACCTACACGAAGAACTCCTAGGAAAACAGAAAACCAGAAAAGTCCTTCGTCTTCCTCACGACCGAAGAGCAGGCAGACCTCCCGTCGAAGCCGACGCCAGCAGAGTCGCACAGCGGAGCAAGAAGAGCTCCAAGCCCAAAGGCGATGACGAGCCGCAACATCCACCAGCTCCAAGGAACTGGATCTAAAGCCAAAGAGAGGATATCGACCGGGGACGCACCCCGAGCATCTTCCGCACCGGATCTGGGCCCAACGGCATCCCACCTCCAAGGAAGTTGCCAGAACCCTCACCTGCAAACCACGCGTCCCAGCAGCAGCAACCACCAACTCCACCAACCCGCTCCTCCCCTCGCCACCACGGCCGGCCGAAGTCCACGGAACAGCAGAGCAGCAACTCGCACCCACCACACTCCCAAACAGAGCTTACGAGGGGTACACTCATCAAATCCCATGGTTAAGGATCTAGGGTTGAGATTATGGAGAGAGAACGTGGTAGTACTGGTAGTTTCGTCGGCTGACAAGAAGAGGCAAAGATTTACCCAGGTTCAGGCCCCTCAGGTGGAGGTAAAGACCCTACTTCCTACTTGTCTGTTATTGATCGTGTGAGATTATGCGGTTACAAGGAGGCTCCGGCGAGATGTCGATCTCGCTAGAGCTTTGGTGGTTCGAGTATGGCTTCCTCTCAGATCGGCACCCCTCCCAGCCTTTAAATAGGCTGGGTCTCGGGAGCCTTTAACCGACCTAGTTTACACGTATGGAAAGTCTAAACCGACTATGCCTATGTCTAATCTTGGAGGGTACTCCATCTTCTTGGTCCTCTTGTCTTGGGCTTCGAGTAGGCTCTTCGCTATTTGGCCTTAGTCGTTATGTGCACCAGGTACCCTCATGGTAGGGTACCCGAGATGTATATCCATGTCAGTAGCCCCCGAGTACTTGTCTGACTCGAAGAATTGGGCATGGACTCTTTCGTAAGTGCACGTCATATGCTCTGTATTTATAATTGGAATTCCTGTATGAATAGCACACGTTGGCTATGTCGAGTATCTCATCGACTGTGGTTTTTGTTTATGATGATCAAGGGATAATAGCTTAGCAGGCCCAGTACGCTCGACGGATCGGGACTGGTTAACTACACATTCGGGTAAAACCTTACTAGCTTTCAATCAAACTCGAGTACCCGGACTCGAATCTGGAACAAACTGGTCAAATTCGACTAGTCCGCGGAGTTCTTACTGAGTCGATCTGCAACACAGATTTGAATTTTACCTAACGCGTCCGTCAGGATTTTTCATCATGTCTGCTGACACGGAAAGTATAAGTATTAACGTTGCTGGAACGGTCCTTAGCCCAGCTCGAAAGTTCGGCGGGTCTTACCTTTGTACTATGCGTGCAGCATCCGAGGTATTTGCGATGGACGCAACTCGGGAATGTTTCGAGTATGATTTTGTTTATGAACTGAGTCGATACTTTTGTCGACTGATACTTTGTCATTATTCTATCGATTGCACGACAGTGCTCCCGATGGGAGTAGCCCCGAGATTATGCTGTATTGCTTGTAATGGAGGATAATCTCAAAATCATTTTATCTTGAGCATCTCCAGTTGAAGAATTTTTTGATATGCTCCCGATGGGAGTAATATGCCTCAGTCGAAGGAACAGTCGAGTGACCAATTTTGCCTTAACATTGCTTTTTCACACCCGAACCAAAACAAAGGCAGTCGAGTGAATGATATGCGATGGGCAGACTCGAATGCATTTCTGATCAGAGCGCTCATGATGACGTCAGGGATGACGTTTTTTTGTGACTGCGCTGCCTGACACGCGGTGGCGTGCATTATGCTGTGATAGATGGGACGTGACACGTCTGTGGGCCCACGATACAGCCGTTTGGACTAGATTTGACCGTTCAGGCACGATTTCTCCAGGACTATGATGACGGTTCCTAGATTCCCGTGCGTAGTGGGCGGAGTGGCCGGCGACGGTTACTCTCCACGGCTGCCACGTGTACGGCTGGATTTGCTATGTTGCCCACGATCTCGCATCAACGGTGCGGATTCTTTTGCGATGAGGTTAAAAGTCTGCAGCGGAGTAAATTGTACTTTTACTTGCCATTTGTTCTCCGCCGCCGCTGCTTCTTCTTCCTCCGGCACATCGCCATAGCCCAACACTCAAGCCTTTGCCACCCACCATTGCAATGACGAAACCCTCGACCCGGAAGAGCTGGAGCGCCGCAAACGCGTCGGCAGACAGCGCCACTGGAACCGCTGCTAGCGGGTGAAGAGGGACAAAGGCTCATGGACCAAGAGCACCTGCAGCAAGAGGATGCTCACCGGCCTTTGGAACGACGGACTGATTCCTGAGGATACCTCGCAGGTTCGCATCCTCGACGCCGAGGTAATCACGCGCCTAGGCCCCAATGAACGGGTCTGTTTTGTGGATTTTGTGAACAGGGGATTCTCCTTGTTCATAACTTTCTTCGTGCACTGATGCACGTTTATGGTGTGCAATTGCACGATTTTACTCCCAATGGGCTTTTGCACATTGCGTGTTTCTTCGTTCTTTGCGAGTGCTTTCTGGGAGTTGCGCCCCACTTCGGGCTGTTTCGCCGCATCTTCAACGTCAAGCGCCAGCACAGCGCCAAAGGACCTGGTGGTTTTGGAGTATAGACTCGACCTGACGTCGAGTACTTCAAGATCAACTTTCTTGAGTCTGTGCAAGGATGGCGCCAAAAATGGTTCTACATCAAGGATGTGACCATAGGCACCCAAGCGTTCGGGTTGCCTCCCTTTGACGCGGATGCCCTGGTGAAGAAGAGACCATCCTGGATCGCCCAGCCGACCGGAGTCGAAGCCGAAGAGGCTGACATTCTGATGGAGAAGGTGCTAAAGCTTCAGACCACTGTTGGTCGGGAGGTTTACGGGCATCCATCTGCTAGCCATTATGGCCAAGAGGCAAGTGCAGCCCCTCCAAGTCCGAGCGCATGTTTTGTGGGCATACAGTGGGGTTTCTGATCCAACCCGCTCGCGCGCAGTGGAGCTTTCTGATGCGGAAGCAGAGAAGTTGGTAAGAAGCCTTACCAAACAGACTGATGAAGAGCCTTGCGAGATGAACTCGCCTGTGGCTCTTATGAAACCAGCAACCTCTACCAGAGGTAACAGTCGATACTATATGTAAGTTTATATGGTATGCGTGTGCGATATTGATTCCTTTGTTGTTTCTGGGTGCAGGGACACAGAAAGTATGAGTCGATGCCCCTCTACCGAGAGCGGCCCAGTGCAGGACAATGAGCCACTCGAGGCGGGCTCGGATGATGAAGTGGCCTCACTCGCCACCGCACATACGCCAGATGCCGATGAAGGCGATGCTGAGGTGCAAACCAAGCAGAAGCGGCCGCGCGAGGAGGAAGACACTGCTGACTCATAGGAAAAGGAGGGGAACGAGACGGAGTCGACGATGGCGCCACTCGATATCCCTCTGATTCGCTCGCTTCCCCCCACTACCTCCGAAGAAATCACGCCCCAGCATGGATGTGCTTGCACCTAATCGAATGGTCGACCTTACTGAAGAGTAAGTAATATGAGTATCTTCTTTTTGATAGTTTATGAATGTTGCCAAGTTATTTACTTAACATGTATGACACAGTGTGTCTCGGATGAGGATTTGCCACCACCACCTCAGATGGAGAAGAGTAGCGCGGCGTCGACTGCGCGGAGTTTGCCACTAGAACAGCCGCCAACCACCGCAACTCCAGCTGCTCGGACACGGCCACACCATCCGAGCCTGAGGTTGCGGCTGACAAAGAGGAGGCAGCAGTGACAGGCGTTCCTACATCAACTTCCTCCTTCTTGAATCACGTAAGTCTGCGCTTTTGCACTATAATTGAAGCACCAGCGAGTGTTAAAGCCATTCATAGACTCGATAACTCTGTTCTGAACTTTCACGTGTTGTGATGTAGTCATTTGTACAAAAGCTACTGAAGGCAGGCTCCCAGTATGTGCACATGGAGATGGAAGTCGCCACTCTGCAGCAGCAACTCGAGGATGCGAAGAGTAAGTATCCTGTGATGAGAACTCGAGTGTTTTTGATGTGACGATCTTTTGCAGCATGTTGAGGAAATGCTTATGTGTTTCACAGAGTCAGCGACTGCCGCTGCAGAAGAGATGGGCAAGGCTACCCGTCGAGTTGCTGATCTGGAGAAGAGGCTGAAGGCAGCCGAAGTTAGGGAAGACCAGGCAATTGGTCGACTTTCTGCTGCCAGCACCACTTTGACAGGTATTCCATTTTTGTGCCATTGATCTAGATGTTTGAAGTTGTTGTATTATGCTTCTGAACATGGTATTTTCATGCTATGCTAGGCGTGATGGATGGCTCTACTGCCACTGGCAAGCAAAACGTTGGCGCTTCACTTGATGAAAGTGTAGCTATCGCAGAGGTCACCAACAGTAGGGCCGGGGAGATGCTGATGAAGGCGGCGAGTGCTTTGGGCGCCCTTCACGGCAGCTTCTTCCCAGATGATGAGCTTCCATCTACGTTTGCAGAACTGGTGGAGTTGTTCAAACTGAAGGAACTGCTGTCGCCGATTTTTGTCGCGAGCAAATGGTAAGTGGTGCTCAGACTACTTTTCTCATGTTGCTCGCGCACGGAGTCGAGGCGGATTTTGACAAGGTCACGACGAAGTTCCCGAGGGGGCCTGGCGGAAAAACTGTCGGGTTAAGCACTTGGATGGAGGCTACCCAGAAGTATGCTCAACAGCTGGTAACAACTGTCGAAGATAGGGCAGCCAAGGTGCAGGCGAAGAAGGCCTCCTCCAAGAAGTCGATGACTAGCGAGTGATTCCTTTGTCGCCTAGTTTAGGGACTTTTATGATTTTTGCTTTTGCTGTAAAAACTCCAGACTTCCTATTTGTGCTGCATGAAATATGAACTCCAGTTATCGGGAGGCACAACCCCCGAGCCTTTTGCTTGATCTCGTCTGTTTCTCTTATGCTCTGAGTTATTCTGGATGTAGACCCGAGCTTCTAGAACATCGACTGGTCCAGGTGCAAGCGGCTCCACTCAATCACGTAGTGTGAATGACCAGAAAATCATCGACTTTCTTCAGCTCAAGCTTTCCAAGGTGTCAAGTGAGCTAAAGAAGACTCAAGACGCATATGCGGAGTTGCAGTCGAGGCCATCTCCAACTATGGAACGAGAGGCTTTTTTGCTTGAAGAGTTGGAGAAAGTGAACCTACAGCTTGAATGTAAGCTCTTTTTGGAAATTGAATTGTGGACTCGACACGCAGGTCGACTGAGATAACATTCTTGCATTATTTTTGCCATAGGTGTTTGTTTTGACCAGTCGAAGGAGGAGGCGCGGTTACAGGACCGAGTCGACGGTCAAGCGAGTAGCGCGGAATATGCTGCCCCCCTTTTGGTCGGACAGGGCGAGGAGTGCCATTTTGGTAAAGCTTCTGGATCGTGCGTGGCGAACTGCCATTCGACTCGAGAGCTCAGGTTAGCTTTGTTTCGAGTCCACGAGGCATTGTTTCCTTTGAATGAGCAACCACAAGGCCTTGTGGCATTGCTGAAGAAATTTCGAAAGGGCAAGGCGATCAAGAAATTTGTACGCGAGCAACTGATTAGCGGGGCTAACGTTGCTCTTGCCTTTGTGCGGTCGCACTTTCCGCACCTTGATTTAGAGAAGATTGCGATGGGTCCTGCACCCGTACCAGGTGGTGGTCCTGTGCAAATGGAGGAGCACTACCAAGAGACACGGGTAGACGCATGGTCTTAATCCATCATGTGCTCAAGGAGGAGGAAAGTGGACCCAGCCAAAGGATGAACCTGTAGATTAAGGTTTTATGTATAGGGGCCAGCCTCCGAGTGTAATTTTGCCACTTGTGTATATTGTGTTGTATGTGAATATGCGCAGCCCCCGAGTGTATCGAGTGGGTTTTATGAGAAAGACAGAGTATGGGACATAAATTGCACAGCCTCCGAGTGATCGAGTGAGGCTGTGAATTTTTGCGATGTTTAAAGCTGCAACTCGTGGTTTGAGAAACTTATTCATTTATGTATGATTTATGATCCAGCCCCCGAGCATACGAGTGCAACTGGAGTATTATGCTTGAAGGAGCAAAAGCTCATGCTTTGAACAACGCAGCCCCTGAGTTTTCGGGTGAGGCTAAGTTTGTTTGAGTAATTATGCGGGTAGTAAGCAGGAAGAAATATGAGGAATCATTGATTATATTCCATTTTTGAATATTAAGATGCATGCCGCCTCATTAAAAACCTTCCAGTCCCCGTAGGTACCCTGGTAAGGAAAAGAGCGCGTCTGAAACCTGCAGCCATCCGACATATGTGCCTATTACATTATGCGACTGAACAATCTAAGCATAGAAACAGCGTAGCTCCGCAACGTTCCAGGGATTATAAGAGAGTTCGCCTGTCTTCGCGTGCTTCAGTCTGTATGCTCCACCACCAATGACCTCAGTGATGATGAAGAGTCCTTCCCATGGAGAAGCAAGTTTGTGCACCTTCTTTTGCTTCAGTCGAAGTACCAGGTCACCAACCTCGAAGGATTTGGTACGCAGTCGACGGCTGTGATAGTTGCGGAGGTCTTGCTGATAGACAGCTGTGCGTGCTAGCGCCGTATTGCGTGCCTCTTTGAGCAAGTCGACTGCATCTTTGAGTGCTTCATCTGCGTCTTCCTCGTTGTATGCTTCGACTCTTGGTGCATTGAATTTTACGTCTGATGGCAGGATTGCCTCTGCGCCGTAGACCATGAAAAATGGGGTAAATTTTGTTGAGCATTAGGAGTTGTGCGTAGGCTCCATAGCACGGATGGAGTTCTTCGACCCAAGCACCCGCGGCTCTTTTGAGTGGCACCAAGAGGCGTTTCTTGATTCCGTTCGTCACGAGTCCGTTGGCTTTTTCGACTTGGCCATTGGACTGCGGGTGTGCCACAGATGCATAGTTGAGCGTGATATCTTGCTCTTTGCAGAAAGTTCGGAATTCCTCAGCTGTGAAGTTTGTACCGTTATCAGTAATGATTCTGCTTGGCACACCGAAGCGATATATGATGGATTTTATGAAATTGACTGCTGTAGTGGCAGTCAAACTTGTGATAGGAACGGTTTCGATCCACTTGGTGAACTTGTCGACTGCTACCAGAAGGTGAGTATACCCTCCGTGGAGGATTTTTTGAGTGGCCCGACCATATCGAGTCTCCATTGGGCGAAGAGCCAGGCCAATGGTATTGTCTTCAACGCCGATGCGGGTGCGTGCGGCTTTGTGGCGAATTTTTGACAGCCGTGCATCTTTTGACTATGTCCTCCGCGTCTTTGAGTGCTGTGGGCCAGTAGAAGCCTGCGCCACAGGCCAATGGTATTGTCTTCAACGCCGATGCGGGTGCGTGCGGCTTTGTGGCGAATTTTTGACAGTCGTGCATCTTTTGACTATGTCCTCCGCGTCTTTGAGTGCTGTGGGCCAGTAGAAGCCTGCGCGAAAGGCTTTGGCTACGAGTGATCGACTGCTGGCATGATGCCCGCAGGTACCTGCATGAATATCACGAAGGATGGTTTGGCCATATTCAAATGCTATGCAACGTTGGAACATACCTGATACGATGCGCTTGTATAGTTCGCCGTTGATGACGGTGTATGCTTTAGATATTCGAGTCACACGTCGTGACGCTGTTATGTCTTCAGGTAACTCGCCGCGGAGTATGTATGCGAGGAAAGGTTGAGTCCAAGTTGGCTCGATGAGGAGCACCTCGACTGGCGGGTCCTCTGTACTAGGTGCTTTGCTCTTGGCTGCTGCGGCTGATGCAGGAGGTGCTCATTTTTTCTCGATGGACCTGTGCTCGATGCGCTCGAAGAAGACACCAGGTGAAACTGGCGCTTTGGTCGCTCCAATGTTGGCTAGCTTATCTGCTTCTTCATTGCTCTCACGCCCGATGTGTCGCAACTCACAACCTTCGAAGCTGCCCTCCATGAGGTTGTACAGGTCACGGTAGGCGATCATGTTATCTGCGATTGTGTCGCAGGCCTTCATTGTTTGCTGCACCACAAGATTCGAGTCACCGTAGATCATCAGTCGAGTGCACCCGAGTGCTTTGGCCATCCTCATGCCATGGATCAGGGCCTCATACTCTGCTTCATTATTGGATGGGAACTCAAATCCCATTTGCAGGATATAGCGGAGCTTGTCGCCTTTTGGTGATATGAGGATGACACCAGCGCCTGCGCCTTCGTTCTTCTTTGAGCCGTCAAAGTACATAGTCCATGAGTTGGACACATCTGGTGCTACTGGCAACTGAGCTTCGATCCACTCGGTGTGGAAGTCAGGTAAGACTTGTGCTTTGATGGCCTTCGGGTAATCATACTTGATATCTTGTGGTGCTAGCTCGATGAGCCATTTTGTGACGCGCCCAGTTACGTTGGGTTTGTGAGGATGTCCCCGATCCCTGTGGTACTAACTACAGAGTTGCGTTGGGGTTTGTGAGGATGTCCCCGATCCCTGAGGTACTAACTACAGTGACCGATTGCTCTGCAAAGTAGTGCGTCAGCTTCCTTGAGGACATGAACACGGCGTAAGCCAGCTTTTGATAGTGCAGGTACCGCTGCTTGATATGGAGAGCACTTCACTCAAGTAATAGACTGGACGTTGTATGCTTTGGGTGTGTCCCTACTCCCTGCGTTCGACTACCAGTACGGTGCTCACCACCCTGTTAGTTGCGGAGAGTATAGGTATAGTGGCTCCTGTTCCCTTGGTGCGACGAGGATTGGAGGGCTTGTGAGGATTCGCTTGAGGTCTGTGAAGGCTGCTTCAGCTTCTGTCCACTTGAATTTGTCTGCTTTCTTTATCAGTCGATAGAACTGGAGTGCTTTCTCGCCCAGCTTGCTGATGAATCGACTGAGTGCTGCCACTCGACCAGCTAATTTTTGCACGTCATGGAGCTTTGAAGGCCTTTGCATCGTCAAGATGGCCTGTATTTTCTCCGGGTCCGCCTCAATTCCACGAGCTGAGACTAGATACCCGAGGAGTTGCCCGGCTGGCACGCCGAACGTGCACTTCTTCGGGTTGAGCTTGATGTGGAAGCGTTTGAGGTTTGCGAACGTCTCTCGCAAATCATCGAGTAGTGTGTTTTCCTCCCTTGTTGTGATGACGATGTCATCTACATAGACTTGGACGTTTTGCCCAATTTGTTTCTTGAGGCAGTCTTGCATCATGCGCTGGTAGGTTGTGCCTGCGTTCTTGAGCCCGAAAGGCATTGTTGTGTAGCAGTAGATCCCTAGTGGGGTTATGAACGCCGTTTTCTCTTCATCCTCTTCTTTCATTCTTATCTGGTGGTAACCTGAGTAAGCATCCAGGAAGGACAAGCGAGCGCACCCGGCGGTGGAGTCGACGATCTGGTCGATTCGAGGTAGTGGAAAGTGATCCTTTGGACAACATTTATTGAGTGTTGTGAAGTCTACGCACATCCGAAGGATATCTGTGTTCTTCTTCCACAAGTACGGGGTTTGCCACCCATTGTGATTTCTTGATCTCTCTGATGAAACCTGCTGCGAGCAGTCTGTCGACCTCGGCTTCGACTGCGGTTCTTTTCGGGCCGGATATGCGGCGCATTGTTTGCTTGACTGGTTTAGCATCTGGAAATAATTGTAGAGAGTGCTCGGCGAATTCCCCGGGAATACCTGGCATGTCGGCTGGACACCACGCAAATATATCCCAGTTCTCACGGAGGAATTCGACGAGCGCGCCTTCCTATGCGATAGGCAGACTCGACGAGACATTGACTGTCTTGGTCGGGTCAGTCGGGTGCACCTGATGCGACCTTGTGTCATTGGTGGCATTGAATGCTCTGTCGACTGCCACCTTTTTGTGCTCCGGCATAAGTGTTCGATCATTGGAGACTGCTAGATCAGCGAGTGTTGCTTCCATGCTGAACATCTCAGAGATTTTGCTAAACTCTCGGTCGCAAGAGTCGGACTTTTGGAAGTTTCCTTTGACTGTGATTACTCCTTTTGGTCCAGGCATTTTTAGCTGGAGGTATGCATAGTGTGGGACCGCCATGAACCGAGCAAATGTCGGGCGTCCAAGTATGGCATGGTATTGTGACTTCCAGTCAACGACCTCGAACTCGATTGACTCTGTCCTGAAGTGGTTCTTGTCCCCAAACATTACGTCGAGTTGTATGGTGCCTTCTGGGCTTATTGCTTTGCCTGGGACGATACCGTGGAAGGTATTTGAGAATTTTGGCAGGTTTTCGACTGACCTGTTCATTTTGCGGAGCGTATCCGCGAAGATTATGTTTATGCCGCTGCCACCATCCATGAAGACCTTGGACATGCGTAACCTGCAATTTGGGCGTCGAGTACCAGAGCGGAGTGCCCTGGACGAACCACCGATGGTGGGTGATCCTCTCTGCTGAAACTTATTGCAGTCTCTGATCCCTTCAAGAATTCAGTTTACAGCAGGAGGTGACATGACCGCCATGTTTACTTGTCGAGTGCGAAGTTTTTGCTCCCTATTGGAAGGGCGACCTTTCTGTATCATGTACATCTGCCCTTGGGGTGGAGGGTACTGAGGTTCGTCCACCCGAGGTACAGGTTGTATGGCACCCGCGATGTTTCGCCTGCGTGAGGCTGTGGTGGTGGAGGTGGTGCCATCAGAACGGGCACATTGTTTGGCTGAGGCACGGGCGCGGGTGCGGGTGCATTTGCGGCTGTTGCCTTTCTGAGATTTATGTAATCAGTCGCCATTTGGTCGAACTCCCTGCAGTTTCTCATCGAGCGATTGGAGCGCAGTTTTCCGTCTTCCCTTTGTATAGGTGGAATCTGCAATCAGCATCCGTCTTTTCTTTGAATGATCGCTCGGATTGTGCGCCAGAACGCGACTTGCGCCAGTCTTTCCTCTTGTAGCCATCGTTGCGTTGGCCGCGGTCTCGACTGTCCCGTCGATCATATCGACTGTCCCGTCGATCATCTCGACTGTCCCGTAAATCTTCGGACCGTCGGTCGCTCCTGTCTTGGTCGTTGCGGGGTGTGGAGAACCCAGCCGCCATGAACTCGGGTCTGTCGTCGTCGTAGTGATGTTTGGAACGCTTGCGCCTTCGGTCGTCTCTGTATGAGTCTCTGCGGCTTCGACTGCCACCTTCTTGATTGTCACGGGGTGAGGACCTGTGTGTGGTGCGTGCCATGTCTTCTTCGTCTGCCCACTCAGTCGCAATCTTCAGGAGGTTGGCCACATAGGTTGGCTTTTGGCGACCGAGTGCTTCTTTGAAGTCTCGCCTGGCGAGGCCCATGATGAAGGCATCCATGCCATATCTTCTAAAATTACTCCGACTGAGTTGCGTATCTCAGTCCATCGTCGGATGTATGACCTCAACGTTTCGTCTGACTGTTGGACGCAAACTCGTAGCTCCTCGAACGTTTTTGGGCGCTCACATAGAGGCTCAAAGTTTTTGATGAAGTCTGTGCGGAAGTGATCCACGAGTCGTATGTTGATGGAGGTAGAGCCTTGAGCCAGTCGCGGGCTATGCCTTCGAGCATGAGTCGCATGTATTGCATGGCTGTGGTGTTCGTGCCGCGCTGGCACGAGACAGCCAGTCTGTAGTCTTCCAGCCATCCCGAAGGTTCCTATCGACCCGTGTATTTGGGTTGTTCAGATGTGAGTTTGAACCCTTCGGGCATGCGTGTCTCGCGGACGCGTCGAGTGAAGCACGGAGCTCCGCATGACTGAGGCTCCTGATCAGAGTATGAGTCGCTGCTATAAGATCTGCGTGATCTGCTCCTGGACCTGCGCCTACGTGAGCTGCTTCTTTCCTTCGAGTGGTGGCGGCGACCACTGCGATTATGCTCTTCACGATGTGTGTCAACTATGGCACGATCTCGACTCCCTCCTGGAGCTGTTGGAATTTGGCGTATGGCCTTTACTGCTAAGGCCAGTGATTTGATCTGTTGGCGATGTAGTTTTGCATTGGGGTCATCTGCTGGAGTCTTGATTGCCTCTAGATATGCTGCAGCAGTAAAAAGAGCACCCGCGGCTGTTTTGGGTACCGGCACTCCTTCCTCATCGTATGTCATGAAGGAGTTGCCTAGGTTGCGGTTAAGTGCTGCCCTCTCATCTGGCGCGAGGTATGACAGTCTTGATCTGGGTCTTGGATCTGCCCGCCCGGTGGAGCTCAGGGAGAGCCGTCTTCTGCGCGCACTCGACAAGCTAGCTTGCTTTTTACGTTCTTCGAGTGTTGTCCTGATCTGCTGCAGTCGAAGTGTTTCCTGCCAGGTGAAGTACTGGAAGGTTAACATCTCCTCCCGTGTTGCGTCCATGGGCATCATTGTGCACTCCTTTATGACTTTATCTGCTTTTGCTGCCATCTCAGCAGTAATTATGAGAGTTGTGACTCCGTCCGGCATAGTAACCGTGCACGAGAATTCTGTAGGCCTGCGACTGGCCGCAGCATCAGATGATTCTGCGGCGAAGGCAACGTAGACCTGCTGGGGTATCACCCGAGGGTATGTGTGTGCGCTTTCGAGTCCCATCATGGGCTCGACCTCTTCATCGAGGCTCGCGTCAGAGTCGATATGACCATCGAGTGGTCCGTCTAGACGGAGCTTGCTGTCGATGTCCTCATCGCCTATGCTCATCTCGGCGTCGGTGAAATCGTTATGAATCTCGAAGTCGAAGTTGTTGTTGGTGCAGATCTCGGAGTCGACGTAGTTGTCGATATGAGTTTCGGGCTCGTCGAAGTCACTGAGGGAGATCCCGCAGTCGAAAGTATCCTCGAGTGGGAGATCGAGCTTGGGATCGTTTGTGGGGTATGCTGATTCGGCCTCCTCTCCTTGGAGTTCGTCGATGAGCTCGTTCATCTCTCGAGTCGACATGGTTGTTGCAGACGAACAAGCTTGGAGATTTGACGATGGTATGGACGCGGTTGATGGATCCACAGTCAAAGGAGCCGCAACCGATGGAGCCTCGGGTGCGGAAGTCGCGAGTTGGCGTGGATCCGTCAAGTCCTGCACACCAAGCTTGTTGACGAAAAAATTGAACGAACCAACGGTTAAATCTAAACCTGACTCGAGATCGGAAGGCCTCCTGGAATTCTGGCGAGTGTGGCTCGAAATCCATCAGAGAATCCGACGCGCTTTTTACAGGTGAAGCTGGCGTGCTGCCGTTTGTCGAGTGAGTCGGCGAGTTGCCGTGTGCCGCCTAAGTCGGCGAGTTCTGGTTTGTTGATGCAGCCGGCGAGTTGCCGTTTGTAGATCCAATCGGCGAGTCGTCGTTTTCTGATGGAACCGAAGAGACCGTGAGTCCAGCACTATTCTTTCCCACAGACGGCGCCAATTGACGAGGGGTACACTCATCAAATCCCATGGTTAAGGACCTAGGTTGAGACTATGGGAGAGAACGTGGTAGTACTGTTAGTTTCGTCGGCTGACAAGCAGAGGCAAAGGTTTACCCAGGTTCAGGCCCCTCAGGTGGAGGTAAAGACCCTACTTCCTGCTTGTCTGTTATTGATCATGTGAGATTATGCGATTACAAGGGTCTCGGGAGTCTTTAACCGCAACCTAGGGGTCGTCGTATCGGCATTATGGATAGGAGACGGGGTCCTGCTAGCCGAGGGTGAACGTAGGGCAAGAAGGTGGACGTCGTCAAGGTCGGGATTGTACACGGCGGTTTACCCAGCTTCAGGCACCACGGCGGTGGCGGTGCCCTACGTGCTGCTATAACTCACTATAAGGCAATATCGCCGTGAACAGGTTACAATGAGCTGGTTGTCTATCAAAGAGTTGCCCTAAAGGCGCCCCGAGGTCCAGCTTATATAGGCGGCTGGACCTAGGGTTACAAGGTGAATACGTATCCAGCAAGTATACGGAGTCCTAAACCTAGCCGGCAAGTATGCCGCCTTCCGTCTTGGTCTTGGTGGCTTCATGGGCTTCAGTCTTGGGCCTCCTCCTTGCCGGCATCCGCCTTCCTTGGTCGTCAGCTATCTGGGCCGCCCGGTAGGCAAAGCCTTCACCACCACTGCGGGCCACCCTGGACTAGCCGGATTGATCCATGCTGGTGATACCCCTAGTAGGTATATCCCCAACATTAGCCCCTGGGAGGGTTCGAGTTCTTCAGGCGCCGTCTTCTTTGTCGGCAACGTCCGCCTTGTCTTGTAAGCGTCTGAAGAGCTTGAAGCATTCCATAGTTGAAAGTAAGCGGCGGTCCGCCTAAAGTAGTCGGACAACTTGCCGCCATCATGGGAAAGACGGCCTGACCATTGTCAGGAATCTTCCTGGCACCAGTCTTGTCAATTGACTAGGCTCGTCAAATGTTGACGGATGACGCCATGCAGTCCACGACAGTTTGGACTTGGGCATGCGTCATGATGGTTTCTCCACCACGCACAGAAATCGGAGCGAGGCCGCAGACGCCGTTGCCACGACGTGCAAATCGTGGGCACGTGGCGGAAATCTCGCGTCCCCCTAATTTTAGGCACGGATCTTGGCGCGTGGGGATAAATACCTCCAAAGGGCACATCGATGCACTTCTTCCTCATTCGCACACCCACCGTGGCCTCCTCACCTTCCCGAGCTCAACTCCTCCTCGAACTCAACTCCGGCGAGCACGAGCAGCGCCCTCTCCCCTAAATGGCGAGCACTCAGCAGGATGCGGCAGCGACGGCGGCACTGGCTGCGGCCTCTTCGACCCCCGCCGGATCTGGATCTGTTCCAGCGGCGGCGGCGGTGCCTGCAGGCGCATTGATGACCTCTCCCGCGGCCACCGTGGCCACGGGCGGGGTTTCTACTTCTTCCCCAGCTCCGACGGGCCTGCGACCGCCGCTCCAACTTTTCCCCTCCCATCCCTCGCGGCTACCAGCTCAGAGGCCGCGGCGGAATCTGCCGCCGACGAGGATGACGACGTCGAGGAAGAGGAAGAGGCTGGAGACCTGGGTTCCAGGTACTGGCTGCCGTCAGTTATGACGTCAGCATATCTGAAGGAACTGGAGGAAGCGGATACATTCCGCCAAAGACGGAATGCTCCTGGAGGGTTCCAGGCGACGAGGCGGTGCCTGACCCCCAAGACGGCGAGCGTGTCATGTTGGCTTCGCATAGCCTTCGCGGTATGTCTCTGCCGCTTTCCGCCTTCTTCTTGGCGGTGCTTAGTTTTTATGGGCTGCAGCCACACAACATAGCGCCCAACAGTATTCTAGTGCTAGCCGGCTTCCAGGCTTTGTGCGAAGGGTACTTAGGCATAGCTGCGTCCATAGAGCTGTTTAAGTACTGCTTCCTGTGCCGCCGGCAAACCATACCAGGCGGCCACCTAGCAACCTGCGGTAGTGTTACGTTCAACTGCCGCCAACCCGACTGGTACCCAAAAATACCATACATCGAGTCGGTGAAGCACTGGACCAGCACTTTCTTTTACTGCAAGGACATCCCGACACCTGGCAGCACGCAAGGGATGCCAGCCTTCGTCAACGGTCCGCCAACCCACAAGGCTTGCTGGACAGCAAAAGTGCCGCTCAGCAGCTTGCCGGAAGAACTTCGTGTTGCCGTTAGGCGGATCGAATTCTTGACGAAGACGATGTTGGCTCCACGACTTGACGGAGTTGACACCGTCATCTGCTGGGTGTCGAGGAAGATTATGCCTCTCCGCCATCGCCCACTGAAGATGTGCGAGTACAAGGCGGACGACGCCGGCAACAGCACCCTTGATCAGGATGCCTTGGAGTACCGGCTTAGAGAGCTTATCAAGCCTCTGTCGGTGAAGGCGGCTGAAGGCGTCGCCATGTTCACTCATAACAACCCAGCCCCAGCGGTAGGTGAAAGCTACTTTGTTATTTCACTAACATCCTTGCCCACTAGGTACTGAATTAATATTGTCTTGCTTCCTTTTCAGCTACAAACCTTGGGAGAGGACGAGCTGGCCCCAAACTGGTATGATACAGGTGCCAGCAAGTCGAAGAAGCGCAAGCTGAGCTCCTCCACCAAGGATTTGGAGAAGAGGAAGAAGGCGGCCACCTCTGCCGACGCAGAGGATGAGACCGTGGGGAACGTTCCCTTGAAGCGGTTAGCAAACTTTGGCTACCCTGACTTGGATATTTTAATATGTTTGTGCTGACAAACTTGCATGTTTCTGCTTACAGAGGCAAGCCTACCATGCCCAAACTCCGCTCCAACTTGAAGATTGCTGCCGGCAGGGGCAAGCCACCACGTTCTTCTCCAGCTGCTGCGCCGACAACGCCCACAGTTGGCGTTCCCGTGGTTGTGTGCCAGGGAACGTACACAGCTGCCGGTACCGCAGAGGCGGCTACAGAGAAGATGGCGGGCAAGAAATCAGTTGCCGGCATAACTTTTTCCAAGACGGCTGAAGCTTCGGCTAGTGATGCCGCTCGATTTATCGCCATGAAGCAGGAGATGGATGACCAGATGGCGGCCGAACAAGGCGGATCGTCCACTCATCCTGGCTCCCAACCTGGCAAAGGGTTGCAAGACCCCCGGCAAACACTGAAGACCATGCGTGACGGTACCCGCAACTGGTACGCACACATGGACGAACTCCACGACACCCTGCACGGACAACTTGAGGTAAAATAGCCTATGGTCCCAGCCCCCGAGCACTTTGGCGGCTGAAAAATTTAGCCGGCAAAGTGGTCTCGTTGACTAAATAGCGCTAACCATAATGTTGCTTTCGTGCATGCAGGCCGTTCTTGCTTCCAATCTTGAGCTATTTCGTGCTCAAGAGATGAAGAAGAAGGAATGCGAGGAACTGCAGCAGGACGTGGAGTTGAAGAACGCCCAAATTGCGAGTTTGGAAGAAGCTCGCAAGAAGGATGAAGGTGACAAAGCTTTCTTTGCCTTCTTTTCGTCCGACTTCTTTTCCTTTTCCGACAAGTATTTTAGTCGTCTTTTCTTTTTATTTGTAGAATTATTAAACACTGCGCAAGATATTCTCAAGAACTCCACTGACATGCAAGCTTTGATGAACGAAGCTGCAGATCTTGCCGGGCTGGTGACCAAGCTGAAGGCGGATCACGCCAAGGAGCTGGATGATCGTGCGTTGGCTCATGCTGCCGAAGTTAGCAAGTTGACTGGACAACTTGAGGCCATGAGCAACAACCTTGACCAGGTGAACAAGAACGCCAAGGAGCAGCAGGACCAACTGTCAAAGGCGGTCCAGCTAGCCCAAGAAACGCTTGAGAACCATCTGGATGAGGTCAACGCCATCCACGACCATGTCTTGGGTATGCCTCCAGTCCTTCATTTTTGTCACCTTGCTTTCTTGATACTTGAAGCTGCAGTGTGTAACTTTGTGTTTGTGCAGTGCCGGCTGGCCTGGGAGATGACCTGGCCACAACGCCGCGCCTTGCTCGGATCTTGAAAATTGGCGAAATCGTCAACCAGATTGTCGGCGCCGGCAAATCATTTGCCGCCAAGTTCTACCCTGGGGAAGACGGCGATCCCGTCATCTTCGATGCTCTGCCGGAGTTGCTGGAGAAGGCGACAGCTGAACACGACAACACACTACGCTCAGCAGCACGAGGCGGTGCCAAGTTGGCATTGGCGATGACGGCGGCGTGGTACCCGGAGGCTGATATTCATCAAGTCACCGAGTACTTCCCCACCGAAGACGAAAACAGCCAAACCATCGTGATGCAGGACGTGCTGCGGTCTGTTCGCGGCTATGCGACCCGGGTTGCCAACATGGTTGACATCCGCAAGTTCTACAAGGAACACCCGGACCCGCATGTTGCCGTTGCTGATCCCTCCTTGGCAGATCCTGAAGCTTCCCGCGGCGAAGAAGGCGAAGCCGGAACCGACAAGCGCAGCCCCAAGGATGGCGGAGCCAGCCCCAAGAATGCCGGCGTTAGCCCCCAGGATCTCTCCACCAGCTCTACGAAGGCGGCAATCCCTTAGACTTCCTCCTGCAAAGGCAGCACAAAACACTGCGTTAATCTGTTAACGCATAAAACTTTATTTTGGGTTGTAAATATTTATGGGCCAACTTTTATGCTACACTTGGCGGTAGGCTTACTTAAGTGGCCCGCCTTAATATGTATCTCGCCTGCATGTTTAGCTTTTTCATATGTTGGCGGAACCTCATCTTAGTTACTTTAGCTGAGCCAACCAGGTGCAATACCAACTAATTTAGACTCAGAGACCAAAGCCAGCATGTTGGTGCCAACGACATACTACTAGGCGACCCACATACAAACAGACAGATAAGCATATTAGGCGGTGCAAAGATTGTTTGCGTTTTTAGCCGGCAGACGGCAAATGTCAAAAAAGTTTGGACCTTAGCACGGAGCAAAACTTATTTTATTTGGTAACTTTTATGACAACAGATATATGATTGCGAGAAAAGACAAAAGATGGCATGATCCCAAAACTGAATGAGCAAACCACAGACTTTTATTTCATAATCATATAGTACTTATTACAATGTGGAAATTGCTAAGTGTAAAAAGGACGTAGCTGCTCAATGTTCCAGGGTCGCTTGGTTTCTTCGTACTTGTCGTCAACCTTCCTTTTGCGCTTGCGACCTCGCTTCTTCTTGTATCCGTCACGTGCATCGACCAAGTAATAAGAACCATTGAGCAACACCTTACTGACCACAAAAGGTCCTTCCCAAGGCGGGGATAACTTATGCAAGCCCTTTCTATCTTGGATTAGGCGGAGAACCAGGTCACCCACTCTAAAACTTCTTTGCCTCACCCTTCTGCTGTGATAACGCCTCAAACTTTGCTGATAGATGGCGGATCGCGCAAGGGCAACATCTCGTTCTTCATCAAGTAGGTCAAGGCCATCCTGTCTTGCATCTTCTGCGTCCTCCTGGACGTAGGCTTGGATTCTGGGAGAATCGTACATCATGTCGGTTGGCAACACTGCTTCTGCGCCATAGACTAAGAAGAAAGGAGTAAACTTGGTTGATCTGTTTGGAGTTGTGCGTAAACTCCAAAGGACAGACTGCAATTCATCCACCCAAGCCCCAGCCGCTCTGTGCAATGGTACTTCGAGACGTGGTTTGATTCCTTGTAGGACTAAACCATTTGTACGCTCTACTTGACCGTTTGCTTGCGGATGCGCGACGGAGGCTAGATCTAGGCGGATACCATGCTTATAACAGTATTCCTCGACTTCGCCTTGCGACAAGTTAGTGCCATTGTCGGTGATAATGCTATGAGGCACCCCGAACCGAGAGATTATTCCCCACAGAAAGTTTGCGGCTGTGGCGCCGTCTAGCTTTTTGATAGGCTTAGCTTCAACCCATTTGGTAAACTTGTCTACAGCCACAAGTAAATGTGTGTAGCCACCAGGCGCCGTTTTAAACGGACCAACCATGTCCAAGCCCCAGACTGCGAAAGGCCACGTGATGGGTATTGTTTTAAGCTCTTGAGCCGGCATATGTGATTGTCTGGCATAAAGTTGGCAGCCCCTGCACCTTTTAACAATGTCTTCTGCATCTTGCTTGGCTGTCAACCAATAGAAACCTTGTCGGAAGGCTTTTGAAACAAGGGCGCGTGAAGAAGCATGATGTCCACATACGCCGGCATGTATCTCATCCAACAACTCTCTGCCTTCTTCGGGCGAAATGCAGCGTTGGTAAACACCAGTGGTGCTACGCTTGTACAATTCACCTTTGATTATTGTAAATGCCTTGGCTCTTCTTATTATTTGCCTTTTCAAAACCTCATCATCCGGTAACTCCTGATTGATCAGGAAGTCCAAATATGGCGTCGTCCAATCCGGCTTTACCAAGTAGACGGCATAGCTAGCACTATCAACTGGTTCTGCCGACTCTGGGTCAAGGAGGTCTGCTCCTTTAATTGACGGCTTGTGTAGGTGTTCCAGGAAAACATCTTTTGGTACCTTTTTGCGTTCAGATCCCATCTGGCAAGTGTATCTGCCGCCTCATTTTGAGTTCTTGGGATATGGCGGACCTCGTAGCCTAGAAAACACTTGGCGAATTCGTCAACGGTAGCTCGATATGCCGCCATTGTTTCGCTCTTTGTGTCCCAAGTACCACGTATCTGTTGCGCCACCAAATCTGAATCTCCGTAACAGAGGACACGTTGGACGCCAAGTTCCTTGGCAATGTGTAAACCATGAAGGAGAGCTTCGTATTCAGCAACATTATTAGTTGCCTTGAAGTGTATTTGTAACACATAACTAAGCTTGTCTCCTTGAGGGTTTCTTAAAACAATGCCAGCCCCCGAGCCCTGGAGCATTTTTGATCCATCAAAGTGCATGATCCAGTATGCATCTTCAGGGAGAGGTACTTCGTCCATGGCCTCCGTCCAATCAGCTACGAAATCAGCTAAGGCTTGAGACTTAATGGCCGTTCTGGGCTTATACGAGATGTCGAAGGCGGCAAGTTCAATGCCCCATTTGGCAACGGCCTGTTGCATCTGTATTATTGATGATATCCCCCAGAGGTGCCTTGCTCACCACGGTTATTGAATGTTCCTGGAAGTAGTGCCTTAACTTCCTGGCGGCGTAAAAAACAGCCAAACCATCGTGATGCAGTACGTGCTGCGGTCTGTTCGCGGCTATGCGACCCGGGTTGCCAACATGGTTGACATCCGCAAGTTCTACAAGGAACACCCGGACCCGCATGTTGCCGTTGCTGATCCCTCCTTGGCAGATCCTGAAGCTTCCCGCGGCGAAGAAGGCGAAGCCGGAACCGACAAGCGCAGCCCCAAGGATGGTGGAGCCAGCCCCAAGAATGCCGGCGTTAGCCCCCAGGATCTCTCCACCAGCTCTACGAAGGCGGCAATCCCTTAGACTTCCTCCTGCAAAGGCAGCACAAAACACTGCGTTAATCTGTTAACGCATAAAACTTTATTTTGGGTTGTAAATATTTATGGGCCAACTTTTATGCTACACTTGGCGGTAGGCTTACTTAAGTGGCCCGCCTTAATATGTATCTCGCCTGCATGTTTAGCTTTTTCATATGTTGGCGGAACCTCATCTTAGTTACTTTAGCTGAGCCAACCAGGTGCAATACCAACTAATTTAGACTCAGAGACCAAAGCCAGCATGTTGGTGCCAACGACATACTACTAGGCGACCCACATACAAACAGACAGATAAGCATATTAGGCGGTGCAAAGATTGTTTGCGTTTTTTAGCCGGCAGACGGCAAATGTCAAAAAAGTTTGGACCTTAGCAC
Organism: Poa pratensis; assembly: GCA_947311845.1. Lineage (NCBI taxonomy): Eukaryota > Viridiplantae > Streptophyta > Magnoliopsida > Poales > Poaceae > Poa > Poa pratensis. The sequence goes on along the minus strand of CAMZMU010000018.1, from coordinate 2,022,468 downwards.
GGAGCAAAACTTATTTTATTTGGTAACTTTTATGACAACAGATATATGATTGCGAGAAAAGACAAAAGATGGCATGATCCCAAAACTGAATGAGCAAACCACAGACTTTTATTTCATAATCATATAGTACTTATTACAATGTGGAAATTGCTAAGTGTAAAAAGGACGTAGCTGCTCAATGTTCCAGGGTCGCTTGGTTTCTTCGTACTTGTCGTCAACCTTCCTTTTGCGCTTGCGACCTCGCTTCTTCTTGTATCCGTCACGTGCATCGACCAAGTAATAAGAACCATTGAGCAACACCTTACTGACCACAAAAGGTCCTTCCCAAGGCGGGGATAACTTATGCAAGCCCTTTCTATCTTGGATTAGGCGGAGAACCAGGTCACCCACTCTAAAACTTCTTTGCCTCACCCTTCTGCTGTGATAACGCCTCAAACTTTGCTGATAGATGGCGGATCGCAAGGGCAACATCTCGTTCTTCATCAAGTAGGTCAAGGCCATCCTGTCTTGCATCTTCTGCGTCCTCCTGGACGTAGGCTTGGATTCTGGGAGAATCGTACATCATGTCGGTTGGCAACACTGCTTCTGCGCCATAGACTAAGAAGAAAGGAGTAAACTTGGTTGATCTGTTTGGAGTTGTGCGTAAACTCCAAAGGACAGACTGCAATTCATCCACCCAAGCCCCAGCCGCTCTGTGCAATGGTACTTCGAGACGTGGTTTGATTCCTTGTAGGACTAAACCATTTGTACGCTCTACTTGACCGTTTGCTTGCGGATGCGCGACGGAGGCTAGATCTAGGCGGATACCATGCTTATAACAGTATTCCTCGACTTCGCCTTGCGACAAGTTAGTGCCATTGTCGGTGATAATGCTATGAGGCACCCCGAACCGAGAGATTATTCCCCACAGAAAGTTTGCGGCTGTGGCGCCGTCTAGCTTTTTGATAGGCTTAGCTTCAACCCATTTGGTAAACTTGTCTACAGCCACAAGTAAATGTGTGTAGCCACCAGGCGCCGTTTTAAACGGACCAACCATGTCCAAGCCCCAGACTGCGAAAGGCCACGTGATGGGTATTGTTTTAAGCTCTTGAGCCGGCATATGTGATTGTCTGGCATAAAGTTGGCAGCCCCTGCACCTTTTAACAATGTCTTCTGCATCTTGCTTGGCTGTCAACCAATAGAAACCTTGTCGGAAGGCTTTTGAAACAAGGGCGCGTGAAGAAGCATGATGTCCACATACGCCGGCATGTATCTCATCCAACAACTCTCTGCCTTCTTCGGGCGAAATGCAGCGTTGGTAAACACCAGTGGTGCTACGCTTGTACAATTCACCTTTGATTATTGTAAATGCCTTGGCTCTTCTTATTATTTGCCTTTTCAAAACCTCATCATCCGGTAACTCCTGATTGATCAGGAAGTCCAAATATGGCGTCGTCCAATCCGGCTTTACCAAGTAGACGGCATAGCTAGCACTATCAACTGGTTCTGCCGACTCTGGGTCAAGGAGGTCTGCTCCTTTAATTGACGGCTTGTGTAGGTGTTCCAGGAAAACATCTTTTGGTACCTTTTTGCGTTCAGATCCCATCTGGCAAGTGTATCTGCCGCCTCATTTTGAGTTCTTGGGATATGGCGGACCTCGTAGCCTAGAAAACACTTGGCGAATTCGTCAACGGTAGCTCGATATGCCGCCATTGTTTCGCTCTTTGTGTCCCAAGTACCACGTATCTGTTGCGCCACCAAATCTGAATCTCCGTAACAGAGGACACGTTGGACGCCAAGTTCCTTGGCAATGTGTAAACCATGAAGGAGAGCTTCGTATTCAGCAACATTATTAGTTGCCTTGAAGTGTATTTGTAACACATAACTAAGCTTGTCTCCTTGAGGGTTTCTTAAAACAATGCCAGCCCCCGAGCCCTGAGCATTTTTGATCCATCAAAGTGCATGATCCAGTATGCATCTTCAGGGAGAGGTACTTCGTCCATGGCCTCCGTCCAATCAGCTACGAAATCAGCTAAGGCTTGAGACTTAATGGCCGTTCTGGGCTTATACGAGATGTCGAAGGCGGCAAGTTCAATGCCCCATTTGGCAACGCGGCCTGTTGCATCTGTATTATTGATGATATCCCCCAGAGGTGCCTTGCTCACCACGGTTATTGAATGTTCCTGGAAGTAGTGCCTTAACTTCCTGGCGGCGTAAAAAACAGCCAAACCATCGTGATGCAGGACGTGCTGCGGTCTGTTCGCGGCTATGCGACCCGGGTTGCCAACATGGTTGACATCCGCAAGTTCTACAAGGAACACCCGGACCCGCATGTTGCCGTTGCTGATCCCTCCTTGGCAGATCCTGAAGCTTCCCGCGGCGAAGAAGGCGAAGCCGGAACCGACAAGCGCAGCCCCAAGGATGGTGGAGCCAGCCCCAAGAATGCCGGCGTTAGCCCCCAGGATCTCTCCACCAGCTCTACGAAGGCGGCAATCCCTTAGACTTCCTCCTGCAAAGGCAGCACAAAACACTGCGTTAATCTGTTAACGCATAAAACTTTATTTTGGGTTGTAAATATTTATGGGCCAACTTTTATGCTACACTTGGCGGTAGGCTTACTTAAGTGGCCCGCCTTAATATGTATCTCGCCTGCATGTTTAGCTTTTTCATATGTTGGCGGAACCTCATCTTAGTTACTTTAGCTGAGCCAACCAGGTGCAATACCAACTAATTTAGACTCAGAGACCAAAGCCAGCATGTTGGTGCCAACGACATACTACTAGGCGACCCACATACAAACAGACAGATAAGCATATTAGGCGGTGCAAAGATTGTTTGCGTTTTTTAGCCGGCAGACGGCAAATGTCAAAAAAGTTTGGACCTTAGCACGGAGCAAAACTTATTTTATTTGGTAACTTTTATGACAACAGATATATGATTGCGAGAAAAGACAAAAGATGGCATGATCCCAAAACTGAATGAGCAAACCACAGACTTTTATTTCATAATCATATAGTACTTATTACAATGTGGAAATTGCTAAGTGTAAAAAGGACGTAGCTGCTCAATGTTCCAGGGTCGCTTGGTTTCTTCGTACTTGTCGTCAACCTTCCTTTTGCGCTTGCGACCTCGCTTCTTCTTGTATCCGTCACGTGCATCGACCAAGTAATAAGAACCATTGAGCAACACCTTACTGACCACAAAAGGTCCTTCCCAAGGCGGGGATAACTTATGCAAGCCCTTTCTATCTTGGATTAGGCGGAGAACCAGGTCACCCACTCTAAAACTTCTTTGCCTCACCCTTCTGCTGTGATAACGCCTCAAACTTTGCTGATAGATGGCGGATCGCAAGGGCAACATCTCGTTCTTCATCAAGTAGGTCAAGGCCATCCTGTCTTGCATCTTCTGCGTCCTCCTGGACGTAGGCTTGGATTCTGGGAGAATCGTACATCATGTCGGTTGGCAACACTGCTTCTGCGCCATAGACTAAGAAGAAAGGAGTAAACTTGGTTGATCTGTTTGGAGTTGTGCGTAAACTCCAAAGGACAGACTGCAATTCATCCACCCAAGCCCCAGCCGCTCTGTGCAATGGTACTTCGAGACGTGGTTTGATTCCTTGTAGGACTAAACCATTTGTACGCTCTACTTGACCGTTTGCTTGCGGATGCGCGACGGAGGCTAGATCTAGGCGGATACCATGCTTATAACAGTATTCCTCGACTTCGCCTTGCGACAAGTTAGTGCCATTGTCGGTGATAATGCTATGAGGCACCCCGAACCGAGAGATTATTCCCCACAGAAAGTTTGCGGCTGTGGCGCCGTCTAGCTTTTTGATAGGCTTAGCTTCAACCCATTTGGTAAACTTGTCTACAGCCACAAGTAAATGTGTGTAGCCACCAGGCGCCGTTTTAAACGGACCAACCATGTCCAAGCCCCAGACTGCGAAAGGCCACGTGATGGGTATTGTTTTAAGCTCTTGAGCCGGCATATGTGATTGTCTGGCATAAAGTTGGCAGCCCCTGCACCTTTTAACAATGTCTTCTGCATCTTGCTTGGCTGTCAACCAATAGAAACCTTGTCGGAAGGCTTTTGAAACAAGGGCGCGTGAAGAAGCATGATGTCCACATACGCCGGCATGTATCTCATCCAACAACTCTCTGCCTTCTTCGGGCGAAATGCAGCGTTGGTAAACACCAGTGGTGCTACGCTTGTACAATTCACCTTTGATTATTGTAAATGCCTTGGCTCTTCTTATTATTTGCCTTTTCAAAACCTCATCATCCGGTAACTCCTGATTGATCAGGAAGTCCAAATATGGCGTCGTCCAATCCGGCTTTACCAAGTAGACGGCATAGCTAGCACTATCAACTGGTTCTGCCGACTCTGGGTCAAGGAGGTCTGCTCCTTTAATTGACGGCTTGTGTAGGTGTTCCAGGAAAACATCTTTTGGTACCTTTTTGCGTTCAGATCCCATCCTGGCAAGTGTATCTGCCGCCTCATTTTGAGTTCTTGGGATATGGCGGACCTCGTAGCCTAGAAAACACTTGGCGAATTCGTCAACGGTAGCTCGATATGCCGCCATTGTTTCGCTCTTTGTGTCCCAAGTACCACGTATCTGTTGCGCCACCAAATCTGAATCTCCGTAACAGAGGACACGTTGGACGCCAAGTTCCTTGGCAATGTGTAAACCATGAAGGAGAGCTTCGTATTCAGCAACATTATTAGTTGCCTTGAAGTGTATTTGTAACACATAACTAAGCTTGTCTCCTTGAGGGTTTCTTAAAACAATGCCAGCCCCCGAGCCCTGGAGCATTTTTGATCCATCAAAGTGCATGATCCAGTATGCATCTTCAGGGAGAGGTACTTCGTCCATGGCCTCCGTCCAATCAGCTACGAAATCAGCTAAGGCTTGAGACTTAATGGCCGTTCTGGGCTTATACGAGATGTCGAAGGCGGCAAGTTCAATGCCCCATTTGGCAACACGGCTTGTTGCATCTGTATTATTGATGATATCCCCCAGAGGTGCCTTGCTCACCACGGTTATTGAATGTTCCTGGAAGTAGTGCCTTAACTTCCTGGCGGGGTAAAAAACAGCCAAACCATCGTGATGCAGGACGTGCTGCGGTCTGTTCGCGGCTATGCGACCCGGGTTGCCAACATGGTTGACATCCGCAAGTTCTACAAGGAACACCCGGACCCGCATGTTGCCGTTGCTGATCCCTCCTTGGCAGATCCTGAAGCTTCCCGCGGCGAAGAAGGCGAAGCCGGAACCGACAAGCGCAGCCCCAAGGATGGCGGAGCCAGCCCCAAGAATGCCGGCGTTAGCCCCCAGGATCTCTCCACCAGCTCTACGAAGGCGGCAATCCCTTAGACTTCCTCCTGCAAAGGCAGCACAAAACACTGCGTTAATCTGTTAACGCATAAAACTTTATTTTGGGTTGTAAATATTTATGGGCCAACTTTTATGCTACACTTGGCGGTAGGCTTACTTAAGTGGCCCGCCTTAATATGTATCTCGCCTGCATGTTTAGCTTTTTCATATGTTGGCGGAACCTCATCTTAGTTACTTTAGCTGAGCCAACCAGGTGCAATACCAACTAATTTAGACTCAGAGACCAAAGCCAGCATGTTGGTGCCAACGACATACTACTAGGCGACCCACATACAAACAGACAGATAAGCATATTAGGCGGTGCAAAGATTGTTTGCGTTTTTTAGCCGGCAGACGGCAAATGTCAAAAAGTTTGGACCTTAGCACGGAGCAAAACTTATTTTATTTGGTAACTTTTATGACAACAGATATATGATTGCGAGAAAAGACAAAAGATGGCATGATCCCAAAACTGAATGAGCAAACCACAGACTTTTATTTCATAATCATATAGTACTTATTACAATGTGGAAATTGCTAAGTGTAAAAAGGACGTAGCTGCTCAATGTTCCAGGGTCGCTTGGTTTCTTCGTACTTGTCGTCAACCTTCCTTTTGCGCTTGCGACCTCGCTTCTTCTTGTATCCGTCACGTGCATCGACCAAGTAATAAGAACCATTGAGCAACACCTTACTGACCACAAAAGGTCCTTCCCAAGGCGGGGATAACTTATGCAAGCCCTTTCTATCTTGGATTAGGCGGAGAACCAGGTCACCCACTCTAAAACTTCTTTGCCTCACCCTTCTGCTGTGATAACGCCTCAAACTTTGCTGATAGATGGCGGATCGCGCAAGGGCAACATCTCGTTCTTCATCAAGTAGGTCAAGGCCATCCTGTCTTGCATCTTCTGCGTCCTCCTGGACGTAGGCTTGGATTCTGGGAGAATCGTACATCATGTCGGTTGGCAACACTGCTTCTGCGCCATAGACTAAGAAGAAAGGAGTAAACTTGGTTGATCTGTTTGGAGTTGTGCGTAAACTCCAAAGGACAGACTGCAATTCATCCACCCAAGCCCCAGCCGCTCTGTGCAATGGTACTTCGAGACGTGGTTTGATTCCTTGTAGGACTAAACCATTTGTACGCTCTACTTGACCGTTTGCTTGCGGATGCGCGACGGAGGCTAGATCTAGGCGGATACCATGCTTATAACAGTATTCCTCGACTTCGCCTTGCGACAAGTTAGTGCCATTGTCGGTGATAATGCTATGAGGCACCCCGAACCGAGAGATTATTCCCCACAGAAAGTTTGCGGCTGTGGCGCCGTCTAGCTTTTTGATAGGCTTAGCTTCAACCCATTTGGTAAACTTGTCTACAGCCACAAGTAAATGTGTGTAGCCACCAGGCGCCGTTTTAAACGGACCAACCATGTCCAAGCCCCAGACTGCGAAAGGCCACGTGATGGGTATTGTTTTAAGCTCTTGAGCCGGCATATGTGATTGTCTGGCATAAAGTTGGCAGCCCCTGCACCTTTTAACAATGTCTTCTGCATCTTGCTTGGCTGTCAACCAATAGAAACCTTGTCGGAAGGCTTTTGAAACAAGGGCGCGTGAGAAGCATGATGTCCACATACGCCGGCATGTATCTCATCCAACAACTCTCTGCCTTCTTCGGGCGAAATGCAGCGTTGGTAAACACCAGTGGTGCTACGCTTGTACAATTCACCTTTGATTATTGTAAATGCCTTGGCTCTTCTTATTATTTGCCTTTTCAAAACCTCATCATCCGGTAACTCCTGATTGATCAGGAAGTCCAAATATGGCGTCGTCCAATCCGGCTTTACCAAGTAGACGGCATAGCTAGCACTATCAACTGGTTCTGCCGACTCTGGGTCAAGGAGGTCTGCTCCTTTAATTGACGGCTTGTGTAGGTGTTCCAGGAAAACATCTTTTGGTACCTTTTTGCGTTCAGACCCATTCTGGCAAGTGTATCTGCCGCCTCATTTTGAGTTCTTGGGATATGGCGGACCTCGTAGCCTAGAAAACACTTGGCGAATTCGTCAACGGTAGCTCGATATGCCGCCATTGTTTCGCTCTTTGTGTCCCAAGTACCACGTATCTGTTGCGCCACCAAATCTGAATCTCCGTAGCAGAGGACACGTTGGACGCCAAGTTCCTTGGCAATGTGTAAACCATGAAGGAGAGCTTCGTATTCAGCAACATTATTAGTTGCCTTGAAGTGTATTTGTAACACATAACTAAGCTTGTCTCCTTGAGGGTTTCTTAAAACAATGCCAGCCCCCGAGCCCTGGAGCATTTTTGATCCATCAAAGTGCATGATCCAGTATGCATCTTCAGGGAGAGGTACTTCGTCCATGGCCTCCGTCCAATCAGCTACGAAATCTGCTAAGGCTTGAGACTTAATGGCCGTTCTGGGCTTATACGAGATGTCGAAGGCGGCAAGTTCAATGCCCCATTTGGCAACGCGGCCTGTTGCATCTGTATTATTGATGATATCCCCCAGAGGTGCCTTGCTCACCACGTTATTGAATGTTCCTGGAAGTAGTGCCTTAACTTCCTGGCGGCGTAAAAAACACCGTAGACCAATTTCTGGTAATGCGGATAACGCTGTTTTGAGGCGGAAAATACTTCACTGATGAAGTAAACCGGACGTTGTTCCGGCAAGTCTGAAATTTCCGTCTTGCGTTCCACAACCAGTACCACACTAACAACTAAGTTAGTTGCGGCAATATAGAGCAGCATTGGTTCCTGCGAACGAGGAGCTGCCAAAATTGGAGCAGACGTTAACGCGTCCTTGAGTTGCTGCAAGGCGGCGTCTGCTTCGTCTGTCCACTCGAAGTTGTCGGATTTCTTCAGAAGCCGGTAGAGAGGCAGCGCCTTCTCACCAAGACGGCTAATGAAACGACTGACGGCAGCCGCCGATCCGGCAAGTCGCTGCACGTCCTTCAGGTCCTTGGGCCTGGATATGTTGAGGATCGCTTTGATTTTTTCTGGATTCACCTCTATCCCTCGTTCGGAAACGATAAAGCCAAGCAATTTGCCGGCAGGAACCCCGAAGACGCATTTTTTCGGGTTGAGTTTCATCCTGTATACCCGGAGGCTATCAAAGGTTTCTCTCAAATCATCAAGCAAATCTGCCTTCTTTCTTGACATGACGGCAATGTCGTCAACATAGACGTGAACATTGCGGCCAATTTGCTCGTGAAGGCATCTTTGCATACACCGCTGATACGTTGCGCCGGCATTTTTTAGACCGAAGGGCATCGTGATGTAGCAGAAGGTCCCATAGGGTGTAGTGAACGCTGTTTTGATTTGGTCGGATTCTCGCATTTTGATTTGGTGGTACCCGGAGTACGCATCCAAAAAGCACAGCAGCTCGGAGCCGGCTGTGGAGTCTATGACCTGATCTATACGAGGCAAAGCAAAGTGGTCCTTAGGACAGCACTTGTTCAAACCGGTATAATCAATGCACATTCTCATTTCCTTATTAGGTTTTGGAACCATTACAGGATTTGCCAACCAATCAGTGTGTACTACCTCCCTAATGAACTTGGCTTCTTGCAACTTGATGATCTCCTTCCCTATTGCTGTCCGCTTCTTCTCACCGTAGCGTCTTATTCCTTGCTTCACTGGTTTGGCTCCTTCGTAGACGTTAAGAGAATGCTCGGCAAGTTCCCTCGGGACACCTGGCATGTCGGCTGACGACCATGCAAAGATGTCCTGATTCTCACGGAGGAACCTGACGAGCGCGCTTTCCTATTTGTCGTCCAAGCCAGCCCCTATGGTGACTTGCTTGGAGCTGTCACCTGGGACCAGATCCGCCTTCTTTGTGTCTTCGGACGCCTTGAAAGTGTTCTTTTGCTCAGCGGTCTTTACATGCTCCGGCAACTGTGATGTATCGAGCTCTTTCTTCAACATGGCTAACTCCTCTGCGTGGAGGACTGCCTCAGCGAAGGCGGCATTGCCACGCTCACACTCCTTTGCTTTCTTGAAGTTGCCACTGATGGTAATTGTACCATTGGGTCCCGGCATCTTCAGCTTGCTGTATATGTAACACGGGCGAGCCATGAATTTGGCGAAAGCTGGCCGTCCAAAAATGGCGTGGTAGGCACTTTTGAAGGGGACTACTTCGAACCTGAGATACTCCGAGCGGTAGTTTGTCTCAGGCCCAAAAGTAACCTCCAATCTGATGCTTCCCATTGACTTGCTTGCTTTCCCGGAACAATGCCATGAAACTTGACTTTGCTATAGTCAAGCTGGCTTTCCGACAAGTTCATGCGCTTCAGAGTGTCCGCGTAGATGATGTTGAGGCTACTGCCGCCATCCATCAACACCTTGGTGAGCCTGAAGTTATCGACAATAGGGTCGACGACAAGGGCGTATTTGCCGGGGTGAGGAACGTGATCTGGATGATCATCTCTATCCCAGTTATTGGCTCCTCTGACCAGTCTAGATACTGGGGAACGTCTGGTACTGTGGCGTTTAGCTCGCGCATCTCCGCCTTTTCTTCTTTTGCCGAAGGAGTGCCCAGGAAGCACACCAATTGGCCATGTACCTTGGGATATTTCCTTTCTTTACGCATCAGCTTGGGTTCCTCATCCTCTGACATGGACATAGCCCCATCATCGTCTTCCTTCTTTGTCTTCTCAGCCTTTTTGCTCTTTTTTGATTTCCAGCCAACCTCGGGGTTTCTTGAAGTCCTCCATGAACCGGCATTCCCCTAATGTGTGGTTGACTTTGCCTAAGGACGCGTGGATTGGGCAGGCAAGGCTTTCGCCTGATCATACGTCAGGCGCTGCTTGCTGGAGCCGCCATCTTTACCCTTTCCTTTCCACTTGCGGTTGCTGCCTTTGCCTTCGAAGGCGGCGGCGACCTCGTTTGATGGTCCGGCTTTGTCATCCTGGGGAGCCTTGCGTTTGTGACTTGCTCGCCTGTTTGGCGCCATATCATGTGCGCCATCTCCATCGCGTGCATCGTCATCCGCCTGTGCGTACATGGCTGCTACTTCGAGCATGACTCCGAGATCCTTGACTTGCATGCGTACGAGCTTATGTCTGAGACTTGAGCCCTTCAGGAGGCCCGTGGTGAAGGCATGGATTGCTTGATTGTCGTCTACGTTCTCGCAGCTTGCCTTTGTTTGAATCCACCTTGCCAAGAAGCTTGTAGCTGTTTCATCTGGCTTTTGCACGCAACGAACCAAATCTGTGTATGTATTGGGTCGCTTGTACGTGCCTTGGAAGTGCTGCGTGAACACCTTTTCCATGTCATGCCAGCTATGAATGCTTTTCTCCGGCAAGTTTTCGATCCAGCTTCGGGCTGTCCCCTCCAACATGAGGGGAAGGAAGCGTGCGCGACGAGGCCATTGCCTCCAGCAATTTCAACTGCCAGCGCGTAGTCCGACAACCATGAGTTTGGCTTGTCCGCTCCATTGTACCTTTGATGAGTTTTTGACACTGACGTCATGTCTCTGGGTACTTGAACGTTGCGGATGGCTGGGCCAAAGCACTCAGGTCCTAGATAGGCATCTTGCTTTCCAGCCTTGATGTCATTGAGACGATGTCTCGCGTCTTGCGGACTGAGCTGTTTGCCAGATCTATCAGCATGTGGCTCGTCCTGCGCTGCCCGGCTGTGCCTAGGCTCATTGTTGTGTCCCCGGCTTCCGCCTTCGTGCCTGGGCACTGGTGGTGGGGACTGTGTGCGGTCCCTGCTTCTTCTTGGCGGCGGGGCATCGTCGCGGTTGCCGCCACCCTTGGCGGCTGCTTGCTGCCCCTGCTTCCGCCTTCATCCCGCCTAGGCGGAGGAGGTGAGGCCTTGCGCCTGTTGCCGGTCCTGGATGCCTCATCACGCTGCCTTTTTGGAGGTGGTGATTTGCGTGGGTCTTTCTCCTTGTCCTTCCCTTTTCCGTGGCTACTGGAACCGGACGGATCTTCTGGGTTGCCACCGGCCGCAGCTTTGCAAGCGTTGGATTTTGATTCCAACTTTCCTCCCCTTGCGTCCGCCATGTCGGCGCGAGAATCAGCACGGGCCTGCTGCTCTAGAGCTTTGCGAGCAAGGATCGATGCGTAGTAGATCTTCTCGTCCTTGTCATAGTCATCATTGTTGAGGATGTCCAAGGCGGCCGCAGTGTTGAGGACAGGTGTTGCGAGGATGACGTCCCCGTTCTTGTCCTTACGCTGCGGTGCTGTAGCCCACTCGAAACCAAGCTTTTGGGCAGGGGATTTGAAGGTGTCATGATCCCTGCCTTTCCTACCTCTCTTCTCCGCCACTTGTCCTGCCGGCTTGGGCAATGGGGTGGTGGTGAAAAGATTACGCTTGGGGTCGCACTTGGCAGTTATCTTGGCGTTTTCCTCCTTGGCTTCGTCGAGGAGGCTCTGGACCTCTGCTTGCTTGCTTTTGAGGTACTCAGTTTGCTCCACCAAGGTGTTCCGAAGTTTCTCCAAATCAGCCGGATTGGTTTTGTCGTTTACCGGCGTGTGAAGAACTTCCGCCAGAGCCGCCATGCTTCCTATCTTGCTGGGCTCGCCCTTCTCCAGATTTTCTTCTTTGGAGCCCCAGGAGGCTCTGGAAACTGTGGATCGGTTGCCGGGGTCCCCAGGTTGGCGGCGTCAGTTGCCGCCTTCTCTGAAGCTGCGCCGGTGACATCCGCCACAAAGATCTGCTGCATGTTGACGGAAGAGCCCGTAGCCGCCTCAGATGGCGGAGGATCAGGTGTAATAAAACACTTCTTGACCCGTTGCTCAAACATGCTGGCAGAATCTTCTTCGGAATCAGAGTCTACGTTGACGTGAACGGTAGATCTGGATCCGGCATCCGACATCACATCATCCTGGAGTGCAGGAAGAATAGATTCGGGATCTTGACTGTTGGGCTGGGAGTCTGATCCCAGTCCCGTCATGCCGACAAAGTGTAGATCTGAATCTGCGGACTCCTCAGAGGAGGCAAACTCAGATCCGTCTTGATTGTAGGGCGGGTGGGATGGCGAATAAATTCGCGGCAACCCATACGCCTCAGAAGTGTAGCCGATGAACACATCGACGCCGCCAAACGGCACAACTCCGCATCCGACAATGTAGTCGTCTGCGGGGATGTAGGACTCGTCGCAGCTGATGTAGTGACTGTCGCCGTAGCGAACAGCGCGCCGACGGCGATTGTTTCGCCGATGCCGCCAAGAGTTCCCGCCTGGAACGTGACGCCTGACGCCTTAGGCCCCACGGTGGGCGCCAACTGTCGTCGTATCGGCATCTTGGATAGGAGACGGGGTCCTGCTAGCCGAGGGTGAACGTAGGGCAAGAAGGTGGACGTCGTCAAGGTCGGGATTGTACACGGCGGTTTACCCAGCTTCAGGCACCACGGCGGTGGCGGTGCCCTACGTGCTGCTATAACTCACTATAAGGCAATATCGCCGTGAACAGGTTACAATGAGTTGGTTGTCTATCAAAGAGTTGCCCTAAAGGCGTCCCGAGGTCCAGCTTATATAGGCGGCTGGACCTAGGGTTACAAGGTGAATACGTATCCAGCAAGTATACGGAGTCCTAAACCTAGCCGGCAAGTATGCCGCCTTCCGTCTTGGTCTTGGTGGCTTCATGGGCTTCAGTCTTGGGCCTCCTCCTTGCCGGCATCCGCCTTCCTTGGTCGTCAGCTATCTGGGCCGCCCGGTAGGCAAAGCCTTCACCACCACTGCGGGCCACCCTGGACTAGCCGGATTGATCCATGCTGGTGATACCCCTAGTAGGTATATCCCCAACAGGTGGAGGTAAAGACCCTACTTCCTGCTTGTCTGTTATTGATCGTGTGAGATTATGCGATTACAAGGGGTCTCGGGAGTCTTTAACCGACCTAGTTTACACGTATGGAAAGTCTAAACCGACTATGCCTATGTCTAATCTTGGAGGGTACTCCATCTTCTTGGGCCTCTTGTCTTGGGCTTCGAGTAGACTCTTCGCTATTGGGCCTTAGTCGTTACGTGCACCAGGTACCCTCATGGTAGGGTACCCGAGATGTACATCCATGTCAAGAGCACACCACCTCACTAGCCTAGCGCCATCACGGGAGGAGACGACAGCACAACGAAGACAGGGCCGGAGGACCAGGACCCCAAAGCTGACGTTGTCGCCTCGTCAACCGCCTGCAGGGGACGGAGACTCGACAGAGCTGAAGACCTCCGAGCACCAAAAACCGCCGGCCCCTCGACGACGCCCCAAAGGAGGACGACGCAGAGGAGAAGAGGCAGCGCCACCACCCTCTACTCCGGCACCGCCTCTACCTCCAAAGCGCTGCCAGAAGGAACCCTAACTACCCTATGTACAAGGCCCGACAGAGATCCGGGGTTCCCCCACCCTCCCGCCGCCGACAAGGCCAGCGGAGGGCGAGGGAACCCGTGGTTCGCCGGCGTAAACGGTGGAGAAAACGAGATTCGCCTCTGGCTACTGTTCATAAGAGAGGGGAACAAAGGCCTAGTGTTAAGTATACAAGAAAGAATGTTGTGCATTTTTTGGAGGGGTGTCATGGGTGCACCCAAGTACAGATAATGCAACTGAAAAAAAATAGTGTAACGTACAAATAGCGGCATTTTGCCAAGTTTGTAGACTCCAAAATCAAGAAAACTAAAAAAATCCTTACAAAAAGAGAAACCTGAAAATATCTCCGACCTGCTGAGTCATTCGCCCGTTTTATGTCGGCTCTCACCGGAGATAGTGGCGTGTAGAGATGCCGTCCCGACCCGATCAGCAGTAGCAAGTGGGGGTTGGTGGCGGCTCGAGAAACGAAAACGTAAACCCTAGACTGGAGACGCTCCCCGGCCGAAAATATCTTCTCGAAAATATCTTCTCGTGACTAGGGTCCAGATATTTAGAAAACTCCTCCCAGATCCTTATCCCGCGGTCCGCCAATCGTGGGCTGGCCCAGAAACTTAGAAAACTCCTCGAGCCCATCAAGCCGGCCGAAAATATCTCCTCCCAGATCCTTATCCCGCGGTCCGCCCGTGCGCCGTCGGATCCCATCTCGACGGCTCCCCTTGCGCCGCGCGGCCTATAAATTCGGGGGTAGGGCAAGCCTTGACTCCTCGTGCTTTCACAAGGTGGGTTGGCTTCTCCTCCCCCTTTACCAGTCCTCGGTTCCCGGTTCCGGTTCGTTAGGGTTTAGTGGGAAGAATGGCGGAAGAGTACCGTTGCTTCGTGGGCGGCCTCGCCTGGGCCACGGACGACCGCTCCCTCGAGCAGGCCTTCTCCAAGTACGGCGACATCACCGACTCCAAGGTATGGCCTCCGTCCCCATCTCCGGTTGAGGTTTTGCGCTGTTTCCGCGGTAGATCTATTTATGTAGAGGGTTCTGTATTCTGGATCGTAGGTGGACATGTAGATCTGCTGCTCTTATGCTCGTTTCACTCCATGTATCCTAGATCTGAGTTCGAGATCTGACTGTTTCGTCTGCGCAGATCATCAACGACAGGGAGACTGGCCGTTCCCGCGGGTTCGGCTTCGTCACCTTCGCCTCCGCGGATGCGATGCGCAGTGCCATCGAGGGGATGAACGGACAGGACCTCGACGGCCGCAACATCACCGTCAACGAGGCCCAGTCCCGCAACTCCGGCGGCGGCGGCGGTCGTGGTGGCGGCGGTGGTGGCTACGGCCAGCGCCGTGAGGGCGGCGGTGGAGGCTACGGCGGTGGCGGCTACGGAGGTGGTGGTGGCGGCTATGGCCAGCGCCGTGAGGGCGGAGGCGGCGGCTACGGTGGTGGTGGCGGCGGCGGCTACGGCGGCGGCGGGGACTCCGGTGGCAACTGGAGGAACTGAATGGTGGGGCCCCCGTGGCCAGTTATCCCTTGTGTTACTTGTTATCGATCCCAGAGTATCCTAGGTCTCACTCCATCGCTTAGGGTTTGAGACGATTATGGTTACCGTTAGGTGTCTGTCCGTGATGCTACCTGTTCCTGTGTTACCCTGTTCCATGTCACTCTTCCGTTCGCTATCCTGAAGAAAATGAAATGAGAAAATGAGTGGGCAAGTTCTGTTCGAATCTCTTGTGTCTTGCTGTTTGTTTTACGAGACTGCGAGTTCCGTTTGTTCTTTAATTTTCTTGCTGTGCCGGCCGCGTCCGCTTGCCAATGCTAGTTGTTTTTTGTTGGCATGTTTTGAAGCAAATTCTATTTTATCGTGATAGATACAATTTCTACGCGAATGATCTGAAAATGATTTGCTGTTATTTTGTTCAGTGATAGCAACCCTGTTCTTCAAGCGCACCTGAGACGAGTGTTAATTGTAAATTTCTAAATTCAGTTGTATAACCTAATAGGTTCTGAATCTGAATCTGAGGCATGTAGGGTATGCTGATCATATATTTCCAGGTTAACTGCATTCATCTTACATGGTATCGGCAAAAATGATGTGTATAAAAAGTATAAACTAGTATTGCAAAATTGCTGTTGTTGAAAACCAGGCGATTGATGATGTTTCTATTCCAAGTCAGGAGATGCATGTCAGAGATTGTCAGATAGATTCTACTCCCTCCGTTCCACAAGATGTTTTAGACTTATGAATCTAGACATGCATGTGTAACACCTAAAAATCTTATATTGTGGAACGGAGGGAATATTACACAATTTCCGTGGTTTTTAAGAGCATCTTGAATGTCTTGCTTAACACCACCAATGAAGCTTATAACCAGTCACTGTTCAATCAAAATTCAAAAACCTACAAGAACAGTCCAAAAAACTGAAAATTCCTTGGATGGATGGAGTGGCAACGAGATGGGTAGTTCAAGTTGGTTTATTATTCTTGCTGAGTCTGCACTCAGGGTCTTTGAGCCTTGAACGCTACACTCTCTCCGCTGATATTTTGGTTCAAGTTGGTGCAAGTTGTTGATATTCTGATGCAAATGGAAAGACATCCCCACTTTTATTGCCCATAGTTATCCATAAAGTGGCATTGATATTTTTGATACACAATGAATGGGCAAATATGCAATTTGCTTTCGCTTTGTGAAACGCTGAAAGCATTTGCAAATGACGAATCAGTCCAGATCATAAATCCGAGAAGCGACGTCCTGAACAAGCCAGTCGAAACCATCGAGGAACAAACGGGAGAGCTCTCTGGAGACTTGCCCCTGTGGCGATTGGCGACGTGCCGCTCTCTAAACTCTCCCCTTTTCCGCTCGCTCTGATTCCAAAAAATTCCCCACAATCCCAATCCAACTCGACCCCAAAATCAACCTCAAATCCACAGCCACTCTCCTCATCATCAACTTCCTAGATCTACCACAAGCAATCATGGAAGGGAACGAGGATGAAAGCAGAGAGGAAGAACAGAGAAGCCGCCGGGAGATGTCAGGAGTGCCGGATCTGGCGATAAACATGCAGGCGATGACTATTGCAGATTTGAGAATCACCGAAGTTCATGCTAGCCAGCTTCAGCAAGAAGAAGAAGAAGTAGACTTCAGCTTCTGTTTGCTCATGAAAATAGCCTGTACAGGAGGTACGCCGAGAACCACCACCAAGCAGGTCCTGCAGCAGTCGATGGCCAAAGCCTGGAGGAACAACTACTATGCAATCTCTCAGGTATCCGACTCGGTTTTCCTAGCTCACTTTCGATCGCAAGAAGCCATGATGTCAGTTTTTTTGCGTCAGCCATGGACTACCGGTTCAGATAATTTACTGCTAGATTGGTTTGACCCTGAAGATGAGGTAAAATCTAGTCGAGACTACAGATTCGAGTACATCTTTGTTACAGTCAGAGCTTACGGTATCCCTAGAGCAGCTAGATCCATCTCCTTGCTTGCTGACATTCTCAATCAAGTAGGAGTTGTCTCGGAATTTCATGTTCTGCAGCAAAATATGCTATATGCTAAGCAAGATTACATCTGGGGAGTAGCAAAAATGAGAGTAAGCCAGCCGGTTAAGGACAGATTGCAGGTTGTATATCCGGATAGTAGTTCAGGGTTTGCATATCTACACTACGAGAAGATTAAGAGGATTTGCTCCTTCTGCGGAATCATGTTTCACAATGTGCAGCACTGCCCAGCACGAAACAGTATTCTCAGGGAAAGATCAAAGAGAGGAATGCCAGTGCATGATATTCCACCTCAAAGGCTCGGACAGTGGATTATAGATGAAGATTTGGTGCCTTTGGAAGCAATTCGAAGTGCGTCAATTACCAACATTGGGCAGCAACAGAGACCCAATCCAATCCTTGAGAAACTCCAGAAGCTTTTTGCTGACGATCCGAAAGGGAAAGGGAAGCAAGTTGATCAATCTCAGACAGTTCATCAGGAGTTTCCTTATCAGCTACAAGTACACAGCAATAAAACCGAGCACACAGAATTTCAACAATTGGGTCCATGCAACACGTTTCAGCCAAATCCACTGACCCACTCTCAGGACAACACAGGGACATGGTCTGAGCCAGGAATGGGCCAACAGCTCTGGTCTACTGAAGATACATCCCGTCTGCTCTCGCAATTTCCAGTTGCTGCTCCCTTTTTCACTCACCAAAGCCAAGCGTCTAAGCGGCCGGCACCGAATGAAAATCCAGTTGCTGCTCCTCTAGCAAAAAAAATTAACTCAGCTCCCAAGCCGCAATATTCCGACTACCCATCATGATTCTCCGCACCAGATCCCTACTGGAGAGGGTCAGGCCAGCCTCCTCCCCGATGCAGTAAACTTTCAGGTGAAGATCGACACCAAGAAGAATGCTCTTGATCAGACAGTTGCTGCAGATCGGTCACACTCTCCAGCTAATGCACATCGAGCTATCCATCTAGGAGATCTTGGAGGAAGCGGAGCCAGAACAACTGCTGATGGAATTGATGCTGCAACAATAATAGCAGACTCGGCAGAGATTACCAATGGGGGAACAACAAGAGATGTAGGTGCAGCCGATGCAGAAGGCAGGATTCGTCGTCGCCCTCGAGGATGGGATGTTCCACCGCCCACTCAAACTGGAGGTAACGATCAATCTGCTACAAGGACTTTTCATCAATCTAGCACTGCCATTCGGTCCCATCAAGGAAACCCCAGCAAAGTGGGGCCGATCCGTAACCCCCGCAGACATCGTAGTGCATCTGTGGGAAGTGTGATGCACCCATACATTCGATCACCTCGAAGACAGATTCCAAGAGGCAGCAGAACAAGCACCCCAGAGCATGACTCATGGCCGATTCACACCCCTTCACCAAATTGGTCACCAGGCACACCAAATTCTCACCAAGGAGCTTTCTTACCTCCACAAATGCCTGACAGCTACTATGTGCCTATGGATGCTGGTAATATGGCTTTTGGTCAAGGAAGGCAGGGACATGATGGAGATGAAGCTCAATCTTCAGCTACTTATCCTAGCGAGGGAGTTCACCTTCAACAAGATCGTGGAGACAACAATCAAGGCATGGAAATATATCAAGGGGCAATGGCGCCAGCCCATGAGGCGCCACGGGCGCCATGAGGGCCCTCGGATGGAACTGCCAAGGTATGGGCAAGACCTTGAGCAGTACCAAGATGGTTCACCTTGCCCGACTGATCGACTCCACTAAAGCTCAGGTAATTTTTATCTCTGAAATTAAATCTTCCAAAGTTAAATCTGTCGATCTTATTACTAGGTTTAATATGTCTAATAGCTTTGTAGTTACCTCGCGGCGTCGCTCCGGAGGGCTGTGGCTGATGTGGAACGACGACCTGGATATCTCTGTGTATACCACTAGCTTTTACCTTATCTTAGCCACTGCTAGAATTAGATCTGGTAATCAGAAGTTTGGTTTAATTTGTATATATGGCGATCCTTATCATAGACAGACTAGTTTAATCTGGGATCAGATCGCCTCTTTTGTGTATGATAACTCTAACCTCCCAATGCTATGTATGGGTGACATGAATGATCTTTTGTATGACATAGACAAGAATGTCCCTGTAACTAATCGTTCTCGCTTAAGTGCCTTTCAATCTCTTGTGAAATCTTGCGGTCTCTTTGACTTGGGTTACAGTGGGCCTGCGTATACCTGGACAAATAAACGTTTTTCTTCGAACCCAATTTATGAAAGACTTGACCGATGCCTGGTTAATGCTGAATGGTGTTCTCTTTTTCCTATTTCAAATGTGTACAACCTGCCTCTAATTCACACAATAAGTGATCATGCACCAATTCTTCTTTCAACTGAAGGTACTGTGCGCCATTTCAAGCGACCTTTTAAATTTGAAAATTGGTGGCTAAAAAAAAAGACTTTAATGCACATGCTAAAGAAATATGGTCCTTATCAGATAAAAAACCGGTTAACCAAAGGACTAACCATCTAGCGCAAGCTTTAAGAACTTGGTGCAGGAAAAAGAAGCCCATACAGCAGGAACTCATTGAGATAGAAGATCAAATAAAGCAGGTCCAAGCCAAGGGGATGACACCTCAAGACCAAGCTTTAGAATGCTCACTCGTCACAAGGTATGAACAATGCTTAACAAATCTTACTGATTCCTATATGCAGCGAGCAAAGAAGAACTGGATAAAAGATGGAGACAAGAATACAGCCTACTTCCACAGAGCCATTCTCAAGAGGAGAAGGAGGAACATGATTGTTTCAATCAAAGATGAAAATGATATCATGCAGCACATGCCAAAACAAATAAGCAATACCTTTGTCAACTACTTTCGACATATTTTTGCATCAACTAACAACAATGCTGGCAGGCCCTATCTTCATACACAGATTCCAGCAAACAGTGCAGACTACACCTACACGGTGCCAAACAAGCAGGAACTTCTAGAAACACTACAAGATATGAAAAGAAATGCATCGCCTGGACCGGATGGTTTCAACGTCGAATTTTATCTTGCAACCTGGAGCTGGATAGGAAATGACGTCACAAATCTGGTTAGTTCCTTCTATCACTCAGGGATCATGCCTCAACATATTAATGATACTCATATTGTGTTAATTCCTAAAAAACTTGTTGCACTAGTTCCAGCTGATTATAGACCTATTAGTCTTTGTAACGTAGTCTATAAGCTCATTGCGAAAACACTTGCTAATAGACTCAAACCTCATCTCCCGGACCAAATTAATCATTCCCAACAAGCTTTTATTGAAGGGAGACGCATTAGTAACAACATCATCATCGCACAGGAAATAACTCACTCTTTTTCACTTTCTTCATGGAAACATCAAGCTTTTATGCTTAAAATAGATCTTGCAAAAGCTTTTGATCGTCTCGAATGGAACTTCATCGTAGCGGCACTCTCACGTCAAGGACTACATGGTCATTTCATAAATCTAATCTATGCCTGCATTTCCTCGCCCACCTTTTCGGTTGTCATTAATGGTCAACCATTTGCGAAATTCCAAAGCGACAGAGGAATACGACAAGGATGCCCACTCTCGCCATACCTATTTGTTTCAGCCATCAATGAACTGTCACTATCTCTTCAAGACGCAATGGAGAACAAGTACCTTCAGGGCATAACGCTAGGACCAAATTGTCCTCGCATCCATTCTCTTATGTTTGCCGATGACCTTCTCATCTGCGGTGAAGCCACTCTTCAAGAAGCAGTAGCAATGAACCAAATCTCAACACTTTCTGCTTTGTCTCTGGACAAACTCCTAACTGGTCTAAATCGGGTATTATTTTTAGCAAACACGTACAACCTAATGAAGCAAACGCAATCAAAACCATTTTCCCGGTTCAAGACATGGATGCTTCCTTCATTCATCTTGGTCACCCTCTCATCCTTCCGGCAAAAAACAGATCTTCAGCATATCATTTTGTAATTGACAAATTTAAATCTAAACTCAGTACCTATAAAGCAGACAAACTCTCTCACGCGGCAAGGCTTGAGCTCATAAAATCTGTTTTCTCTTCTATTCCAGTGTACTATATGTCAAACATTCTCTTTCCCAGGAAACTCATAGCAAAACTCACAGCTATTATAAGAACCTTCTGGTGGACGGGAGTAAGAGAAGAAACAGCCACAAAAAGCCTTTGCCTCAAAGCTTGGAAAGATCTCTGTGCTCCAAAAAAAGAAGGCGGTCTAGGAATTAGGAACCTGCAAGCTGTAAATCAAAGCCTTATTCTCACAGCAGCTTGGCGAATTGCCAAAAACCCGAATGACCAACTTCATCTTGTTCTTCAAGCAAAATATTTCCCAGGTTCCTCAATCTGGCGCCCCAAACCAAATATTCCTAAATCAGCTTTCTGGGCCTCTATCCTCAAAGTCATGCCAATACTTAAAGCCAATACTTCCTATCAACTAACTCAGGGCAACATATCCATTTGGACCACGCCTTGGTATCCGTCCTGGAACACTATTTACAATGACTTAATTATTCAACCTACTGGATTCACTTACCCTAACCTGGTTAAGGACTTATGGATACCCGACCAAAAAACTTGGAATGAAAACCTTATCAATACTCTTTTTACACCCTCTGCGGCTATCACAATAAAACAAACTAAAATAATAGATACAGATGAGCAAGACCTTCTTTGTTGGAAACTAACACATGATGGTAAGTGCACCACAAAATCTGCATATTATGCTTGCTTGCAGGTACTGTATGAGCAAAGACAAGAAGACAGGCCGAGGAAACCAAACACACAAACAATCCAGCTACTAAATCAGGTTTGGAAATGTAAGGAGATTATCCCTAGGATTCAAACATTTGCTTGGCGATTCCTTCGAAAATCATTACCAACAGGTGCAAGAGCAGGACGTTACTCAAAGCACATAGACAAAATCTGCTGCAGGTGTGGAATGCAAGAAGATGAAGTACACCTCTTTTTTACATGTCCTTTTGTCAAAGCTGCCTGGTTCATTGCTCCCTGGTACATTAAAACTGATCTTATTGTTTACAACTGCACTAATCTGACAGATATAGTTTTAACTCTTCTTTCAATGAACCACCCTCATGCCACTATAGCAAACATTTTCACATTCATGTGGTGCATTGGAAGTCCAGGAATGACATACTTTTCCAGAGGAAAAAAGGACAACCTTACCAGATTTTTATTAATGCTCAAGCCCTTACAAATAATTTTGAAGTTTATGATCTTAACTCCTCTTATAAGCAGAAAAATAAACAGGTACAGAGGGAATTAATTACTACCAGGATGTCAAGTCCAATACAAGGTTCAACAATTAGCATCGACAATTATCCTCAAGGTACAATCATCTACACATATGCGGCATGGAAGAACCCCATCCCAGGTGTACCCCAATTACAGGAAACAGGAATAGGGATCTACATCGCAGATAACTCTACTCAAGAAGGGTGCAGAATAAAAATACAGGTATCAGCACATCAACAGGAAAATGCCTTTCAAGCAGAGGCAAAAGCGCTCTCTACTGCAGCAAAGATTGCAAATATTCTACAGGTGGACAGACCAATCTATTTAACCGATAATCAGGTCCTAGCAAAAATTGCAGCAGCAAGAACAATTAGTCATCCCCTGCTCCACTGGAATGCAAGGCATCATCTAGCAGATTTCTTCAGAGAAACAGTATATACATCGCCACAGGTGTTCCATATATCAAGGCAGTTAAATGGAGAAGCTCACAATTGCGCCAAACAGGTTCTTAGGCACAGCCTAAAACAACCTATCTATCAATGTACCAACTCAGCTCATCCGCTAGGTGCTTGTCCTGTGCTCTTAGCTTTGCAAAATGTAAACTCCCAGGACTTTGTACTTACTGCTGCAATTTGCAGCTGAGTTGGAATGAATTAGCGCCATCTGGCGCCCTTGTTTGTTCAAAAAAAAAAAAAAAAACCATCGAGGAGACCGTCTCCTGTGTAGGCGCTGCAGCCTACGATTCGCCAGTGTCTGCTTCCGTCCATGGCGTCCAAATTCAGAACCTGAAAGCCAGTGCGTAAGATCAATCAGTCACACACATCCATGACCAATTATGGAAGAGATCTAACATCGGTTTCCTGACACTAGTCACTCAGTGATCAAACCCCGGTGTATAAGTTAGCTGTCGTATTCTATCCACGAATTACTGTTAAGTCCAGTGACAGTAAGCCTGTAGTTCATCACAGTAGTTATTTCTGTAGTCATTGACCACAAATGATCCATTTGGACATGAAGCATGCTTCAGTACAAGTGTTTGAAGTACCCGAGAAAACTGGCAATTGCATAAAAGTTTAGCTATATATCCTATAGGTGCTCAATCTGAATCTTTAACTAAGAGACTCACAACTGATCACCAATGGACACTGACAACCATCAAGTACGTGGAAATTTCCGATCATTCATTTGTGGGGATATAACTGAGTGTAACTGCAATAATCTTACACATTATTTTGGGTCCAAGAAGGCTAATGTCCACATGATTAAGACTTCTCCAAATACGACAGCAACAGATTTGAAATATAGGGCAACAGATTTGTAGCCCAAATCCAAGGAAAGCATGCTAGAGATTGTCACGTAGATTCTACTATACACACATGGCACAAATTTGCTAACCTTAGCAATTTCTGCGGGTTTAAGAGCACCTTGAATGTCTTGCTTATTTGCAAACACCAGCAATGAAGCTCCAACTAGTCTCTGCTCAGTCAGAATTCAAGAATAAATAAGAACAGTCCAAATAACTGAAATCCCTAGGATAGAGTTACAAAGAGATGTGTAGTTTTATGTAGGTGCATTTGAACGATCAAGGGAGTGGAAAATTCAGAGTGGTTCTGTCCAGTGGAAGTATGATATTTCAGGAGAACGTGCAAGCTGAAAATCAATATTGACTCCTAATAATACCCATTGTCGCATTGTCCATAAAGGCCATGATAACCCACTAGGAGATATTTTTGCAAGTTATCAATTAATCGACAGAGGGCCCTAAAACAAAAGGAAATGTAAATTCTACTTATCAAATATCTATACTTAATTACTTAGTAATAATCATCTTTGTCATAGCATGATACTCCAACACTTTCAATGCTATTCAGAAAATCTGCAAACTAATACAAATTGCAAACTCTGAAAGACAAAAACCATCACTGTCTCTTAGTGCCCTAGAAGTAGTACCTCTTCCTTCAAGAGATTGTGGAGTTCAGCACGACAATTATCAAGCCTCCGGATATCTGAACTATCAACTACCCAAACTAGTCCATCAGTCTGCTCAAAGTAATTCCTCCAATAAGACCTGATAGTCTTCTGTCCCCCAACATCCCAAATATTCAAAGAGTATCTGCCAAATCACCAAATATAAATCTTCAATTCGTTTCGCCTGCGGTAATACCCACAGAGTGGCTAAACCGGCAAATGACAAGGGTGTTATCACCAGTTCAAGACAACACACTAAAACTACTAAGTATTTTAAATGAAGAAATGCAAACCCATCAAACTTGTATGTTACTTAACCAGAAAGCCTGAACTCATGACAAGTTGCTAAGTGGTTTCAGCTGCTTGTCATCTATTTTTGTTTTCTGTGCTGTTAGAAGCCTAGCTCTCGACATGTAAATCCTGCGCATTCATATGCACTACTGTGAACAGGCATGCTGGTGCAGACAAATGAAAAGCAAGCACAAGATTTCCATTTCTTATGGAGCAACAGATAAAACTGAAGTATCAACTAATTGGACTAGCCTGTGCATTTTTAATCCACGATTCTACAACAATGCCATTGAAAAGCTTATTTGATGTCATAACACCTCAGGATTGTGTTGCAGCATTTGCTGAATCTCTCCATTCCGGCAATCTTACATGCTTTAGTCTATAATCAGGGCTGTCTTAAGAAATTTAAAATTACCAATTCATTATACTGGCATTGAGAGAGAAAAAAATGTGTCACAAAACTGATGAACCCCACAGCAGCGCACGAAAAATCATCAAAACTAAGGTGCAAAGAAGAAGAAATCAACATGAGAATATGTGGTGTCACTAAACTACAACTGATGCAACTGATAACCCATCACGTAATAGTTCGTCCTAAAACAAGCAACTTTATACTACATAACAATGAACGAGGGGGTTACTGAAGAAACAGGCTACAATGAGACAGAAAGGACATGACACATACTTGTGGTACTTGATGGTCTTGATGTTGAAGCCGAGGGTGGGGCTGATGACGCTCGTATCCTCCCCATTGATCTTGAGCACGATCGTGGTCTTCCCCGAGTTATCCAGACCCCTGAGAAGAACTCAAACATCTCAGATTGCATCACCAACCGTGGATCAAGAAACCAACAGCACAAGCCCCTACTAGATCCAGAATTAGGAATCGGGAGAAATGGCGGAGACAGAATCCAATGCGAGCGGAGTGTGGAGACAACCTACACCATGAGAATGCGCATCTCCTTCTCCTTGCGCTTGATCTTTCGAATGATGCTAGGTAACCCCATCTTGGAGGCGCGCGGGGCTCTGGTTTCTGGTAGTGCTGGGATTTCTTCCCTAGAAGGCTAGGCCGAGAAAGAGGAACAGACGAGGTTTTTTTTTTTTCCTTTTTTTCCCGGAGGAACACTGGAACAGGTTGAGTCGATGAAAAACAATTTTTTTTTTGAAACGAATCGATGAAAAACAATTGAAACTGATATCATCGAAAAGTTCAGTTCTACGATTGAGTGGGTTAATAAAGATGTCTATAAACCCATGAAATTTTCCAAATTGTTTCTACGTGTAGAGAAAAAAAAGGGAAGTTCATAACTATAGAGAAAAATGCAAACGACAAAATTTAAGTCGTTGTTCAGAACTGGATTTCTCGTATTTTCTCTCTCGATAGGTTGAATATAGATTTGAAAATTTGTGAGGTTGTAGACTAATACCTTGTTAGCTCAGTAATTTTGTAATACTGATTTGTTTTCTTCATCCATCTACTTGGCCCGTGGGCTTGTTTTCTTCTGGGTTGCGGCAAGTTGGGCTAATCTATGGGCCAGCGTGGCAATAATCGCCGGTGAAAAAGTGAAACAGCTGTGTACGGTCGACCTTTATAGAGGCCCAGTAGATACAGCTGGATACTTCCAAATTGTGCTGCTCGAGCAATTCCAAATAGTTCTAAAAAAATAGCAATTCCAAATAGTTCTAAAAAGAACTAGCAATTCCAAATGCATTGGTTGTACTTTGCCCAATACAAAACAAAATAATAAAAAGACCATTTCTTTGAAAAAATTAAATAGGTGTAACGAGCTAATATTTTTAATGCACCGTGTGTACATTTACGTGCAGTTCATGGGTACTTTCAAAGGTGAGGCCAGCAAGCAGGCTTAAACAGGCTTCAACTGCCCTCCGAAAATGTAATTTTTTTTTACTACTAGTACGCTTGTGCTAGGCGGCCCATTAGCTGAGTATTCCAGCCCAACTTGCACACGCTCGCATCACACAGGCATCGTATGCGTAGCGCAACTCCTCCATCCCAGTCAGGCAAGTCGCAACGCAAGTAGAGCAGCCAAAAGGCAGAGACGGAGGCGGATAGGCGGCCACGACCGGCCGACCGGCGAGGGCGCGAGGCGGCGAGCCGGCGACCAAGGAGGGGCTGGGATGATTTCAGCCGGAACCGGGCTACATCAAGAGTCTAGCATAACAATATCAGGAGACACTCGTTGGGGCTCACACTTGAGAACCTTGCTTCGTATATTCACAATGTGGAAGGCTGTGGTGGGTGTTCTAGGAATTATAGTGATTGATCGGGAACACACATGTCAAGGTGGGGCTTTAGGTTTGCTTATTAAGATGCAATGCTTCGAATTTGTGTTCATCATGTTGCTCTTAATAAACATGTTAAACACCACAAATCAGCTCTCACTAGCTTTGTAAAGGAAGAATCAAAATATTGTTGAAGCCTTGCGTTTGGTCTTGGATGTGAAAGAAAGTTTGCAAGAGATGAGTGATAATGGGTTGGATTCTTTATTCAGCCAAGCAAAGAGCTTTTGTGAGACACATGAGATTGAAGTGCCAAATATGGATGATCATGTTGGAGTTTTGGGTCAAACTGTTCGCACCAAGAATACGACGACTCGACTCCACTATTACAAGGTTAACATATTCAATCTCGCCATTGATGCAACTCTCGCTGAAATGAATCATCGATTCAATGAAGTTTCCACCGAGTTACTTGATTGTATGGCCTGTCTTAGTCCAGCAAACAACTTCTCAAAGTTTAATGTTGACAAACTTATTCGGCTTGCTGAAATTTATGCTGAGGACTTCACAGAAGCGGACAGGTTGTTGCTAAGAATTGACCTCCCAAGATTTCTTATGAACATTAGGAGAAGTGAAGAATTTAATGGATGTCAAAATCTGTCCACACTTGCTCAGTTGATGGTTCAAACAACAAAACACACATCTTTCCAATTGGTTTATCGTCTCATTGAGTTGGCTCTCATTCTTCCTGTGGCAACTGCATCGGTTGAACGCATATTTTCAGCAATGAAGATTATTAAAACAGATTTGCGCAATAAGGTGTCCGATGAATGGCTAAATGATTTAATGGTGTGCTACTGTGAGAAAGAGATATTCAGAAGCATTCATGATGATCAGATCATTATACAGTTTCAGAAATCGAGGAATCGTAGAGGACATCTGCCACACGAGTATGATGTGATTTCTTAGAGGTACATGTCTGTTTACTAGTTTTATTAGAGAATTCACTTTGTCCTTTTGTTGTTGCTTCTCTAGTAGTGGATGTTTAGTGTGTGATTTGTATGCTTTTAACCTGAAAATTTGTGATATTTTGTCTTAAATAATTTTATGTCTTATATATTGGCTTATTTTCTACGGAAGAAGTCGTTTAGTTTAGTCGTCGTCAACTTTCAGCCTACCCTCCAAATAATTTATGGACTCGCCGTTGGGTACTTTCATATGCACCACATGTATTTTCGACTGCAACACATATGGACTTACTCACGTCAGTACTTTACGGTGCACTGTCTATGCTTTCAACATCAGCTCGAATGTACTAACTGGTCCAGTGCGTGAGTACTTTCAAATGTACTACATGTATTTAAAGTACACACATAATAGTTTTGGAAACATGGACAAAGAATTCAACGACACACAAATATGAGATATAATTTTAAAAATCTTGACGTGAGCAAACGCAATGGTGAAAATCGCTTGCAATTTGGATGCTCGGTTTAAAAAATATTTTGTTTGAATTTTGGTTTCCCATATAAATGCAGTAATATAGGATGTCATGAAACTTGGATTTTGGATTCATAGGGTTTTCAAATGCACCACATGTATTTTTGAATTTTGGATTCATAGGGTTTTCAAAAGTTTCCTTCGAGAGCCATTTGATCCATATGATCACAGCCCGTAAGAAAAATCCTACAAAAATCTTGTAGGGCCTCTTTGGTTCGCAGGATTTGAGAAACACATGAATAGGAATATTGCAGTAATATAGGATGTCATGAAACTTGAAATCATACGTGAACTAAAAATACATGAATCAATAGCAGGTGTTATTTGGTTGCACCGCCGAAAAAACACAGGGTTCTTTCAAGATGTCTCACCTCTTGCTACGAATCCAATGATTGTAGTTTAGGAAAGTACTCCATATCAATGTTGGAAGATTCAATCCTTTGAACCAAAGGGATTTTATAGGAAAAAATTGTATGGCTAGAAATTCTATACAATTTCTTTGAATTTTGTAAACCAAATAGTAATGTAAACTTTGTAGGGAAATAACATGAGGTTTAATCCCAGAAAAAATTCTTCACCACATTCAATTTTTTTTTACTCTTCTCGTAAGATTTAGTTAGACATGCCATACTTCTATTTCTACACTTTTCTTATCCTACAAAGAAGCCAACAGTGTTACAGACTTCCGTTTCCCTCTTTCTCAACCTCATTTCCACTTGTATTAGGACGACTGACGAGCAAAGAGACAGCACGCACTGTGTGACGCGAACAGAGTGTGTAAAATCTTTACAAAACTCGACATTTTATAAGGATTCCGTACAGCTGAGCTGACGTTGTTCCATCAGGACGCCCTATCGCTTAAATTCAATATTCCTCAATGGCCGGTCTCGACTTGTTACTGGAGGGCCGTAATTTGTACAGCGCGCTGCGTGCAAAGCAAGGGGGAAACAGCGGGCACGTGGTTCCACAGCTGACCCAACAGCCGCCAGAGCCCGGCCGCTTGGTTTGAATTTACCAGGGATTAGTTATCTCCATGCGTTGATTAATCTTCTTTACTACGAATACAAGTAAAATACACGCACGCATGCATGCAGCAGAATTGATAGGGAGCGCTGCCATCACAAGCTAGCGACCGGTCCTGATTTTAAGCGTTTACCTTTTGTTGGCATCCGGACAGAAACAGCGCGTCGCTTTACCTCAAAAGATTGAGCGATATCTCTCTCAAAAAAAAAGAAGGATTGAGCGATATGCCGGTTTAGTTGATATGTTCCGATCCAATAATGAAGTTATTGATGTGTGCATGTAGTTTTTGGACTGTCTATTTGTCAGTCGAGCACGGTATCATTTTTAAGGGCACGTGCTACGCGTCGGTCGGCTGATCCGCGCCAGGATCGGTCGGTTCCTTAGCCGTTCGTTTCACATCCAACGGACAGGAATCCATATAGCGTGACCAGGTCATTTTCGTGCTACAGTACGTGCATGCGGTCTTGCCGGGTCATGAAGGCAGTCGCTTTCTTACTACAGTGCCGTGGTCATGAGTGTGGAGTACGTTTCAAATATTGCGTCACAAAATTTATCGTAACAAAATCGTCCCAGCATTTTTCAAAAGATGTTGAACTCGTAATTTCTTGCAACATTCTTCCAAAAAGTAATTTTGTTGCAACAATTTTGTCGTGACAAAAATGCTGCCGAAACGTTGTCTCAACAAATAAAATTTTAAAACTAAATTCAAGTCAGAAAATGCCAAAAAAAAACTGGTATTGCAACAAATCTTTCACCCCACGTACAAAAACAACATACCATTGCAACAAATAGTTGCAACAATTTCAAAATTAAGAAATGTTACAAAACGTACTTAAACAATTTTGTTGCTGCAAATTGCTTGGCTACAAGAAACACCAACAATTTCAACAAAAATCACAAACGGTTACAACAAAATCTATGCAGTTGGAAGAGTAATAGGAACTTGATTTACTAAAGAGTAAGAAAAAAATATAATCCAAAAATGAAGGAAATATAGGACTCAATTTAATAAGAAAATGACTAAGGAATGGCCAGTTGGTGAATGGAATGAAGAAGAAAGAGTGAAAATTGTAGTGGCATATATCCATTTAACCCTAAAGAAAAAGAGAGAAACAAGTAAGGAAAGAGAATGACAAGAGAACATTACATCGAGAAGAAGATAGAAGAAGAATGAGAACCGTAACTGAAACAAATATTACTGAAGAAAGACTAAGAAAGGATAAAAATGGACTAATAATGAGACAAATGAAAATAAGACTGAAGAAAGACTAAGAAAGGAGAAAAATAGACTGACGAATGAGACAAATGAAACAAATATGACCGAAGAAAGACTAAAAAAAAGGAGAAAAATGGACTGAAGAATGAGACAAATGAAACAAACAAAAAAAAGACTGAAGAAAGACAAAGAAAGGAGAAATGACTGAAGAAAGACTAAGAAAAGAGAAAAACGGATTGGAGAATGAGACAAATTAAACAAAATGACTGAAGAAAGACTAAGAAAGGGAAAAAATGGACTCAAGCACAAAACACAGAATCTAACCTCCTTTTGCAACTGATCCAGTTTTTGGGTAATATGTTGCACCTAGCCCAAAAAACATGATTTAGCCCCTTAAACGTGTATCTGACATGTGGGCCCATATTTGTTTACCTTATATCCCAATTATACGACATATTTTTAAATGGGCATCAATAGAAAATATAAACATTATGCGCATTCAAATTATTTGAACATCAACATAATATCATGTACATCATAAATTATTTTAAATGGGCATCAGTATAATCTGTAACCTCTACCGCCCACAACACAAATTTTGGATTGGCATGGGAAAAATGTAATACCCCAGGGTTTAGTGAGTCGAAAGGGTAGAAATAATAATTGTGCATTTGCATAGCATGCATCTGAAAATGCGGGAAATTTTGGTGCGTTTAAGAAAAGAGACAAAGGGATCGATGTTTCTCTCGACTCGATGAATTAGGAGCTAGATCATCCTGTTGAGTGCTATAAACTTCTACATGATCTTTATAACAACTAATTAGAAATTAGAATCATCTGTCGAGGCACTCTAGAATTGGACATGACCTTTCCTATTTCTCGACACTTCTAAACACAATTAGATAATATATGACAAGTTATAATTCAAATCAATTAAACATTTACTCATACAATATCTTAATACATCTATCATCTTATTACATCATCATTTATCTATCCATATATCATCTCAATTCATCATCTTATCTTATCATTACACACATCTTCCATTCAAAATCTGAATGTTCAAAGTCTATTTAGATACAACAAATGGAATGTGACCACTATACAAACTTCACAAGTGGAATTTGAAATAATACATAATATTACAATATTTATCGAATAAGTACATATCTCATCCAACTGAAAAGAAAATTACAAATAAACAAAACGAATTCTAACACTAAATCTTGATCTTCTCATCATAATCTTGATCTTCTATATTTCAATCTTCTCCAATTCATTCCTGTAAGACAAAACACACAAGAATGAAAGAAAACCAGAAGTTGTTCTTCACAACATCTCTAGTTAAACTTGGGTGAAATTCAAATGCTTTGTGTTATATAGAAGTAGTTTGGTAACAAGCCTTGCAACCTTGTTAACAGATTTCTTTTGTATGCATAAAAGCAATTGAAGGTCAAATACAAATAAACTAGGGCAAAAAAAGTTTCTTATGATTAAAATGTTTGCCTTCACCACAAGGGTGAGGCAATTTGTTGTTGGAACTCGACTACTGGATATTAGGAACATACCCAAGTGGTGATTAGAGGGAATTTTACCTAAGACAGCAATGGATCATGGATCATCTTGGGATCATTTGGATCATCTAGAGGCAAATAGGCAGCAAGGATAAGAAGGCAACATTGATCCATTTGAGCAAGCAACAAAGGCAACGGGGGCAAAGGCAAATATAATTGATCCAATTATCTTTAGTCAACAAGGTAACATTTTTGTTTCCCTCTAATCTAGTCAAATTCCTACTAAAGAAAAGCCCACAATTAAATTGTTCTCTATTGGTATCAAGAACCAATAAGAACAAAGCCACATGGAATTTAAATTGTTTCTCCAATGGTATTAATAATTACCAAGGAAGAAAATAAGCTAATTGATAAAGCCCATAAATCTGAAATTGTAAAGCCCACATGATCACCACCCATAACTTGTTAAGCCACCACTATTTCACAAGCCCACATAAGAGAGAAGCCAAACCAACCTATCTAGTGAGAAAATCCACTTGTCTTGCTCAAGAATAAATCCCACAAGGAGATAAGATCAATGACTAGTCATCTCTATCCACAAGAAAATATCTAAGTTTACTTGAACCCCAAGTAATGAAAAGCTTGAGTGGATGAGCATGCCACATAGGAGAGTTATCCACAAACAAAATATCTAACTTAGCTTGAACCCCAAGAATTGCCTATACATGAGGACTTGACACCCAAGCACCTTATTCATCCTTGCAAAACATGAGTCATCTAGTTGTGTGGCAGCACCACAACAACTAGCAGCAGTATATAAACACCACCACAGCCTTCTAGCAGATTCAATTGCTCACAAGCACATTTGCAGGAAATACCAGCCGTATTACAAGTTCTTTACAACAACCAAATCCTCTATAAACCGCATTATATTCTTCTCACATTAGCACAAGTACAACAACCACTAAACCAGCCATATCATCCATTCAAATCAGCTAGGATAGCAAGAACACATCATCCTTTGTTCACATCAGATTATCTATAGCCCAAGGACATCCCAAGAACACAAGAATAACCACTGAAATAATTAGCAGCTAGATAAATACACTCTAGGAAACAGGTCAAGCAGCGAGGAGGAGCAGGCTAGCCACAAGACACATGTTATCCTCATATTCCAGAAGACCAAGCTGCTCGACAACAACAGGTTGATTCCTAGGAACCAAATCGTGTGCAGCATCTATTCTTATCATTAGATGAGAGGAACAGAGAGGAGAGGGGTGTAGTATTCTGTTCTTATCAGTTTCCTTAGCCAGGATCTATCCAAAAACACATCTATTAATTACTACAACACAAGAACAAGAATAAGACAAACTTGGGTAAATCATATCTTGCTGGACAGCTACTTGGTGTTGTCCAGGAACTCTTAAATCCCTTATTTATGCAAACACAACACATCAAAATAATTCTTATCCATCTACAGCTTGAGAACAAGCAAGAAATACATCCTTAAATCATTCTAACTACCCTTCCACTAGATCTCAACTAGGAGGATAGAAAGAAGTGTATCCCTCAGACCTGCATAGAGTTGCTACGCTAAATCATCACAGAGATTAAAGGCAACTAAATAGCATCTGATCTTATCAAATAAATGCCTCAGCCTTTGCATCATAGGCTAGAGCTAAGAAATCAAGAAAGAATCTGTTCTTATCAGTTGAAGAGACAATCTGTCTAGGAATACATTTCTTTAAATCATTCCAGCAACACTAGCATCACCGGATCATGCTTGTCATGGATCTGAGCACGGTGCACATTCCTAAAGGGCAACACAGTGAACAAATCATGCAAAATATCAATTACAGAGTCACTTTGCACCACCCAAATACCACCACACGATTAAATCATCTTTGCATAGGATTTGGAGATCACTAGCAACAACCAGGAATTAATAAAGCATCCACAGCATCACCTAGATGAGTAATTCATCCAAAATTCACCTCTGAAATTAAATGACAGTAGCTTTACCACAAAACTGAATATTTCTTCAGTTAACACAACTGACAGTGAGGAGCACTACATGCACAGCACAATTCCATGCATTAGTTCATCACCTGGATGAACTGGGGCAGTACCACAGACCCTAGAACAGTTAGGAATAATCTTAACCATGTCCTATACCGAGAGCAAGAGGAGTCAGTGAGATGAAGAGAGTAGAGAGGAAGTATACCAGCGCTCGGGCACGAACACCGTGGCGTGGCGAGGCAGTGCTCACGCTACCATGGCGGAAGCTACTGCGAGGACGACGTCCGACGAGCGCCACGGTGACGGCGTCACAAGGAGCACCACAGCAGCGGCGCATCAACCTGCGCCAGGCCACACCAGCGGCAACAACATGTCGAGGAAGCTCTCGAGCACCAGAGAAGAGGAGGTCGCGGGAGACACCACTCGCAGCAGAGATACCACAACACCACCAGACCAGAGGGGCGAAGCGGCGATGGCGACACCGTGGTTGCAGTCACAATACTGCCGTCCCATCGGTGTCGGAGAAGAGGCGAGTTGGCACCGGAACAGTGGTCGATGAGGTGGCGCAGTAGAACCGCAGGCGGCGGCGTCGGTGCCACCCAAAGCGGCTGGAACCCTAGATTGGGGTAGGGTTAGGCGCAGCCACGGGAGAGCCCGTGGGGCAAATCGATTTGGAGGAGATGAAGGAGCTCGAGAAGGCGGTTTGGTTGTGAGTCAGCACAGCGGCGGCGACAGCCGGTGGCGGCCGGGCAGCACGACAACGCCGACGGCGACGCAGGGTCGCGGGAGCGAGAGGAGGAAGAGAGAGCGAGGGTTGACCGGGTCGGGTTCGACCCAGTAGCTAGTTGGGCTCGGCCCAAATGGTTGGGTTTGACCCACTCCAACCAAATCGACCCATAGGGGCATTTTGGTAATTCACCAAGTAAAATTATCCAAATTTAAATGAATTTTAACTCTCAAACCAAA
Source organism: Poa pratensis (assembly GCA_947311845.1). Classification (NCBI taxonomy): domain Eukaryota; kingdom Viridiplantae; phylum Streptophyta; class Magnoliopsida; order Poales; family Poaceae; genus Poa; species Poa pratensis. Next base: position 1,987,328 of record CAMZMU010000018.1, on the reverse strand, counting down.
GGAACAAAAATCAGCTAAAAATAATTAACACACTCGATAAATTATGAGGAATTTATCTGTAAGTTTTATTACTAAATTTTGACAAGTTTTGAGTGGATAAAAATTCAAGGATCCTTAAGTGGAAATGACTTGAAATTCTTTTCAAAAACTATTTTCTTAAAGAAAAATAATATGGGAAAATAAAGTCTTGAAGTTCAATTATATTGAACTATTTCAAACTCTTTAAATAATTAAAAACTCCAAAACACTTGAAAAGTCTTAAATCCGCAACTTGGGTATTTTGGGATGACGATGCATCTCATGATTATGCATAATAGCATGCTGCTAAAACTTTCAGTAGTCCTTATTGGGATTACTTTGCTATTTTCAGAACTTGGGGTTTTACCGCAAACCCTAGAACCCCGAAGAGTTGAACGACCATTTCTATCATAGGCAAGTTCATTCTTGCATGTCCTTACTGAACTATTTTATAAAAAACTATTTTCAAAACCATATTATTATCATTGCATTGAAAAAGAAAAACTATTTTCGAATGATGTGAATTGCTATATATATATTGTTTGGCTGGCAATGGAACCACGGTATGATGTTGTGGTGGAGGTTCCATTGTACGGGAAAGTATATATCTAGGATTAATTACCAATGTCACAGTGATCCTTATGTGCCGTATCGAAGCGTTTACCATGAGATCTGCTATGGACGGTAAAGTCAGCTGCTATCTTCTCTCGTTCACATATCCTCGGCAGGCTATTACCTGGTTGTGTCCGTTGCGGCGGCCTACAGCGTGGAAGCGCGTGACCTTCCCACCTGACGGGGTGATTGAATAGAAGCTCGGGAGGGGTGGCGGGATAGCGGTCTTTGTTACCGGCCGCGCCACAAATGGGCGGATATGTGTTGTGCGGAGAGGGGCAGTGATTGGCTTTGGACTCTCACCTGGCCCCATACAATGGAAGTATGGACGAGTTTGGCCACTCGGAAAGGCAACAAGGCTGGGTTTCTCTCATGGGTAAAGTTACGCACCTCTGCAGAGTGTACCAAATTGTGGCTGTCACATCCGTGTTCCCGGATGGAACTACAGGTCGCGGCGGGAAAGGAATCCCATGTTTGATTCGCAAGACCCGTGGAGGCTGTGAGCATAGTTTTCTGAAAATAAAATGGACCCTTTCCTAAAAATATTTTCCAAAACTTACATTATGCCAATGACCATTGGTCATGACAGTAGCTAGTGCATAAAACACCTTATCATCTATAATTTGAACTTGCTGAGTAACGCTCGTGTTGCTCACCCTTTCCTCGTTGACCCCCTGCTTAGATTTTTGGAGCCAGCAAAGGAATTGACAGTTATCCATCACGACGTCGAGAAGATCTTCAACAAGGAGACAAGTCTACCTGGTGAACCTTGAAGGAGTCAACTGCTACTTCACCAACAGAAGAACGACGACAACAGTGACAATGGTGGAGCAACAACAATATTGTCAATGGCATACATGACGACCACTTTGCAAATGAAGGAGACAACAACTATTGGAAGGAGGAGACAACCCTGGATAAAGATATTCCAGATGGAATAGATTAGGGCTGTGACAACAGCAGTAGTGGATGAGGAATTAGAGGTAGAGCTGATATCCAGCTTAGAGTTACGATTTAGATCTTTCTGTATTTCAATTGCAAGAGACTTGCTTCAATATAAAAAGAAGGGTCTCGAGATTTTGTATTAAATAGTGTTGTAATCCTATAGTGTTACCTTGGACCGGCTATGTTTCTGTTGTACTACTATGAGGGATGTAATATTTACGGAGAGGTCCTTCCGTGCGTGTTACATCAACGACTTGTACACTACAACATGCAGTGGTGTGCTGGGTCACCGCAAAAAAAGATGATTCCAATCAAACAATGTGTTCATACCTAATAGAGCCAAGCTGGGCTGGGGTGCGTTCGTAGATGAGCATCGCCTACACCTGGCGTAGGACAACGATAGACAGAGGGGAGGAGACGGGTCCAAAAACCGGCCAGCCCGCCCAGTTTTCCAGACCCAATAAGAAAATACCACCCATGAACAAAGAACACACACGGGCAGACAGAGGGGAGGAGACAACACGAATCTTGAAAGATATGGACGAACAGAGATTCGACTGATCGCGAAATAAAAAACAGTCAGCTGAGATACAGAAAAATCCTAATTTTTTGTTTGTGGGCACGGGCAAGTTATTAGACAGTGGAACATGCATACGAACATGCCGGTTCAGTTGTTTGTTACTAATACTCCCTTCGTCCCAAAATAAGTGTCTCAAATTTGTGCAAAAGTAGATGTATATAGACATGTTTCATGTGTAGATACATCCATATTTTGAGAAATCTGAGACAATTATTTTGGGACGAAGGGAGTATGTAAGTACAGTAGAACATATTAAACATGAAACTTGCAGTTGCTAGTGGTACCCTACGTAACTTTCCCCTCCCTCCTCGCTACAGTGCAGAGGAGGCGATTTCTTGGAATCGCCCGCGCACCGCGCTCTCGCCGTCGCGGATCCGCGGGATCTCTCTCCCCCCGTCCGCTCCGGCGGCGGGTGGGTGGGGGATCCCCGGATCCCTTCGTGTACATAGGGTAGGGGTGTGGGGGTTCCCGCCGGCGGCGCTGTGGAGGCGGTGGTGCGGTTGGTGGGTTTTTGGAGTCGGCGTCCTTCCTCTCCGGCGGTGGAGCTCCGGCGGGGCTTCGTCGCGCGGTCATCGACCTCTCCGTGCTCGCGGATCCGCGGATCTGCCGTGCGCGGTCTTCTTCTCCAGCGGCTGCGGTGCGGCGGCGCTGGAGTCGTGTTGCTTGTCCAGGGCTGGACGGGAGCTCCAGCCTCCTCCTGCGACGGATCCGTTGGCGGCTGAGGCTTTGCGGGGAAGCGGTGCCAGGGGGGCGTCTGCCCTGCGCGTTCATCGACAAGTGCTCCGTCGCGGCGCGGCGGGCAGGCTAGGCGGCGTCTCTCAAGGGTTTGAATGTGCCCAGGCAGTGGTAAGGTGGTTGCTGGCCTTCGTCTTCGTCGCCGGCGGAGCTGCGGCTCTCTGTGTTGGCTCTGGTTCCTCCTCGTATGTTTGTTCTTTCTCTGTTTTCAATCTATGTACTTTGTATGTGGTTGATCGATGAATATACGGAATGTTGGATGTGTCAAAAAAAATAGTGGTACCCTACGTACATAATTCACTATTGGTTTACTAATTTCTTAATCTTATTGGTACAGGTGGGGATCTCACATTTAGACCTTCACCTGTAACATTGGCTCCACTTTGCACTAAATTGTTTAGATGACTGGTCGATTGGCAGAAGATATTATATAACTTCTTTTCGCACCACAGAAAACAATAACAAATCAGCACTGAGTACAAATTTTTGGATGCAATCGACTAATTAAAGTAAATCACCCGAATCTCTCGTGATCTTATATATTTGCATGTGACGTTTCCTTTTGGGAAGTGTCAGTTTGAAGTGAAAGATATGCGTGTCCTGGTCTTAGGTAGATTTCGATTAGCAATCAGGTCGATCAAATCCACACATCAATCGTAAGTGGACATCCGATGTTGTATTTTAGTCTATCCCGAGTATACATCATCCATATATTGTGGGAGTGCAGAATATCATTTTCGCCTGATTTGGGCGACATAACCAGAATCGCTGGAGATGATTGTTTACTCACATTATTGCCCTTTCAAGGCCTCAGGTGAGCAAGCATTACAGTGACTGGCATTGACCATATCTATAAAGGGCAAAATCTCTCCTATGCTTCTCTGGGTGTGACTCCCTAATTTATTGGAGGAGACTAGCGTCATACTTCTGCAAGGAGCGATTTAAGGTAACTTATATTCCGCTTGGACGATGGAGATTTCGTTTTGTGATCGGTGTGAGTACGGATGAATCATTCAGTCTGGTCTTCTTCTCTGCATTAGTTTGATCTATCCTGCGAGAGGTCACACGTTGCTTTTTCCTAAAAGGTGCCGCCATGATTATAGAATGGTGGACTCGAATATCTTTCTTTCCGTTCAAACAACATTTGCTGTTTGCATCATTTACAGTTCATTCAAATGCTAAATGCCTTGCATCCATCAAAATAGTTCGTGGGTGGAGAAAATGTTGTAGAAGAAGGTTCATTCTGGAATACAACGATGATCTGATCATTTGGTGCTGCTGTAGGCTGCAGCTGGTAACATGGATGACTCGGCCTTGTTCATGCAATGGGCCATGGAGACGCTGGAGGACGAGCAGCCGGTGGCTGTCGTCAACGGCGACCCGGGCGAGGTGACCTTCCCCTCGCTCCACGCGCTCCGCAGTGTCTCGCAAGCGTCACTCGTCTTCGACGAGCTGATCATGGACATGGAGGCTCGTGCGGCAAACAGCGGAAGCTCTGGCGAAACCACCGACGGTAGCGGAGGCGGCGGCGGCAATTTCTCGTCCACAGCGCCCATGCATCATGGCGTTTCAAACTCGGTCAGGTGCGCTCCGAACCATGGCAGCAACAGTGGCCCCACCAACATGCCCGTGGTGAGCTGGAACTTCAGCGGCGCCTCCGCGCATCCCGGGAGCGACGGCACGCTGCACGCTGGCAAACCTTACGAGCCTGCCTTGCCGGACATTGCGTACGGATCACAGCCGACCCGGAGGACCTCCGCTAGGAGCAACGCCGCCGGCACGGGAGCGGCGTCGGCGCCGCTCGCGCTGGACCACATCATGGCTGAGCGGAAGCGCCGGGAGAAGATCAACCAGCGCTTCATCGAGCTCTCCACTGTTATCCCCGGCCTCAAGAAGGTGACCTTCCAATTAAATCCCGTCGTCATCGATCGAGGTCTCGCAAATGTGCGCAAACAAATCTGATCAGGGCTGCTGATTCAGATGGACAAGGCGACGATCCTTTCCGACGCGACCCGGCATGTGAAGCAGCTGCAAGCGAAGGTCAAGGCCCTCGAGGCCGCTGGTTGCGGTAGGAGCGTCGCGGAGACGGTGGTGCTCGTCAAGAGGCCGTGCTACGCAGCCGCCGTAGGAGAGGATAACGGCTCCCCATCGTCGGCGTCGTCCGGGTCGCCGGCAGCGATGAACTCGCTGCCAGAGATCGAGGTGCGCTTCTCGGAGAACGGCGTGATGGTGAGGATAGTCTGCCCTGACGCCAAGGGGGTCGTGGTGAGGGTGCTGTCAGAGGTGGAGGAGGGACTCCACCTCGGCATTTCACACGCCAATGTCATGGCGTTCACGGCCTGCACTGTCATCATAACCATCACGGCAAAGGCAAGTTCTTGGTTCTCTCCTAAATTTTGCATTTTGGAAATTTCGTAAATGTCACCTTAAAACTGGCAATGTGAAAATACATTTTGAATTCATCAGACCTAGTAAAACGGCTGGGCTAGGGCTTAGGGCATGATTTTGCCCAGCCCATATTGTAAACCTATCCAAGTAAAATCAGTGACATGTTGGACGGGTGCAGTTGGATGTTGAACATGTCAGCTGTAGCCGTAGGTAGAGTGGTATTTTTCAATGCTGAAACACTTCGTAGTGGACTGTCCTTTAAATCCCAGCTACTGCATGTCTTACCAATTGCCACTTAGATCATCACGTCAGAGTTGTATTATATATGATGGCCTTAATGTACAAAATGCATAAATTATGCCAACCTGCACAATTTGCAGACATGGTGGACATAGAAAATGCTGGAATAGTACTTTCATTTAAGCATATTGCAACGCCCAGTCTCCCTACCATTTATCTACGCTTATTTTTGTTTTCACTGTACTTGTAGCATACTATGTGTCCAGACTTCAGATCTATAGAAGAAATACAACTACCATGCACTATTTTTAGAAAGTTATACTGAAAAGGTACGGAGATGTATATACATTTGAAAATTGAGGTTGTGGTGGAACGTTGTGATAATGGATAAATTTATAAGAGGGGAAACATATATAGATTTATAGGAGCATGTTGCAACAACAATGATCCTTCAACTTTCCTTAAAAAAAATGATCCTTCAACTCACATCCACGGGTCCACTACGTTATTGAAGATCCTGTATTGTTGGGTGGAGAGATTGTACTGCTCAAGTATAATTTCGATTCTAACGCGGCCGTCTAATTTTTTTTAGGGCATGTACAATGTGCTGATGTCAGCCTTCTCTTAACGTTGACACGTAGGATATTTGTCTAGTTGGAAGGGAGAGAATGAACAAAGCGGAGGTTGCCTTCCCTTAGCTAAGATATCATCTCTTACGAAATAAGAGAAGGCTAATTTCACCATTGTACCATTTGTCTTCCCTTAAAAATACAATTTACTACTAAAATATAATTAATTCTCATTAATTGCGAGAAATGGCAATAAGAGATAATGCATTGTACAACTTAAAATTTTGTCTTCTCTAAATGATGTGGATGGCTAAGAGAAGGCGTGCCGTCTTCTCTACCATTGTACAACTTAAAGAATATGCTGCGGTGGGCTAATTGAAATGAACATCATGTGATACAAAATTTCACCGATAAATTGGTAAAGTTTTTGACTATATAGATATATAGTCACTCTGTCACTCAGTTTTCTAAGAAAAGATATATACTCCCTTAATTTGATATAGTTTCATACATACCCATTGACAGCGGCGGACATCGTCGAAAGGCTCAGTTGTGTGCTGCAACAGCACAGAAGCTGCACTTCTACTTAAGAAACAGTGAACTAGACATATACTCCCTCCGTATCAAAATATAGGACTTTCTACCTATTTTCTGCACACATGTATCTAGACATGTATTAATACAAAATTCATATAAACCTTGCATTAAAACATGTCTAAATATATGTGTGTGGAAAGTAGGTAGAAAGTCTTATATTTTGATACAGAGGGAGTATGAATGATATGTCTATTAGTCTATATATACGCACGGCTACCAATTTTTGTGATGATTGTAATTGAGAAAGTCTACAGCTTGGGTTTTGGATTGTTCCTAATCGTCTATTACTAGCTGCACGTAGTATTATGCAAATCAATAAAAAGTAAAATATTAATAGTAAAATGATACCAATTACACCTGATTTTTTTATACGCGGAGAAGACATGTTTTTGAGAAGCTTACTACTCCCTCCGTTCTAAATTAGATGACTTCCATTCATTCAAATGTGGATGTATCTATATTTATAATATGTCTGGATACATCCATATGTGGACAGATAGAAGTCATCTAATTTGGAATGGAAGGAGTAGATAAGAGGCTGAGAACTGGTCACTGACCGGCCGAGGCCGTGAAAAGATAGTGAGTTCGGCTGTAGGTTTGGGTTTTGTGGTCCAAGATGTGACCTGGCAATGCGTTGAGTGAACTAATGATATCCATATACTTTTCCCGGAGGACGTGTTTTGGTTCAGGGAGTGGTAACGCAAACGGCAAGGGAATCAGGTGACGGTGGGATTGGTGCTGTAATCGACTTTTTCCTAATTTGTTTGGTTCAAACTTGTAAAGTAATCCAATTACGTTATAGAGAGGAAAACATAACCTACCAACAGATACGAGGGGAGAGATGGTGTTAGGCCTGAATAGGTGAAGGTGATCGGTCAGGAAGAGCAGAGGAGCATCGGTTAGAGAAGGCCTGCATGGGGATCTGAAAAAAGAATCCTACCACGGCATGGAACTGGATCGGCGGCCGCCGCTGCTAGCTCCACGCGTGGCGCCGCCTGTGCTGCTGCAGGTGAGGCAGATCTCGTCGGTGGGAAGACTGCGGCCTGCAGCACGCCGGCGCCGGAGGTGGAGGGTCGACGGGAAGACGCTGGCCTGGAGCGCGCAGATGCCGGCGGTGGATCGAGGGGCGATGAGGGATCAAAGCAAGTTCGGGAAGGACGAGAGAGTCGCGAGCGGGCGAGATCGATCTCTCCGGTATCGTCAATTATGCTACAACGGGACTTGAGTACGGGGTACCTGTTTACGTGCAAACTGAAACAAACTGGATTTTTTTTAAACGAAGCCAAAAGCTTTGGCTTATATTTATTAAGAAGAAGGTGTCCGGTTTATTAGTGGAAGAAACCGGACGAAAATCATACAATGAACATCAACACCATAGCAAGGTGCCCACACAAACGCATAGAGCAACACCTATGGCAGACAACATCCAGAAGCAACCCGACCGCTCACAAACTCGTCCAACCTATCATAACCACGAACAGACAACACGACTACCTCAAATGGTCTCAACAATCATGTAGAAGCGGAACATTTCCTTGCAACGCGAAACTTCTTACTCATCTTCCTGAGAGACTTCTCCACCTTTATGATTTCACCATCTGAAGCCATCCCCGCCAAGACGCGAGCAATCTCCTTGCCATATCCAGCGTGAGTCGTCTCCAAATCGAGAAGCAAGTCGCAAACCTCTTCGCCTAGCAGAATCTTTGAGCTAGGCGCCAACATACGAGTTTCAGTAACCTGATCACTCAAAGACGAGGAAGTGACGGGAGCAATCAAACATCCACTATCCACTGTAGCAGACAACTGACAGGGCTCATACGGGTGTGGTGATGGCACAATGATGGCTGATTCCCCACACGGCTCCTGTAGCTCAGTCATCTCGGTAATGACAACGCTCTCAAGGGCAGACCGCGACACAAGCAGAGCACGAGGAGAAAATTCTCCAAAGCATTTAGTCTCCTCATCGACGGAGCCAACCTGAAGCTCAGGCAGCAAAGACACGACTGACGCAAACTGGAGCTTGGCAAGAGTGTCGCGAAGCTCAGTGCGAAGCATCTCAATCTTTTGTAGGAGCTCCATTCGCATCAGGGCAAACTCAGACTCCAAGGAAGAACCCAAAAAGGCGCTGGCATTTAAATCCTTGCAACATCTAGATGGGGATCTTGGCGGCACCGACACAAGTAGCGACGAGTGGTCCGCGACCTCTGTCCGACTGACCGGAGAGCATGCGCGAGCGCCCGGAGAGCGATCGTGGGCAACCGGAGAGCGAGCACGACAGAACCTCTCCCAATGACCAGGGAGACGACAACGAATGTATCTGAAGGGACCACGGCATGCACTGACTTGGTGGCCACGCTCGAGGCAACGAAAGCACCTTCCTCGAGCCCAACTATTGAAGGCGAGGCTGCGCTCGAGACCTTCCCTCGACCGCTCAGGGGAGCACCCCGGCTGTAGCGGCGCCCCCGACCCACATGCTCCCATCTCTCCTCGGCATCAAGAGCGGTGGCAGCGGTGGCAGGAGCCTCCTCAACATGGCGCACATCTGGGTCGCCGTGAACCGAGCCGGAAACAACGCCTTTGGTGGAGGCCATCGATGTCTGCGCAACCAATTCGTCGATGTCGTCGTCGAGGACGACGGAGCTGACCTCCGTATAGACCAGGCCGCCCGGCGGCAGCGACAAGGAACCAAGGCCCACCACAAGCATGGCCGGGTCGGACCCAAACCCCTCCTCATGCCCCGGACGAAGCTCGGGGCGCTGCTCCTGGACGGAAGACACGGTGACGAGCTCGTCGGCGTTGTTCGGACGCGGAGGTGGCACAAGAACTTCTGCTACCGGCATTGACGCAGCCAGAGCAGGGGCGGCGGCAGACGAGGCCGGAGTGGCCGCCACCGCTGTCACGGGTCGGGGCTGAGAGCTCGATGCAGCGACACTGAGCGTCGGGGCTAGAGAGGTTGTCGTCACAGGCTTGGGGACGAACACTCTGCCATTCTCCTTGCGAAATCTCCCTGCTGGGGGCAGCCGCGACGAGCTGCAATGTGGTAACGACATCGGAACTGTAATGTGGTACCGGAGCAAAACGAGCAAACCAAACATGACCTGAGTGTGAGTTCTACCCTATATATATAGAGAGAAAAAAGTAACAGCGTAGATACCGCCACCACTTGAATTTGTCGAAATGTACTCTATGGATCCCATGATCACATCGAGACAGGAAATGAGTTGATAGATCTTAATTAAATGTGTAATCAGACCTGTTCTTACTTATTTCGTCCTTATGACATAGATAATCTTGAGGACAACTGAGAACGAGTTGACTACGATTTTGATGCTTATTAAGACTCGCAATCAAGAGTGGTTAACATAAAATTAAGAAAAGAGTTGTTGGGTGGGTTACTCTAATCACAAACATACCCCATTGTTTGGAGACTGATGATCATCTCAATTTGGCAAGTACAACGACTTTTTTGTTGTTGAGGGAAACAACTCCTTTCTTCTTATTAAGAAAGGAGTTGTCATTTCGGACCCGGAAAGAAAGGAGTTGTTACTTGGTTTCAGCGCAATCCGGAGGCAAAGAAGTTGTTGTTTTTTTTGACGGGAGGCAAAGAAGTTGTTACTTTGTTTAAGAAAGTCGTTTCTATTACTGCATGCAAAGGTTCTTTTCCTTGCGCTGAATCCCGAGGCAAATAAAAATACCCCATTGTTTGGAGACTGATGATCATCTCAGTTTGGGTATTTTTGCTAAATCTGGCCTCTTTCGTGAACTAATGACGCATCTGGCCGCTCCTGGAAACTAATTCCAAATCTGGCCCCCTGAGGTCGGCGCCAACGCAAATGGCGCCGAACTTGTGCAGTTCGGCGACGCACCATTTCGCCGAACTGCACAAGTTCGGCTCCATTTGCGTTGGCGCCGACCTCAGGAGGCAAATTTGCAAGTTTTGGATGGCGCCGAACTGCACAACGTCGGCTCCATTTGCGTTGGCGCCGAGCTCAGGGGCCAGATTTGGAATTAGTTTCCAGAAACTGCCAGATGCGTCATTAGTTCACGAAAGAGGCCAAATTTGGCAAAAAATACTCAGTTTGGCCAGTACAACTTTTTTTTTGATTTGACGGAAATAACTCTTTTCTTCTTACTAGTTGGAATGTACGTGCAACGCACGTATTCACGATTAAAGGGCAATTTATAAACGGGAAAAGTTGTGATTACTTCTTTTATCATCGGCTCTAGATTTTATACTGCAAACTATTTTACTTTGTCTTTTCGCCGCATCAGAGGTCTTTAAGAAATCACCGGGTCCTATATCATTTATTTGCTCGAGAGGTATCCTATTGCAATCCATCGTGTTGTTTGTCTATGTATGAAGAAAAATTGTCAAGTTAACTACTTGACTTCATCGTACAGAACTACTGTTGCTTTTATGCAGTAGAGCACCCCTCTGTTGGCTTGTAGCGAACATAACAGAAACCAGCTCGCTCTCGCCCCGGTTCTCTCCCCCAGTTCGGCATCAAACCAGCTCGCTCTCGCGCTCTCGCCCCGCTAGGGTTCCGCGGCCGCGCCGCCGCCGCCAGCGCCGCCAGGGCCTCCACCCGCCGCTCGCCCCTCCCCGCCCCTCCCTTTCCCCGCCCTGCCCGTGCCGCTCTCGGGCGGCACCGGGGCGTCCCAGCCCGCAGCCCACCGCCTCCTCCTCGTCGATCCTGCCCCCCCGTTGCCGCCGGCCTTGCCGCGGTGGCGGCGGCCCTCTGCCTCCACAAAGGCGGCAGGGGGGTGCTCGCGGTGGACGCGGTCTCCTTCGACGCCGGCGCTTCTTCCGGCACGGCTGCCGGTGGAGGCGGCCAGGGCCCAATCTGGGCCCCGTTGGGCTCGTCGGGCCTCTGCTCCTGGCGGCCTCCCGTGCGTCGCACAGTGCTGCTGCTGCGCGGTGGAGCTCGCGGGCACGACTGCGCGATGGTGCGCGAGATGGGCCTCGCGGGCCCGATCTAGGACGCGCGGGCCGCGCGCGTATCGGCGCTTCGGCGTCCGTGTTCCCGCTCCGGCGGAGGCAGACCAGGCCGGTGGCCTGAGGTATGCTGCTGGCGGCCTGCGGTTGGTCTGGGCGTCGATGTGCCCCTCCTCCCGCTTCCCGCTTCCCCCGCCGTCGCCTGAGGTCGCCGCAGTCGCTGCGGCTGATGGTGGCGGCGGGGAGCCCCCTCACGTGCGTACGTGCGTGAGGTGTTCCCCTACCTCCCCTCGATGGAGCACGGCAGCGATCTACGGTGTTGCCCTGCTCTCCGTCTCTGACGAGTCATTCCGGTGTGCTGAGTTAGCACACCGTGTTTTCCCGAGGTTGGAGGTCGATGACGTCGTCCCTTGGTGTCTTCTCCGCGTCCTCGTGAGGGTGGCCGACGTCTGGTTCGGGATGGGTCTCGGTGAAAACCGTGCACTGGATTGCCCAGTGCTGGCGATGACAACACCTGCGGGTGTCGTTCCCTGTAACTGTTAGCCGGTTGGTGGCTTTGTTAATTCAAAGCTGGGCTCATTTCAAGCCTTCCGTCTAACATAAACAGTGTCAAGATTATAGGCTAGATAAATATGGGTGAAACACGCCCGTGCGCTTGCAACGAAAGATTAAAAAAAAACCTCCACTCTCAACTTCAGGATAGTTAGCTCCAGTCCGATCAGGATAGTTTTAGCCCCAGCTTCTTCGGCGTCGCTACAGGTGGAGGTAGTCATGCTGACCGCTAAGATCATGGAACCCAAGTGGTCCGTGACTGCAAAACGGGCAGTAGTGTTGCCGTCCTCGGCAGAGAAAGCGTCGTCGACACTGACTTTCACAGATCCTTCTTGAGGGAGGCCATTACTATCACTATCAGCACTCGATCTTAAATTGCATCGCAAAGCTACTCATATAGTACTGGTAAGCACATTGCTGCAAAAGCTGGGTGCATTTACCTTTGTCATCTGCATAGTCAGCGTAGTTTTCCTACATGTAGTTGATAAGAATTTATCTACATGTAGTGAAAAAGGCTCTCTCTATCTTCAGAATCTGTACTCATCAAAGTATGTAATAACGTGTTTGGCCTCTTCAACGGAGTGGCGCCACCGACATGAGCTGGACAATAGCAGCCGTCAGTGTCTAGCTCGACTGGACCAGCGCCCAGGAAGAGGTTGCAGTGTAGGCCATGAACAGCTGCGGCGAATTCAGTTTCTCCAGGGGCAGTGCATCCCTCCAGTTTGCAATCAGCAGAAAAGAAGACTTCACCCAAACTGGTTCTCACTCGTCAGCGCAAGAGGGGATCGCCGGCGGCCGGGCTTGGGGTCCATGGGAGAAGAGTTCACCAGTGAGGGAAGGAGCTCATCCTTTGTCACGGTGACGAAGGTCGGCTGGCGCCGTTGACGCTTTGATCCAGCCGGGTATGTCGCTTCCTGTCGGTGCAGCAGGAGAACATAGAAGGGTCACACGCTCGGATTTCATCAAATGAGCGGTCGGCAGTGAGAGTTTCTGGGGCCAGGGGTCCCGTTCCTCCTGCCGGAGGAGGGCCGCGGCACCGGTCGCTGGGGATCGAGTGGGTGACAGCGTGGAACGAACCTAGCTAGCTCCAGTTTCCGTTGGCTGTTGGGGGAGACGAAAGAAACCGATAGCTGCAGCGTGACGTAGCAGTCCGCCGCGGGCAAGGTCTCGTCGGCGGCGCCGACCATGGCAGGTCCGGCCAACCCAGCCTTCCTCCACCGCGGCGGAGCTGCGGGCGAGCATGACGCCCTGCTCATGGACAGTGGTGCCGAGGTGGATTACGTCCGGCGGCCGCTGCGTCGCCGTCGTCGCCACACAGCCACAACCAAGAGCCAGCGATTCCTTACACGGGCGGGACGCTGCTGCACCGCGAGCGGGCTCGGGCGCCGAGGTCGCCCGCGTCAAGGGTTGAGTAGACCAGCTGAAGCACCATTGTCGTGGTTGTTGGACGGGGGAGCGGAGGCAGGTGACGTCAGGGGCGGCGCCACGCCGCCGACGGGGCGGGAAGAAGGGTAATCGGCTTGGCGGTGCGGATCCTGGGGAGGCACGGAGAGGATGCACATCTAAGGGCAGGGAATAAGCCGGCTGGTCGGCTACTCTGCGTGGCGGCGGGGTCCTGGCGGCAACGTGGCAGAGTTAAGTCTCTCGCAGCGGCGCGGAGACGCGTAACGGTGGGCGGCGGACGGGGTGTGCCCTGTTTTTTCGTTTAACAGATTTCTTTTACCCGGTGGCAATCCCTGTAATTCTAATTCTTAACGCACCGAAAGGTGTGTTAACTTGTCAAACATTGGAGGTGGCACTTTGGTCCTATTATGTGATTTGGTGGGAGGGCAAAACGGTCCGAAACGGAAAATGTTGAGTTGTCAAACATTAGTACGATCTGGACCGTTTGATCGGATATTGAAGGGCTCAGATTTAAAGTATCCCAACAAGACAAGTTTGCTCTTTTAATAGTAGTATAGATTATATTAAGAAAGGAGTTGTTATTAAGGAGTTGTTATTGCGGACCCGGAAAGAAAGAAGTTGTTACTTGGTTTAAGAAAGCCTTTTTCTATTACTGCATGCAAAGGTTCTTTTCCTTGCGCTGAATCTGGAGGCAAATAAAAATACTAGATCCACGTCTAAACTCTATTTTTTTTGCGAAATACAGTACAACCCAGGCGCTCACATATACGAGCACACACTCACCCCTATGAACGCACATCACATGCGCCTCGCTATCGACGGGAACGTCGCCTCCCACTGAAAAATATTCCGCCTAAATGAGAAACACCAATGTCAAATCCAGGATTTGAACTCTGGTGGGCTGAGTGTTCAACCACCCTCCTAACCATCTTGACACAGGCAAGTTCTCATTACCAACATTTGTCAGCTTTTTATCAAGAAAGATTCTACGCCTGGAACACTTGGTCTATGCTAAGCCTAGCATGCTTACTAAAATTAGTAACGACTACCTAGTTTAGGCTAAGCCAAAATGCGGTCCATGGAACATGCACATGGCTAAGCTTTGAGCCTTTGACACGTTTTTTCATCACAAACATTGCACGCGCTAGTGTGAAAATGACATGGTCCTTTACGTGGGTAGCTAGAGATATTTTTTAATCATCATGCCAAAAAAAAAAGAGAGAGAACATAAGCATTTAAAATTCTGAATCCAATGAAATTGTGCTAACCACTTTATAAATATTATTTAGTTGCTTCAAATTACTAATTTGAATGTAACACCCCAATTTTCTTAGACTTAGAATTGTGGTGTTAATCTAGAATTTTCAGAAATGGCAAAAACTTTTGTTTGATTTTAGACAGCTCTTGCTTGATTTCATGATTGTTTTCTTTAGCCTCTAGTTTTGTTTGAAACCTATTAGTATCACTTTTATTAATTCTTCTAGTAATTTTTTTGGAGACTTTGATCTTCTTGTTTGTTAAAACATAGCCAATCTAAGCCCTAGATTAAGCATTGCTTGTGTTATTTTTGAAATGCACCTTGACCATCTTGTTCCCTGAACTTTCTATTTTTAGTTTTAGCTTGGTTTCATGGTTTAAAAACTTGGCTTAGCACAAAACCATCTGGGTTTCTGGACCTACTCAAAACAGTGACCATTTGGTCATTCTTCTTAATTTGCTTAGTTTTCAAATTTCTTTCTTCATCCTTTTAGACTTAAAAACTTTTGCATCACCTCTTTTAGGTCATCACTCTCATGTTTGTGCTAGCTCCTAGTGTTGACTTAGTTTAGGCTTGTTTTTAGTTTTAGTAAAACAACCTAGTGTTAAGCTACAACACTAACCCTAGCTAAACCCAACCCCTCACTCACCTCTCTGCCCAGGGAGAGCATCCTAGTCAGCTTGACCCCACAAGTCAGCCACCCTCTCTCTCTCCACCACTTAGATCACTTCTACTCACCCCACCCCTATGGGAGATCACTCCCCCCTCTCCTCACTGGTCAGGCTTCGTCACCCGACCCCCTGGCCCCTGCCCGCTCCTCCACCGCCCCAGCTAGCCTCTGCTCGCGCCCCACGTCACCCCAGCTCGCCCCCTTGTCCGAAAACCCTAGAAAGGGTGAACCTCGTCCCTCACGCGACCCCGACCTCCCCATTTGCTCTTTTCCCTCCCACAGACCGCACACCTCACCCCACCACCCTCCCGCGAAGCCCAGCCCATCCCCGTGACCCCTGCTGCTCGGGAACGCCGGAGGAAGCCGAGGTCGTCGCCGGCGAGCCACGGCCGAAGCCGCCGTTTCCCTCCCCTTTCCTCCGCCATTTTCGGCTCGCCGAACTCCCCCTGGCATGAGCTAAACCCTCCCCCTCTTCTCCTTTGCCCAGAGCCGCCGTGAACGCCTCGCCGTCGTCGACCCGAAGGAACTCGCCGCCGTCGCAGCCATGGATTCCGGCGCTGCATGCGGTGCTTGAGGGCATCGCCGAGCTCGCCGTTGCCTCCTACCTCGACCTCGACCACTGCCGCAGCCCCGCGTCGCCCTAGGTGAGCCGCCATCGCCGCCGTTTTCTTCTGTCGCGAGCTCGCCATGCGAGCACGACGAAGACGACGACCTGGGCGCGCTCGTTCAAATTTTCACGCATGGGCCACGCTGCGCATGCCGCTGGCCCGGCCTGCCTCGCCCCAGGCCTGGATCTGTGCAGGCCGCGGCCAGATCCGGCCCACGCACATCCCATTCT
Source organism: Poa pratensis (assembly GCA_947311845.1). NCBI lineage: Eukaryota > Viridiplantae > Streptophyta > Magnoliopsida > Poales > Poaceae > Poa > Poa pratensis. The sequence goes on along the minus strand of CAMZMU010000018.1, from coordinate 1,970,986 downwards.
TTTTTTTACTCCAGTCTTTTCTTTTTCCGGTTTCTGTTAATTGTTTGCAGTTAGATTAATTCATTTGTGGTACATCTGTGTGTGCATGTCCTTTAGGAGTATTTTTAGTAGATGCTTTGATGTTTTCCTGAACATGCAGAGCTGGTTTGGTCCAAAAATATTTTATATTTTGTGCTGAGCTTTAAATCTATTAAAAAGTATATTTTCCACTCTTTTTATGATAGCTTGAGCTAGGAGTGTCCAATTGGAGTGAATCCAATTTCTACAGAAATATAAAATCAGTACCTTGCCTTAGAAATTAACCTTGCATGCAGGAGATTCCTAAAACTGGAGCTTTAATTCTTTTGGTTTTGAGGCCAGTAGCTATTGTAGAATTTTTAATTCTTGTTTGGTGTTATGTTTTGATGCAAATCCAATTCCTATAGCTTTGTATGACTACTAAGAGTACTGTGGTAGAAGGATTTAATTTTAGGATCAGTATTTTAGGACTTGTGCATTTTTCCCCAAAACAGCAACTTTGCCACTATTAAAAAAATCATATTTTTAATTGATTGTTTTTAATTGTTTGTGTTTAGGCTTGTTTAAGATTTAGGTCCAGAGGATGTTTGGGTAATGAAATGCTTGCTGTTTTATTTAAATACTTTAGATTGTTGTCAACCCGCTACTTAGAATTAACGGTAGTTGCGTTTAATTTTCCAGTACAATAGAACCGCAAGAGGAGGAGCAGTACGTGGGAGTGGAACCTGTCTACGAAGAAGAGCAAGACCAGGGACACTTTGCTGGGCAAGGCAAGCCACCTCACCACCCTACTGAACTCCTATTATATCTACAAAGCATGTTTTGTTTTCAAAATAAATTAATGCATGTTTTATTTCTTTTGTGGCATTTTGCCACCCCAAAACTATTTTTATAAAATATTGTTTGGCCAAAGATATCTACTAGTATATAATAGGTTTTAGAAAAATAAGTCTTTAATTGAGAAACCTTCTACTGAAGGCGCTATCAAGAAAATTATAGTTTCTAGTAGTATATCCTTGTAATCTTACCTCAAAACTATAGGATGGGAGCCTGGATTTGATGAAATGTTTTTAAAAGAAAACCCGAGTCGCTGGGAGCGATCGGCGAGAAAGTGTTTTATAAAACCCATGTTGCTGGGAGCAAATGGAGATGTTTATGAAATCCTGAGGTGCTGGGAGAATTCGGTGAGTTTACGAAAACCCGAGCTGCTGGGAGCAGTCGGAGAATGGAGGTTTGTTTACGAAGTCCCTACTGCCGCCTGAACAATTAACCCGTGCAGCCACATTACCTGACATGGGTAGGGCTTGACCGGAAGCTTGTTTGTATTAATATGGGGCTACCTCAATTTGCTTAGGGGGTGGCTATGGCCCCTGAACTGGTTGTCGCCTAAGAGAGAGGGACATAAAGAGAGTGGGATTAAGTTCACCACCAGTTGCACCGATTAGGTCCCCTGTCATGGCGGTCTGACGCCAAGAGATGGGTCAAACGGTGCCGGGGGGAAACCACCTAGTTGAAGAGGTATCTTTGTATTAGTATGGACATAGTGAAAAGTCTTGATTAGTGTCCCAACGTTTGACGTATTGTCATCGGGCAATTCGTGGGATGATCCGCGGCGGTGACCTATTTGATGTGGTGAAAGTGCACCCCTCTGCAGAGTGTATAACTATTCAAATAGCGGTGTCCGCGGTCATGGACGGTTGCAAAGGCCGGACTGGGTGACTGGTGAAAGAAGAAAAGTCGTTTTCTGTTTTGGACTAAAAGAAGAATCAGAAAGGTACCTGGGAGGTACGGATTTTGAGAAAAAAAGAATGGTTGGTCTCGGGGAGACAATCAGTCGGATCTCGTGGAAAGAAAAAGGGGTATCCCCATCCTAGTGTCCTTGAAAAGTTTTACAAAGATGTGGAGATAGTTCCTGCTATCTCTACAAAAGAGAATTCTATCTCTAAATGTTTCTTTTTAACAAAGATATAGAGATGTCGTATTCTCTATGTCTAAAAGCATCGTTTGCGAATACTAAGCCCTATAGTATTATATAGCAGCTACCCCAGTTTTCAAAAATCTCTTTATTTGCATTACTATGAAAACTTAAGCCTTGAGGTGGTCTTGCGAGTACGTCAATGTACTTATTTGGCTGTGTCCCTGGATATTCAAACATCCAGATTACGGAGAGGAGGTCTACGCCGAGGAGGAAGAGTATGCCGACGACTACGCCGCTTAGCTGTCACCGGTCAACTGCACTTGTGGGATGGCGTCTGTTGGAGACGAGGGCCGACGCTAGCCATGAGCTTCCGATGTATCGTAGTTAATTCCGTCCTGCGCGACAATGTTTGCAGACTTGGTCATGTGACCATTAAGTGTTGTAAGACTTTTATTCGTACGACTTGAATGATGTAACTCTTGATACCATGTTGGTTATGTGATTGTGATGCACTGATCATTGGGATCATGATCTACTTACATAACGTGGACTTTTCGGACTTCGGTCTGAGGGGTCCTCACAGACTTGGTATCAGAGCCATCGTTGACCTTAGGAGACTTTAGCTAGGTTAGGCGTCGACGTCACGCAAAACTGTTTTTCCTTAAAAACTTAGGAGAGGTGTCTAAATTTGTGGAATATACTGATGTATCCTGTCCCCTCTATTTTAACTACTGTAAATAACTATACATGCTTTAATTATTCTACTTGGTTCTACTTAAAATTTTGCACACAGTTCACTAATTAAAACCTCTCTTAATTTTTTTGTGTAGATGGCCGACGGGTTTACGACGAGTATTCAGCTGGGGGCGATACCTACCCCTGGAGTGACGCCGCTGTTCCAGACCGAGCTGCTCGAGTTGACCAGGCTTTGGGGGCGCCCACTCCATGAGTTGCGTGGGGGACGCGCTGTTCCGTTAGTCGGCGAGGAGGTGTCCTGGAGGGTGAGGTGCACCCTTCGAGGCCCTCTTGTGCCACCGTTTGCGGAGGAGCTGACCGTGGAGGCCATCGAGCCCACCCAGACTGGAGCTACTTCGACCGTCCTGCAGCGGGCTCTCGCTCGCTTGGTGCACTTCCACATCACCGAGTTAGTCGGCACCCGCTTCGAGTTCTTCGAGAGGCGCGACGACCAGGGCCACTCTATGCCCTTGCGCCCCCACCCCATCTTTGGGCCACACGTGGAGGACTTGGGGATCCTTCTTGAGTACACCCAGCACCGGCTGGTCCACAGCCGTATGGAGAGCGACCTTCGCCGTATGCAGTACGTCGACGCGGAGAAACGCGTTACGGAGGCCGAGCAGGACACCGAGGCCGTGGAGGCCCAGCTCACGGAGTCTCAGGACAAGCTGAAGACTGCAGAGGAGAAGCTCAAGGCCACTGAGGAGCGCCTGAGGAGGTCCAGGACAGCGCTAGGGAAGGCGCGAAGGAGACCCGTCGCTTCGAGGCCCGTTTCAAGACCGCCCGGTACTGGCAGCTCAACCTCACGCGTAGGGTTGATGATCTTGAGGTGACCATTCAGAACCGTGACACCCGGATCACCGAGCTAGAGGAGGAGCTTGAGGAGTTGCGCAAGGAGAACGACGATCTCCTACCCGACGATGAGGATCCAATGGAGGATATGGACGTGGAGCCGGAGAGTGAGCAGGAGGACGACGACCTCCGTGGGGACGACACTGACGCTGACTCGGAGCTGGTGATGTCCGAGGAGGAGGACCCTGACGAACCCCTTTCTACGGCGACGCACCCACCCACCTGACGTCACTGCCGCGGACGAGTAGCTACTTCGAGTAGTTCTTTTGAGTTAGGACCACCCTGTCGTGAGCTTGTCATGTTGCGATCGTGTGATCTTGTTGTCATGTGTGTGGTAGCCTTGATTGTTTGTAAGGCGGTTGTTGTGTTAGACTTTGTATTCGCGAACTCTAGTGAACTTGTATCGAGACCCTGTTATCGAGTTAGTCATCTCGTTGTGTCATGTATTCTTGCTGCATTGGTATTATTGTTAATGTTTGCATTGTTTGCATGTTTTCGTTCTGTCTCAAATGTTTTACCTATAGATTGTTTGGATTTTAATTCTGCCATTTTCTAACTTCAGTATGGCGAGAGATCCACCACCACCACCCGAGCCCACTATGGCCCAGCTGATGCGCCTCTTCATGGAGGACCGTGAGGCCGCTCGTGCCGAGAGGACAGCGAACCTCACCACACTGCAGCACCTGGCTCAGATAGCCGTCAACCCCAATGGCGGCAATGGCGGAAATGGTAACAATGAGGGCCGTTCCAAGCTGCGAGACTTCCAGAATACTAATCCCCCGGTGTTCTCTCAGAGGGTGGATCCACTTGACGCAGATGACTGGATCCGTAAGATCGAGAACAACTTAGAGGTCGCCCATGTTGGTGACAATGAGAAGGTGGTCTATGCTACTCACTATCTCTCAGGTGCCGCCCGAGCATGGTGGGAATCAATTAAGGTACTGCTGCCTCAAGATGAAGTGGTGACCTGGGAGGCTTTCAAGACCAAGTTTCAGAAGCGTTTCGTGCCATCAGGTCAAGTCAGCATCATGCGAGAGAAGTTTCTGCAACAGAAGCAAGGTGGTATGTCAGTGGGTGAGTATCTGGAGAAATTCACCACCTTGGCAAGGTATGCGCCTGCCGACATTGACACGGAGGAGAAAAGGAAGGAGAGATTCCTGAATGGGCTGCATGATGAAATGCAATGCATCCTGGTGGTAATGCCCTTCAATGATCTCGAGTCTCTGGCTGATGCAGCCATTATGATGAGCACAAGCGTAAGGCGACCTATGACAACCGCAAGCGCCGGCAGATGATGCAGCAAGGCAGCAGCAGCACCGGCAACAACAACAACCAGCGTCTGCGCCCCACACCTTCACCCAGGCCTGCTTATCAGCCGCCACGACCTGCGTACCCGCCATCAAGACCCCCGTCGTATGCTCCAAGTCCAAGTTACCCCGCTCGCCCACTTGTTCCTCGCCCGGAGGCGGTTACAACCCCAGTCTCAACTCCAGCCGACCGCCAGCCCCAACGCCTACCGGAGGCTGCTTTGCCTGTGGACAGCCTGGACATTTCTCAAGGGACTGCCCCACCAAGCAGCCAGCTGACAATCGTCCCAATGCGACCAAGATGAAACAGGGATTAGTCCGACCCCCTGGAAGAAAGGCCCCTTACCCGAGGAAGCCTAGGACCGTGACAAGGGGACACCTGAATCATATTAGCGCCGAAGAAGCCTTGGAGGCACCTGACCTAGTGATGGGTACGTTTCTTGTCAACTTCGTACCTGCTATAGTTTTGTTTGATTCCGGAGCATCCCATTCGTTTGTTACCGAACCGTTTGTTCAGAAAAGTGGGATGGTCCCAACTTTGATGCGCCAACCTATGTTAGTGCAAATTCCTGGAGCCACCACTAAGACAAACCTTTCTTGCAAAGAGGTGCCCGTGGAAATCCAGGGAGCCCGATTCCATGCCGACCTTGTGGTTTTGGGAAAACAAGGTGTAGAAGTGGTTTTAGGAATGGATTGGATGGCAGTGAACCGGGGAGTTATAGATTGCAGCACAAAAACTATCTCCCTAACCAGCCCGGAAGGAGTTGAAGTTGTTCACACCTCTTCAATGCACTCCTTGTTAGGACACTGCCATAAGAGTATAGCTGAGCCTGCCTTGGAGGAGGTACCAATAGTTTGTGAGTATCCCGATGTGTTTCCCGAAGAGTTACCCGGTATGCCGCCTGATCGGGATATCGAGTTCATCATTGAGTTAGTTCCTGGAACTGGACCCATAGCCCAGAAGCCTTACCGGATGAACCCTCAGGAGCTTGAGGAATTGAAGAAGCAACTGGATGACATGCTTAGGAAAGGACTGATTCGCCCCAGTGCCTCACCATGGGGATCTCCAGTGATTTTCGTGGATAAAAGAGACGGTACCACTCGCTTGTGTGTGGATTATCGGAAACTAAATGACGTGACCATCAAAAACAAATACCCCCTTCCCAAGATTGAGGATCTGTTTGATCAACTCAATGGAGCTCGAGTCTTTTCTAAGATCGATCTCCGCACCAGTTACCACCAGCTGAAAGCAAGAGAGGCAGACATCCCGAAGACTGCTTTCACCACTCGTTACAGGTTGTTTGAGTCAACCGCAATGAACTTTGGTTTGACCAATGCTCCTGCTTATTTCATGAACCTCATGAATAAGGTGTTCATGGAGTATCTGGACAAATTTGTAGTGGTTTTCATCGATGACATCCTGATTTACTCCCCTTCGTGAACATCAGCTTTATGCCAAGTTTAGCAAATGTCAATTCTGGCTTAAAGAAGTGGCATTCCTTGGGCATGTGATATCAGCCGGTGGAATATCTGTTGACCCCACTCACATTAGGTCAATCCTTGACCGAGAAGCCCCCACAAACCAAACAGAAGTGAGATCCTTTCTCAGATTGGCAGGATATTACCGCAAATTCGTCGAGGGATTCTCAAGCATTGCCAAACCCCTCACCCAGTTACTGAAGAAAGACAAGAAGTTTGACTGACAAGTGCGAGGAGAGTTTCCAAGGATTTTGTCGTGTATTGCGATGCTTCCAAGCTTGGACTAGGTTGTGTCCTCATGCAAGAGGGCAAGGTAATCTCCTATTCCTCACGGCAACTCCGCAAGCACGAGCAGAATTACCCCACCCATGACCTAGAACTTGCTGCTGTAGTTCACGCACTCAAGGCCTGGAGCTGACCGTGGAGGCCATCGAGCCCACCCAGACTGGAGCTACTTCGACCGTTCTGCAGCGGGCTCTCGCTCGCTTGGTGCACGTCCACAGCGCCGAGTTAGTCGGCACCCGCTTCGAGTTCTTTGAGAGGCGCGACGACCAGGGCCACTCTATGCCCTTGTGCCCCACCCCATCTTTTGGCTACATGTGGAGGACTTGGGGATCCTTCTTGAGTACACCCAGCACCGGCTGGTCCACAGCCGTATGGAGAGTGACCTTTGTCATATGCAGTACGTCGACGCGGAGAACCGTGTTACGGAGGCCGAGCAGGACACCGAGGCCGTGGAGGCCCAGCTCACGGAGTCTCAAGACAAGCTAAAGACTGCAGAGGAGAAGCTCAAGTCCACTGAGGAGCGCCTGACAAGGTCCACGGAGTAGGCGTCGATGGCCTCCACGGTCAGCCCGTTTTACAAAATGTTTTCCAAAGATGTGGAGATAGTTCCTGCTATCTCTACAAAAGAGAATTCTATCTCTAAATGTTACTTTTTAACAAAGATATAGAGATGTCGTATTCTCTATGTCTAAAAGCATCGTTTGCGAAAACTAACTCCTATAGTATTATATAGCAGCTACCCCAGTTTTCGAAAATCTCTTTATTTGCATTACCACGAAAACTTAAGCCTTGAGGTGGTCTTGCGAGTACGTCAATGTACTTATTTGGCTGTGTCCCTGAATATTCAAACGTCCAGATTGTGGAGAGGAGGTCTACGCCGAGGAGGAAGAGTATGCCGACGACTACGCCGCTTAGCTGTCACCGGTCAACTGCACTTGAGGGATGGCATCTGTTGGAGACGAGGGCCGACGCTAGCCACGAGCTTCCCTGTATCGTAGTTAATTCCGTCCTGCGCGACGATGTTTGCAGACTTGGTCATGTGACCATTAAGTGTTGTAAGACTTTTATTCGTACGACTTGAATGATGTAACTCTTGATACCATGTTGGTTATGTGATTGCGATGCACTGATCATTGGGATCGTGATCTACTTACATAACGTGGACTTTTCGGACTTCGGTCTGAGGGGTCCTCACAGACTTGGTATCAGAGCCATCGTTGACCTTAGGAGACTTTAGCTAGGTTGGGCGTCGACGTCACGCAAAACTGTTTTTCCTTAAAAACTTAGGAGAGGTGTCTAAATTTGTGGAATATACTGCTGTATCCTCTCCCCTCTATTTTAACTACTGTAAATAACTATACATGCTTTAATTATTCTACTTGGTTCTACTTAAAATTTTGCACACAGTTCACTAATTAAAACCTCTCTTAAAATTTTTGTGTAGATGGCCAATGGGTTTACGACGAGTATTCAGCTGGGGGCGATACCTACCCCTGGAGTGACGCCGCTGTTCCAGACCGAGCTGCTCGAGTTGACCAGGCTTTTGGGGCGCCCACTCCCTGAGTTGCGTGGGGGACGCGCTCTTCCGTTAGTCGGCGAGGAGATATCCTGGAGGGTGAGGTGCACCCTTCGAGGCCCTCTTGTGCCACCGTTTGCGGAGGAGCTGACCGTGGTGGCCATCGAGCCCACCCAGACTGGAGCTACTTCGACAGTTCTGTAGCGGGCTCTCGCTCGCTTGGTGCACGTCCACATCGCCGAGTTAGTCGGCACCCGCTTCGAGTTCTTCGAGAGGCGCGACGACCAGGGCCACTCTATGCCCTTGCGCCCCCACCCCATCTTTGGGCTGCACGTGGAGGACTTGGGGATCCTTCTTGAGTACACCCAGCACCGGCTGGTCCACAGCCGTACGGAGAGCGACCTTCGTCGTATGCAGTACGTCGACGCGGAGAACCGTGTTACGGAGGCCGAGCAGGACACCGAGGCCATGGAGGCCCAGCTCACGGAGTCTCAGGACAAGCTAAAGACTGCAGAGGAGAAGCTCAAGGCCACTGAGGAGCGCCAGACAAGGTCCAGGACAGCACTAGGGAAGGCGCGACAGGAGACCTGTCACTTCGAGGCCCGTTTCAAGACCGCCCGGTACTGGCAGCTCAACCTCACGCGTAGGGTTGATGATCTTGAGGTGACCATTCAGACCCATGACACCCGGATCGCCGAGCTAGAGGAGGAGCTTGAGGAGTTGCGCAAGGAGAACGACGATCTCCTACCCGACGACGAGGATCCAATGGAGGATATGGACGTGGAGCCGGAGAGTGAGCAGGAGGACGATGACCTCCGTGGGGACGACACTGACGCTGACTCGGAGCTGGTGATGTCCGAGGAAGAGGACCCTGACGGGCCCTCTTTCTACGGCGACGCACCAACCCCACCTGACGTCACTGCCGCGGACGAGTAGCTACTTCGAGTAGTTCTTTTGAGTTAGGACCACCCTGTCGCGAGCTTGTCATGTTGTGATCGTGTGATCTTGTTGTCATGTGTGTGGTAGCCTTGATTGTTTGTAAGGCGGTTGTTGTGTTAGACTTCGTATTCGCGAACTCTAGTGAACTTGTATCGAGACCCTGTTATCGAGTTAGTCATCCGTTGTGTCATGTATTCTTGCTGCATTGGTATGATTGTTAATGTTTGCATTGGTTAAACTGAAGACTTGGTGATGGCGTCTCCCCTCCCACCGCTCCCCACCCCCTCCTCCGGCGATCACCATGATCTCTAAGATCGGTCCACCATGGATGCGCTCCTCCGCTGGGACTTCTCCCCAGGCCAAGCCGTGGCCAATCAGGTGCGTCACCGTTTTGGGTCTCCGGTTCACTTCTCGCCGTCTTCCTCCTCCAAAGAGTTCTTTCTCGTGGTGTCTTTCTCCTTGGCTTTGTTTGCTCTCACGGAGGAATCTGTGGGTTTGGCTCTTCAGTGTTGTATTGGTGGCGATCATAAGTACCTAAAGGTTTATCAGTTGAGTGATCGCCGATTCCGCTTTTCTGTGGCTTCAAGCAAGGTTGGCCATTTTATTTATGGCTTAAAGGATCGGATCTGGCCGGATTTCGTCTGCCACCTTGTTTCGTGGTATCAATCCTTCAGTCAGTGGTTTTGATCAGGTTAAATCTTGGCATTCTTCGGATGTAATTCTAGAGGTCTCCCAGCGCAGTCCCACAAGGTTTAAACCTAATTTGGGGTTTCTGGAGGCTAGTGCAACCAAGGACTTGTACTCTAATTATCATTCTGTGTTAGCAAAGTTTGATTTGCCTGGAAATAGCAAGACGTCGATGGCTGCATCTCTCCAGTTTGGAACCTGTTCTCCGGTCAGGCTATCGCCGGCGGCTGAAGCGCCGGCGCATGGAAAGGATGGTGCTATATTTTTTGGTAGTTTCTCTGATCCGGTTTACCCGGGATCTGACCAGTCTGTTACCAATTTATTCGTACCTGATGGTTTTGCGATTAAATATTTTTCAAACTTGCCTAAGATAAATCTTGAGCATATTGAGGACCTGCGGAGCTCTAACTATGAAGATAATCATATCTGTGAAGCGTTAAATCTGCCGTTCCTCCCGACGTGGGATTTCATTTTCCAAATTTTGGGAAGGTGTTACCGTTGTGGGCTGCATGATCACTTGAGACCGAATTGTCCAGGAATTTGTGAGGGATGCAAGCTTTTGGGCCGTAAGTGTGCTAAGTGCTTCAAAGGTCCTGTCAACTGTTCTCGCTGTTTAGCTTTAGGTCACCGAGCGGTGGACTGTGATACTGGGCTTAGATGCCATAGATGCAAAAAAATTAGGCCACATGGTCAGATATTGCCCTTCTCAGGTTATGATTTGGAAGCCTAAATCACAGCTGAAATAGAAACAGACAAAGAGGATTTGGGTTCTTAAAAGTAAAAGCTGCAACAACTTGGATATCCCAGCGATTTAGGGATCACAAGGTCGAGCAGGAAAACTTGGATTCCTAAACAAGCTCCTGGGGTCACGATGCCTACACTAGACGAGCATATGATTAAAACCACACCTGCACCTCCTCTGTACAATTCTCAGTCAGCTCTGTCCGAGCAAGTGGTCTCGTTGGAAGCAGGTTCTATTTCTCATTTTGGAAGTACGAGCAACAATCCTATGCAAGCCTGGAATGATTGCAACTCTCCGAGGGTGCAGCTGCTAGATCCTTCCTCATGCAATGTTCCTACTCTCAGCCCTGTACTTGCTCATGATATATTCTCCTTTGAACAATTCTCCATGTCGATGGCTCGCTCTATTGCTCTCAGGTTATCCCGACCCAATCCTTGGATGGATAATACCACTATTTTCCCCTACTTGGAATTGAAAATGATCGCACTTACTATTGGTAAGCGTCTGCTTCTTGAAGCGGTTTCAGTTGGCGGTCTTGACAAGATGCCTTTTGAAAATGTTTCTGGTCCTCTGGTTATTTGTGCTACTGTGAACAAGAATGTAGTTGAATGCTCTGTTGAAAATGCTGCAAGTTCTTCTGTCTCTGATGTCCATGCTCCTTTTAACTCAGTTATTATTGAAGATATTCCTGATGAGGTGTATAATGCCCCAGTCTCAGAATCTGTCCTCCCCAATTCTGATTCTTTGTATGAATTGGGTTTTATTGCTGATATTCCGGTGCCTACTCAAAAGGAAAACAATGTTGCCGTTAGGGCACAGTCGACTGGTAGACGTCGTGCCACAACCCCTGCTGCTGTCACGAGATCTCAAGCTCGTAAGATTGCCACACCCTCGGTTACTTCTATGGTTCGACGTTCACCACGTAATGCCAATGGGGGTTTTATGCATGCTGTTTTGTCTGACTCCACCCAGCGCCGACACACTTCTTCAGTCCCGCGTGCCACACCACCAGATGTGCTGCAAGTGTCAGAAATGCAACGCATTGGTGTGGAAGATTGCCAATTGATCCTAGTGAACTCACTGAATCACGCCTTCGTCGATCATGTGATAAAGGTCCCTCCCCTTGTTAATTTGCGGTATTCATGGATATCTTGAATCGTTTGTGGCGGATCCTTTGTTGGAACATTCGTGGTATCAACACGTCGGATAAATGGCCCCTGGTGCGCAATAAGATAGATGAAAGCATGGCCTCAATTGTCTGTTTCCAGGAGACTAAGAGGGGTGATTTCTCCCTCAGCTATATTAAGAATTTTGCTCCAAAAAGATTTGATCAATTTGCTTTTGTACCCTCTAATGGTGCTTCTGGTGGAATTCTGGTACTTTGGGCAAGCAACTCTTTTACTGGTACAGTTGTACAACAGGAATGCTTTGGTATTATCATCCATTTTACTTCCACTGTGTCTGCGGATGAATTCTACTTGGTGAGTGTCTATGGCCCTTGTGAAGGAGTTGCTCGAGAGAATTTTATCGCCTGGCTTTTCAGTTTACAAATTGCAGATGATGAGTTGTGGCTATTAGTTGGTGACTTCAATTTCTATAGGTATACTGATAGTCGTAACAGACCGGGCGCTAACATGACCGGGCGCTATCAGGGCTTAATTGAGCTTCCAATTAAGGGGTGTGCGTACACCTGGAGCAACATGCAATCTGAACCTTTGATGGAACAACTCGACTGGTTTTTCACCTCCCCTAGCTGGACTCTGAAGTTTCCGAACACTCTGGTTCATCCCTTGGCCCGTCCCACATCTGATCACATTCCCTGTGTTGTCTCTATTAGCACCACGATCCCTAAGGCCAAAGTCTTCCGTTTTGAAAATCATTGGATTAAGTTGCCAGGTTTCTTGGAGGTGGTGCAAAATATTTGGGACATTCATTGCCCAGGGGACGCTGCTAAGTGTCTTTCAGCAAAACTGAAACTGTTGAGAAATGGTCTTAAAAAATGGTGTACCAGTATTTCTGTTCTGAGTAAGCTGATTGAGAACTGTAATAATGTAATTCTGATGATTGATGAGTTTGAGGAGTACAGAGTACTGGATATAACAGAATGGAATTTCCGTAATATTATTAAGAGTCGGCTCAGTTTTCTGCTAAACTGTAAATTGGAGTACTGGAGGAAAAGATGTACGGCAAGATGGGCTAAATTCGGCAGTGAAAACACGACATTCTTTCATTCTATGGCCACCGTACATTACAGGAAAAATTCAATTTCTTCCTTAGTCCGAGATGATGGATCTATTGCGGTGGAACACCATGAGAAAGCAGGAGTTTTGCGCAGCACTTTTATGGGGCGGCTTGGTACAGTTGCTGACTTGGATCCCAGCTTTGACTTCTCTGCATTCATCCATCCGGTGCAAGGTCTTGAGTCCCTCTCTGCTCCCTTTTCTCTTGAAGAGATTGATAACACGGTGGCTGAATTACGTAGTGACAAAGCCCCAGGACCTGATGGTTTTAATGGTCTGTTCATCAAGATTTGCTGGCCAATTATCAAATACGATTTCTATCGATTAATCCAGGAATTTTGGGAAGGTTCAGTCAACTTGCAGAGTATAAATGACGCTTTCATCACTTTGATTCCCAAAAATAATGCTCCAGAGGGACCAAATGACTACAGACCGATCTCGTTACTTAATACCTGCTTTAAACTGATCACCAAGCTCCTGGCTAACCGTTTGCAAACTAAAATTCTAAGCTTAGTTCATGTAAATCAATATGGTTTTCTGAAAACTCGCACGATCCAAGATTGCGTGGCTTGGGCATATGAATATATCCATCAATGTGCTAACTCTGGTACAGAGGCAGTGATCCTGAAAATAGACTTTGCAAAGGCTTTTGATACAATAGGCCATCAAGCTCTGCTACAAATCCTTCGCTGTAAAGGATATGATAATCGGTGGATCAATTGGATGAAAGCAATCTTCTCTACTGGCTTCTCTTCAGTTCTCCTTAATGGTGTACCTGGGAGGAAATTCCCCTGCCGACGTGGGGTCCGACAAGGGGATCCGTTATCTCCAATTTTGTTTGTTGAAGGAGCTGACTTACTTCAGACCATGGTGAATAGGCTTGCTCAACAAGGGATGCTTGTGGCTCCCATTCCTCTACCAGATACTGATTTTCCAATTGTTCAATACGCCGATGACACTCTCATCATTGTTCAAGCCTGCCCTACACAGCTCTCCGCTCTCAAACTTATTATACATCAATTTGCTTCTGCTACTGGACTGCATGTAAACTACAACAAGACATGTATGGTGCCTATCAACATTTGTTCACAACGGTTAGCTTTTCTTGCTGGGTTTTTGGCTGCTCGGTGGGCGCAATGCCCTTTCCCTATCTTGGGCTTCCCCTTGGAACCACTAGGCCATCTGTCAATGATCTGACGCCCATTGTGGATCAGCTTGAGAGAAAATTGAATGCCACAGCTAGATTCTTGGATTATGGTGGTCATGTTACCTTTGTGAACTCGGTTCTGTCATCTCTCCCCACTCATTATCTGTGCTCCCTAAAGGTCCACAAGTCGATCATTAAATTATTTGATAGAGGTAGGCGACACTGCCTGTGGGCAAAGGAAGATGATGCTGGCTCATCTTAGTCATTGGCTGCATGGAGCATGGTTTGTAAGCCGAAGAAAAATGGTGGACTTGGAGTCAAAAATCTCGAGATTCAGAATACTGCTCTACTTCTAAAACATCTGCATAAGTTCTTCTGCAAAGCTGATATTCCCTGGGTGAAACTCGTCTGGTCTCTGTATGGTGACTCACCTCCCCAAGCTCAAACTCCTCGCGGTTCCTTCTGGTGGCGTGACATCTTCAGTTTGATTAATATATACAGAAGCATCACCTCTGTTAATGTTGGTAATGGAGAAACGACCTTGTTCTGGAAGGATCGCTGGCATGGGAACTCTCTTTTATGTGATTCCTATCCACACTTGTACTCATTTGTTCTAGATGAAGATATCTCGGTGGCTGCCATGATCAGATCACAAAATCCTGATGAGCTGTTTGCACTCCCATTATCTGTTCAAGCCTTTGATGAATATACCCATGCTTCGACGGTACTGCAGGCACTGGAGGATGTGGAGGTGCCTGACACTGGGAGATTTACCTGGGGTGACACTTCTTACACTGCAGCCAAGTATTACAAATTTATCTTCTCTCGAGTGCCCGGTGACAGAGCACTTGACCTGGTGTGGAGATCCAAATGCTTACCTAAGCTGCGGGTTTTCATGTGGCTGCTCATTCACGATAGGCTAAACACCAAGGACCTCATGCTTCGTAAACACTGGACTTTTGAGTGAGGGCTGAATTGTGTTCTTTGTGCGAACTCTGCTCGAGAAACAAATGATCACCTATTCTTCCAGTGTCCCTTTACAGCTGCCTGTTGGGACTCTGTCCACATTCGGTGGAATGCGCATGAACCTGTATCACAACGTATTTTGACTGCCAGCCACAGATTCACAGGACCATGTTTCATGGAGGTGGTGGCCTGTGTCACATGGAACATCTGGAAATCTAGGAATGGAATTATTTTCAGAAATCAAGATGCCTCTCAGGGTGCCTGGCGAGTGAAATTTCAAAGTGACCTCCTGCTACATCAACATAGAGTCAAGGATAATCTGATTGATCCTCTTATTGATTGGACTAGAAACATCATTACTTAATGTCTTTGTATCTTTACTTCTGCTTTGACCCTCCCTGAACTCCCTTTATTTGTAACCGTCTGGTGGTCACCTCTTTGGTGACACCGTGTTTTTTGGCAGCCTTTAATTGAAAAATCCACACCGTAGGGGTTCTCCCTTACGGTAATGTCTGTCAAAAAAATGTTTTTATTGTTTGCATGTTTTCGTTCTGTCTCAAATGTTTTACCTATTGATTGCTTGGGGTTTTAATTCTGCCATTTTCTAACTTCAGTATGGCGAGAGATCCACCACCACCACCCGAGCCCACTATGGCCCAGCTGATGCGCCTCTTCATGGAGGACCGTGAGGCCGCTCGTGCCAAGAGGACAGCGAACCTCACCACACTGCAGCACCTGGCTCAGATAGCCGTCAACCCCAATGGCGGCAATGGAGGAAATGGTAACGATGAGGGCCGTTCCAAGCTGCGAGACTTCCAGAATACTAATCCCCCGGTGTTCTCTCAGAGGGTGGATCCACTTGACGCGGATGACTGGATCCGTAAGATAGAGAAAAACTTAGAGGTCACCCATGTTGGCGACAATGAGAAGGTGGTCTATGCTACTCACTATCTCTCAGGTGCCGCCCGAGCATGGTGGGAATCAATTAAGGTACTGCTGCCTCAAGATGAAGTTGTGACCTGGGAGGCTTTCAAGACCAAGTTTCAGAAGCGTTTCGTGCCATCAGGTCAAGTCAACATCATGCGAGAGAAGTTTCTGCAACTGAAGCAAGGTGGTATGTCAGTGGGTGAGTATCTGGAGAAATTCACCACCTTGGCAAGGTATGCGCCTGCCGACACTGACACGGAGGAGAAAAGGAAGGAGAGATTCCTGAATGGGTTGCATGATGAAATGCAATGCATCCTGGTGGTAATGCCCTTCAATGATCTGGAATCTCTGGCTGATGCAGCCATTATGATGGAGCACAAGCGTAAGGCGACCTATGACAACCGCAAGTGCCGGCAGATGATGCAGCAAGGCAGCAGCAGCACCGGCAACAACAACAACAACAACCAGCGTCTGCGCCCCACACCTTCACCCAGGCCTGCTTATCAGCCGCCACGACCTGTGTACCCGCCATCAAGACCCCCATCGTATGATCCCCGTTCAAGTTACCCCGCTCCCCCACTTGTTCCTCGCCCCGGAGGCGGTTACAACCCCGGTCTCAACTCCAGCCGACCGCCAGCCCCAATGCCCACCGGAGGCTGCTTTGCCTGTGGACAGCCTGGACATTTCTCAAGGGACTGCCTCACCAAGCAGCCAGCTGACAATCGTCCCAATGCGACCAAGATGAATCAGGGATCAGTCCGACCCCCTGGAAGAAAGGCCCCTGACCCGAGGAAGCCTGGGACCGTGACAAGGGGACACCTGAATCATATCAGCGCCGAAGAAGCCCAGGAGGCACCTGACCTAGTGATGGGTACGTTTCCTGTCAACTCTGTACCTGCTGCAGTTTTGTTTGATTCCGGAGCATCCCATTCGTTTGTTACCGAACCGTTTGTTAAGAAAAGTGGGATGGTCCCAACTTTGATGCGCCAACCTATGTTAGTGCAAATTCCTGGAGCAACCACTAAGACTAACCTTTCTTGCAAAGAGGTGCCTGTGGAAATCCAGGGAGCCCGATTCCATGCCGACCTTGTGGTTTTGGGAAAACAAGATATAGAAGTGGTTTTAGGAATGGATTGGATGGCAGTGAACCGGGGAGTTATAGATTGCAGCCCAAAAACTATCTCCCTAACCAGCCCGGAAGGAGTTGAAGTTGTTCACACCTCTTCAATGCACTCCTTGTTAGGATACTGCCATAAGAGTATAGCTGAGCCTGCCTTGGAGGAGGTACCAATAGTTTGTGAGTATCCCGATGTGTTTCCCGAAGAGTTACCCGGTATGCCGCCTGATCGGGATATCGAGTTCATCATTGAGTTAGTTCCTGGAACTGGACCCATAGCCCAGAAGCCTTACCGGATGAACCCTCAGGAGCTTGAGGAATTGAAGAAGCAACTGGATGACATGCTTAGGAAAGGACTGATTCGCCCCAGTGCCTCACCATGGGGATCTCCAGTGATCTTCGTGGATAAAAGAGACGGTACCACTCGCTTGTTTGTGGATTATCGAAAACTGAATGACGTGACCATCAAAAACAAATACCCCCTTCCCAAGATTGAGGATCTGTTTGATCAACTCAATGGAGCTTGAGTCTTTTCTAAGATCGATCTTCGCACCGGTTACTGATGCATGTAAAATGCATACATGAACTTTGCACTTTAATTGCTTATATTCCAATCATATTTGCATCATATAAGGGTTATATCAATGTTTTAAAATGATTTTTGGGAATATTCATTTATTTCCTATTTTTATGGAATTAACCCTGCACAGGCAGAAAACCCCGTTTTCTTATTTTAATGTTTCAGGGACCCAAACGTCAACGAAATCACCTGGAAATTTACGGGCGTCAATATTTGGAAGGAAGAAGACCTGTGGGCGAAGGAAGCTAACAAGCGGAGGCCCGAGGCCCAAACGGGGGTGGCCCATGCGGCCAGGTACTGTGGCCGCATGGGCCCACTCGTTTGGCCCTCGTGGCTCCGTTGCCATCGATCTTTGCTCCACCGACATAGTCTTGACCTAAAAACGCCTATAAAAAAGGTCCCCCGACGTTCTCTGGAAGGAGGCGGCGGAGAAACACAGAACCACGAAACAGAGAGTCAGAAGGCTGCCGCCGGAGAAGATCGGAGGGGGGAAACGCCGCCGGAATCACCTCCGGAGGGCTCCACCCCCCCCGGCGTGTTCATCATCAACATCTACAGCAAGATCATCTCCATCTCCCCACTGTAAACTCTTGGCAAACATGATGTATGATGCAATATACTTTTCCCTTGATCTATTGTGTCTCTCCATCTATGTTTGAGAAGTGATTTGTTCATGGCAATAGTGAAATAGTTCGTTGTTTGGTTGCATACAAGTTTTGTTATCTTTTATGATTGTCTTGATGTACAATATATGAGTGCACGCATATGTTGGGGAATGCATGTAAGGTGATCACCGGTAAGGTAATGGAGTGAGGGTGACTTGGGAGGACATGTAAACCTGAGACCGAATCATGAAGTTACTTTATTGGGGATATATATAGGGGACCTTAGAACTTAAGGCTATGGTGGGACTTCTATGTCTTAATAACTCTTGTGCAGTCATTTACTTGGCCATAAGAACCATCATAAGGGGTTTAGTTCATTTACTTGGCTACACCTATTTATGGCTCCTTCCTAGAAGAAACAATTAAGACTGAAACATGTGCTTCACTAATTGTGACAACCACACGAATGAAATAACAATTGCTAGAACATTTGCTCCCTTGAGATATTTGCTACTTGAGATCTTTGCTACTTGCTACTTTGAGAAACTTGCTTGAGAAAACTGCTGAGAGAAACTTGCTCTAAGAAACTTGCTACTAGATAAACCCATTCCACGTCACTTGCTTCCATTAGTTAGATCCTTTCATATTTATTGCTTTGCATAAAAGGCCATATAAGAGGGTTATAGGGCTTTAGAGAATAGATAGTTTACCTTCAGCTCCTCGTGGGTTCGACACTCAAATACTTATCGAATAGTGCTACAGTGATTCCTTGCTCTTGGGGATTATCAAGTACTTTTCTGGCGCCGTTGCCGGGGAGCGTTGTGCTAAACTTTTATTCTTGTTTGCATTGCATACTAACATATAAATCTAAAACACAAAAAAAATTATAAAATGGAAAACAACAAAACAATCCTAGAATTGTATAATATCTATCTTGAGTTAGGACATGAAGTGTTTGAGGAGAAAATTAAAATTTATTTGCATAACAATCATGTCTGTGGTAGTACTAATTCTTTTAACAACTTTATTGCTAATACTGAGGAAAACCTTAAGCTTGGGGAAGTTTGTTTTGATGAATATGACATTTTTAGTCCCCCTACTATTGAGGATGAAATTGATTGTGAGTTTGATGATCCAATATGCTCATTAGATGATAAGTCTTTATGTGGTGATTCTATTCAAAATCATGTGGGAATATTTAACTTCAATGCTTGCAACTATTATGAGAGAGGAAGAGATAAGAATCCTCTCTATGTTTCTATGTTATTTAAAATGCAAGCTATTGATCATTATATGCATTGGTTACCTCAAATGGGGTGTTATTTATTCATATATAAAATGCCAATGCATAGGAAAAGAGTTAGACTTAAAAGTTAATGGTTTAATGTTTTGAGGTGTGCTCTCTATGCTTTTATCTCCTATTCAGTTTGGGCACACCTTTATATCTTGAGAACCTGCAAAATAACTTTACCTACTGATTTCTAACAATTAGTTTAAGATTTTCACTCTATATGAAATTTGGGAAAGTAAATGAGAAGGATGAGTAATGGAGAAGTTGGGGTCGACCTTGAACATGTGTTGTTCATGCCAATGGAACCATTGCAAAATCTCTATCATTTAAACTTTTCCCAAAGCTAAAACCAAATAAAAAGAGTGATAATAGTAATTCGCTGTCCAGTTTTTGACATATCCTGTCTTTATTCTGCATTACTCTCATTACTTGTGTTTTGTGCGGTTCTTTTGATCAAGGAGCATTACATAACCATAGTAACAGTAGCTAATGTTTAAAATCAATTCATGATATGTCTTTGCTGTGCCTATGTGGATTTAATTTATGAAGGCACTAACCCCTCTAATCAAGTTTGTGACGAGTGTTGTGTAAAGAGAATTTTAAGGTGGAAGAATTGAGGGTGATGAACAAGATCAAGAGGGACAAAAACTCAAGCTTGGGGATGTACCCCTAGGCTCACCCTACATATATCAAATAAGTACAAGAATTTAAGCTTGGGGATGCCAAGCCACCTCACTTCAACCATCTTGATACCAAGTAAGCCTAGCTATATGGCTATAAAGAAAGCGCTTTGCGGGAGGCAACCCGGTTATTTTTTGTGTGATTTTTCTTTGTGTCCTCTTGCTGTAACAAGAGATCTTGTGTCTAGTTTAGTTCAGGAGTTTTTAATAAAGTGCCAAGTTTTACCCATTTGGTCTTGAAAAGTTGCTATTTGAGTTCGGAGATTTTATTCCTGCACGAATCAGTGCACGGTATGATTTTTAATTCTTATTCTGTAACTCCGAATGAGCTCATATTTGAACTGTAGTTGCAACTTTTCATCCTCTGTATGCATGAATTTTTCGGAATTTTTCGAGAAAGTTTGGTAGGGTAGAAAAATACGCTGCTGCTGTTTTTCTGGACAGATTCTGTCCCATTTTGTTTGATGCATGCTTTGAGCTTTTAAGTTGAATCTTTTTGATCCAATTGAGTTTATGAGTAGGCATACAACATTATACACTTTTGGACATCTCATATGAATTTTTGTTCAAGGATTATATGCAGCAAGAAACCTATTTGTTTATCACTATTAATGCACCCCACAGAAAAGAATGGGAGAAACGGTGTTTTGAAGTTTTTTCACAGGGATTGGAGGAGATGCACCAAGAGCTATCCAAGGATGGTGAAGACCATAAGCTTGGGGATGTGAAGACAACCCCGCTGGACCTACACACTCTCGGTTTGCACACGTCCAACTTCTGTTTTTCGATCGAAACACTTTATCGCATAAACTTGGAGCGTCTTTTTGTTTTTTGTTTGAGTCTTGAGAGACCACCACACTATCAATTATATATGAGAGAGCTACTGGAAATATGGGTTGAAATATGTTGGATGCTTTTATAAGATTGGGAAAAGGGATGTTTGACTTGATTTTTAATGATACATATAGTTGCATGATTCATGAGCTTGTTTATGAGTAATAGTTTGCAAATTCTTTTTGTAGAGCTATCACTTATTCATGTTTTGGTGCTGATTGTTATTTACTTGGTTTAACATGGATTAGTTAGTTCTATGGACACTCATGCATGCATCTAGATGGTCAACTTTCTCCCTTTTGCTAGCCCAAAAACTCCAACAAGCAAAAACTTGTTTCCAACACCTTCAACCAAAGTTATTCCAGTGAGTCCACCATATCTACCTATTGGCTTTATGCTATTCCGAGTATGTTTAACATGTTGTTTGTGTTATCTTACCTCTGAATGAAAATGTTTATGTTATTGATTGCAATGGAAAATTGGTTATATAGCTCTCACGAACTTGATGCACAATGTTCTTTTATTTGCATAATAAAACTTGACCCATTGTGATTAAGATTATGATGTTTGTGGCTTGATGAATGTTTTGGGTTGGAAGTTAGCCCATATGTGCTGTCACATGGCAAGCTTTCAACACGCTCTTCATCTCATTTAGTTGATATCATGTGCTTTTGTCTATGGATGCTTATCATGTTGAAATAAATGTGGAAATAGAGTGAGTTTAAATGAGTTTGTGTAAATGGTTAGAGAGACGCCTGGGCCGCTAATCTAAGCCATGCATCATTCATGGTGGAAATTTACTTACATACTATGGTGAACCTTCTGTGATACACCTTGCAATAAAAAACTATTCCAAATGGTAAATAAAAAGGGTGTTGAGATTGTTCATTTTGTTTGTTTGTCTTGTCATTTTGATATGGGCTTGTTCCATATCTTGGGACAAGAGGTACCCCAGTTGACGCTCTTGATGATACTATTATGCTTACAATGATATTTAATTGAACTTGCTTTGTTTCCCAAGTTGAGTAACACATGGTGTAAGTACTTGTATTCAAGGGGCATGAGACATTCAACCCATTCTTTATCAAGCACACTACTCATATTTGCTTTCACTTTAACCTTAATCATTCAAGATGCTATGATAGGGGCAATGAGAGCTTGACACCAATGAATACCTTATTGCAATCATTAACTTAAGTAGAAGAGTTTGGAAGTTGGATGAAACTTATGCATGCTTTACCTCTACTCACATATACATCTTTCCAAAGTGTACACCTATCATATTCAGATTTTCATCTACACTCTATGACCATTGTAGGATGTTCTACTTATCATTATGCATACATGTGTTCCATATTACTTGCTACCATGTTACACTTTGTGAACTATCAATGAACATCCTTGTCTTGAATACTTGATATCACTTCATAAACTATTTGCATATTGCTACTCCTTTGAAGAATGAATCATTTGACTATATGTAGCAATAGTAATCATCTTTGATATTCATTGTTAAGTATTAAATTGCAAAGTCCATGTTAGTTTTATCATCTTCATACTCGAGGACGAGCATGGATTAAGCTTGGGGATGTTGATGCATGTAAAATGCATACATGAACTTTGCACTTTAATTGCTTATATTCCAATCATATTTGCATCATATAAGGGTTATATCAATGTTTTATAATGATTTTTGGGAATATTCATTTATTTCCTATTTTTATGGAATTAACCCTGCACAGGCAGAAAACCCCGTTTTCTTATTTTAATGTTTCAGGGACCCAAACGTCAACGAAATCACCTGGAAATTTACGGGCGTCAATATTTGGAAGGAAGAAGACCTGTGGGCGAAGGAAGCAGCAAGCGGAGGCCCGAGGCCCAAACGGGGGTGGCCCACGCGGCCAGGTACTGTGGCCGCGTGGGGCCCACTCGTTTGGCCCTCGTGGCTCCGTTGCCATCGATCTTTGCTCCACCGACATAGTCTTGACCTAAAAACGCCTATAAAAAAGGTCCCCCGACGTTCTCTGGAAGGAGGCGGCGGAGAAACACAAAACCACGAAACAGAGAGTCAGAAGGCTGCCGCCGGAGAAGATCGGAGGGGGGAAACGCCGCCGGAATCACCTCCGGAGGGCTCCACCCCCCTCCGGCGTGTTCATCATCAACATCTACAGCAAGATCATCTCCATCTCCCCACTGTAAACTCTTGGCAAACATGATGTATGATGCAATATACTTTTCCCTTGATCTATTGTGTCTCTCCATCTATGTTTGAGAAGTGATTTGTTCATGGCAATAGTGAAATAGTTCGTTGTTTGGTTGCATACAAGTTTTGTTATCTTTTATGATTGTCTTGATGTACAATATATGAGTGCACGCATATGTTGGGGAATGCATGTAAGGTGATCACCGGTAAGGTAATGGAGTGAGGGTGACTTGGGAGGACATGTAAACCTGAGACCGAATCATGAAGTTACTTTATTGGGGATATATATAGGGGACCTTAGAACTTAAGGCTATGGTGGGACTTCTATGTCTTAATAACTCTTGTGCAGTCATTTACTTGGCCATAAGAACCATCATAAGGGGTTTAGTTCATTTACTTGGCTACACCTATTTATGGCTCCTTCCTAGAAGAAACAATTAAGACTGAAACATGTGCTTCACTAATTGTGACAACCACACGAATGAAATAACAATTGCTAGAACATTTGCTCCCTTGAGATATTTGCTACTTGAGATCTTTGCTACTTGCTACTTTGAGAAACTTGCTTGAGAAAACTGCTGAGAGAAACTTGCTCTAAGAAACTTGCTACTAGATAAACCCATTCCACGTCACTTGCTTCCATTAGTTAGATCCTTTCATATTTATTGCTTTGCATAAAAGGCCATATAAGAGGGTTATAGGGCTTTAGAGAATAGATAGTTTACCTTCAGCTCCTCGTGGGTTCGACACTCAAATACTTATCGAATAGTGCTACAATGATTCCTTGCTCTTGGGGATTATCAGTTACCACCAGCTGAAAGTAAGAGAGATAGACATCCCGAAGACTGCTTTCACCACTCGTTACGGGTTGTTTGAGTCGACCCTAATGACCTTTGGTTTGACCAATGCTCCTGCTTATGTGAGGACCCCGGATTAACTATCCGAGATACTCGTTATGTTTCCTGCAACAATCCCATGATCAGTCTGTTGCTGCACATAACTCGAATTGGCATCACAAGAACATCCATAAATACCGAATAAAATTACTTACTTGATTGAAGTAATAACTTCAACAGGTACTTGCAGCGGAAATCATCAAACAGCGTGAAGCCCAAGTCATTAGCCATAACCCCATAGGCAGCTGACTGGGAAGCGCCCTAGTTTGCATTGACGTCATCGATCTCTCGGTCTTCAGCCTACTTCTTCTTGAACTCTGGACATAGGAATATCCAGGGACACAGCCATGAGTACATTTATGTACTCGCAAACTACCCCCGACATGAGCATGCAATGGCACCCCTTTTAATGGTCAAACTTTTATTTATTTTAAACCATCTCTAAATCTTTGATAAAGAGGTAAGAAGGCTTTTAGAACTTTTCCCCATAAATTTATTTTTGTAAGAATTCTCTTTTAAAACTTTTCCCGAAAATACATCTCTGTTGAAGAAGGTAAGAAGTCTCTTTTTAAACATTTTCTCCGGAAAATCCCCATTTGTTTATTTCTCCAAAACTCCTCCTTTTTCGACCATAGTCCACCATATTCCATTTTCCATCAACAACCTCATACCGATCCGTTGGTATAGGTACAACATTTTCCACCTCATTTTCCCTTGTTAAAACTCAACTCTTTTTATAAAACTTGCACAGGTCTTAGGACAGCCTCCCAATTGTCCATATCCGAGGACTCGGCTATTAGAATAGTTTTGACCCTCTGCAGAGGTAGCACGCTTTTCCCACACCCATCCGGTAACTCATCGTGTCAGCCACGTCCCGCCATACCAGGTGTATGCGAAGTTGAGCCACCGACCATAGCCTCTCATTTGCTCATGCTAGTACAGGATCCTCCCCATATGACACTTTCCATCGACACCCAGTCCAGTTTCCCGTCAGAAACCCTAAGTGTGAGGACTCATAGTTTTGTCCGGCGGTTTATGGTGGAACCTTCTATCCTCCCCACCAACTTGTGTGAGGACCCGGGTCAGGGGGTAGGTCCTCGGACCATCCCCTCATGCATAACGGAGTCATCTCCGTCGATGAGGTATCCCATACTAATAAGAGCAAACTACATGACTACGCCTTTTCCCATATGTGGTAAATGTGGTCGCACAGGGTAAGATTGGTCGTCATAGTACAAAGACACAATGTGCATTTTTCATAAACATCTCCATTCTCCATTCCTCCACTTCAACACCGACATCTCGGCATTCCATATCCACACACAAGTATTTTCAAAGGAGTTTTGAGTAAACAATATTTTCCCCATCCTATAGTTTGAAAAAGAAATTCCAGCTAATATCTCCATATAGGGTGTCAAAATAATATACTTATAATTTGGAAAAGGGTTTTCAAAATCATAGCTTTTGTGGCAACACCATATAAATAACTTTTGCTCTTTATAAGTAAAACATGCGAACCAAAATAGGTGTATATAAATGCAAGCTCAGAGGATAGCTTGCCTTGCTCGGCAAAGTGAACTTGGTCTTGTTCTTCAGGTTCAACGAATTCCCCTTCCTCAATAACTCCGTTCCAAAGACCACTCCGGTAGTGTTTATATCTAGCGTCGCAAACAGGAGGATAACACAACAATCAACAGGCAAACCAAACCACAAGTGGTATACAGACAAGTAACCAATCGTAAGCGTCAATCTAATCGTTCGAGCAACAACTAGGATCTACACTTACGAGGGCATTATATTGGTCAGTAGTCCATCACCTATTCGCAAGTTAGGTACATCGATCACAAAACTATCGGAGGCGAAGGTTAACAACAAGCACCTCCCGTTGAACGGGAAATACTCCAGACAAAAGTTAAGTTACCATATATTTTCTGTGTATCAAAATATTACACCAAGTGAGGATATGATAAAGTGAAACACTAGGAACCTAGCAAAATTAGATTTGCTCCAAAAATCATTACAGATTAATTTATAAAATCCTTTTTAATTATGCCCTTTTGTTAGTTTATTTTTAAACAACATTACAAAATATTTATCCATGTTTGGAAACAAGGTGGAATATGAAGGTTATCATTTGCTGAACATTTTAAGAGGTCAAACTTAATTTTTGGATCATTATTTTTAAAGATATGAATTTTCCCAATTTGTTTTATATTCTGCCATTTTCTTTATTTTAATAAAACATTAAATAAACTAATTTATTTGGATAGGTGAATCACACCAAAAGACAGGTTTTATTCTTCTGAACATTTTGGTATCTTATTTGTAATTTTTGGACAAGTATTTAAAAAGATATGGATTTTTGAAGTTTAAAGTATTTTCTGCCTTTTCTTTTATTCTCAGAGAAATCTAGCCGAAACGTTTTGCACCGAGCAGCGCGCTACACACTGCCACTGCCGCGTGGGCCAGTGGCCACGTTAGCGCTGACTGGGCTGGGTGCGGGCTGTGCTGGCCACCACGGTCGCTGACCGGTGGGGCCCAGCTGTCAGCGAGGGGAAAAGAAAGAAAAAAGGGCGCCGCTGCGGGGATTCGAACTCGCGTCGCGAGCGAGTGCGGCACGGCGCGGTGCCACTGGGCTGGCTCGGTTCTGTTGTTAGGATACGGGTGCAGAAAATAAAAAGTGATGGCCGTGTACGGCGACGACGCGCGTGGCCGCGGCGACCACCGGCGGCGAGGTGCACGGGTTCGTCGATCTACGGCACGAGGGGACGTGCTTCGGGTGGCTCTCGACTCGCACGGACACGTGCTACTTTGTGGCGGTGTTGTGGACCTAATGGTCGCCGGCAAAAGCTCCGGCGACGAGGTCGGGCGGCGGCGAGCTACGGACGACGACGGGGGCTACGGATACACGGCGAAATAGAGCGCTAGGAGGGAACGGAGATGTCCAGAAGGTGCGCCTGCTCACCCTCGACGCGTGGGTAATGACCGCTGGTGCAGAGGTGCGGTGACGACGTCGGAATCGTGCTCGGAGCGCGGCGGCCGGAGTTGAAGAAGATGAGGACGCGCCGCTCGCTTTACTGCTTCCCGCGTCAATTCCTTGCGTGGAGATTAAGAGGACGACGAGGCGGTGTCGATGACGGTCTCCATTTTGCTTGGGGAGGCTCCAATCGCTGGTGATGCTCGACGGCGAGCTCGGCCGAGGGTTCGGCCATGGTGGAAGAAATGGAGAGGGAGAGAGAGAAGAGCAGGAGGGCAGAGGAGAGCGAGTGGGGAAAGATCTGAGGGACAGCGCGGCGTCGAGGTGGTCTTATCCTCTTCGCAGGACAGCGGAGAGGAGGGGGGTCCGGGCGGCGAGCGCGTCATGGGGGCGACACGGCGACGGGCACGGGATGCTACAGGGAAGAGATGATCACTTCGCAGAAAACCCCCTGGACTAATTTCTTTCTATTTGCATTTAGGTCCTTTTCTGTATTTCCTTTTAAAATCAGTAGCTCTTCAAGGATTTTATTGGGGCACTAAAACATTTTAGAAAAATTTGAAAATATTCATGTGGCCTCCCCACATCATGTAGAAGCTCCACAAAGTTTGGTACTTGAAAATAAAATGTTTTGAACAATATTTGTTCATAGGGTTTTAATATGGCATTTTTTTATAAAATCAATTTGTCTAATCAAAATATCTTTGTAATTGAAGAGTAATATTTTGAGGAGAGGGTAATATGATAATGAGATGGTTATCATCTCATTCCTGGATTTTATAAGAAAACATTTGTTATAGCAAAATAGAGAATTAGGTAGAGAGGGAAATTAAATAAGATTATTTCTTTTAAATCAAGATTTTATTTTGAGGGTGCGAGTAATTATAGAAGTATTGTTTTATTTTCAAATCACACTCCACATTGTGATCAAGTGTATTACCAACTTGACATTGAAGTACAATGGTGTAGTTTTTCACCCAAGCAAACAATAAAATAAGAATTAGCAATTAATTCAATCAGAAGTCCATTAAGCAAATAATCACAACCAGATCAACACCACTTCCAAGTCCACACAATTCAAACACGAGAATTCAATCATGCCACCATTTACATAATTTAACAATATCATCTTATAAAAATGATCACACTTAATTATGACAAGATAATGTTTTAGGAAATATTTCCACTCATAACTTAATGGTTTTCAAAAGGATTGGAAAAAGAAATATGTGGGTGATATATTTCCCACTAGTGTTATTTTCAAATGAAGTGATAATCAAAGTTTATAAAATGGGAGTTGCATACGAATGCAAAATATCAATGTTGGGAAATAGATAGGAGATAGCATATAGATCTCCATATTTTTAGGGAACACATAATTTTGGAAATACTTTTACTTTCTCAAATACTGATATTAGTTTTGGTTGTTGATAAACCAAGTATCGTTGAAATGGAGTTGGCCAGAGTAAGAATGGAAAAGATATATAGAATATTTTCTTGTCATAACATGATCACCAAAATTAAATATATTTTTATATTGGTTGTGCCTTATTTTTGTTAATCAACAACTTAACAACGAGTCACACAAGTTCAAACATAGTAAGGAGAAGGAAAACAAAATCATCAATGAAATATTTCAAAAGTTTTTGTTGGTTCTGAATTTTGGGTCTAGTAAAACTAAGTTTTTCTTAGTTTCTAAATTTGGGATGTTACAGATCCTTCCCCCTAAAAATAAATCTCGTCCTCGAGATTTGCCCAGGGGTAACAGGGGAGTACGAGGGCACGGGTTTTGGGCTGGCTATACTTCTGAGGTCGCTTCTTTTTTCAGTGAGATCCCCATGTGAAGTCTTGACAACCTGATGATGTGAGGCTTTCTTTGTCGATGATCTTCGGTGCTGATTTCAGATCCTCGATGATGGGGTTGACTTGACGATCGATGCTGAGGGGGGGGGAGTCCTGGTTGGCTATTCCCAGATACTATAAGGTTAAAGCGCAAGAACTAATTATTAACATTTTCTGGTATCCTATGCAGGTCTTCCCCCTTAAAAAGGGTCTTTAATCGGCCTTGTTGAAAATCGCAGCTGGAGTTGACTTGGAGGCATGGTTCTTTCGAGGTAGCTTGACGATCTTCGTCTTGGCGTCATTCCTCGGTGCTTGGAGTTGGTGCAGATATCATATCCTGATATTTTCTCCTTACGAGGGTCGCAGATGGGGATGCGTTATTTTCAGGATGCGTCCAGTCTGTGTACTTGACTCTTTCCGGTTTCTAGTTTAGAGAAAGGATGTTATAAGCTTCTGAGTGCGTCTAGACTTGCTTGGTGGTTGATGTCGTCAACAGTAGGTGTTTCCGTTGTTTGAGTCTTCTCAATGACTTCCGGTAGATCTTCTTCCCGCTTTTCTTCCTTCGGCTTGGCGGGGAAAAAGCTTCCAATTAGTTAGTTATATAAGAATGTGGGTGTCTTTTGTGATGTCAAATTGCCGTAGTCAAACAAGAAGGATTTGTTAACAAGGTAGTTAGTCTGGTCATCAAACTTCTTCTCATATTCCAGAGGCGGAGATGTATTGGACTATCTGACGTTCCGTTTATTTGGATATGACACTCAATTGTTTGATCATACAAAGGTGATTTGTTAACAAGTTCATGAGGCTTGTTACCAAAGTACTTCTATATAACACGAACATTGGAATATCACATTATTTCTAGAGAGATTAATAATAATAGATTCTGATGTAAAAGTTTCCAGATGCTCCATGATAGTCTGGTATATTGCTTCTTTGGGTCTGGGTCTTCACAAATAAGTTAGAGTGCACCAGAATAGTTAGGGTTTTCGGGAAAACTTTCTGGTTGAGGAGCTCACGTTAGTTTTCAAGGGAGTTGGGTGCTGTACTCTGAACATCAAACTTTTTATACCTAAATTCCAAAACAACCGACTTTACACAGACCTCTAATTCTCGAGTCTCCAAAATACCATTCCAACATCTCTAGTAAGGCCACTACTATCAACTAGTTAATTGAATCACGACCTTTGCCCAAGCTAAAGTTATTAATCCCCATCATCTCCTTCGGGCATAAATTCTTTATCATACTATAATTCAATCTATCGGATACCCATCAAACCTTTAAGGCATAATCTTCCCATTACCTTTTATCTCAAAAATCGTAATGACCCACCAATTATTTCTTGATTGATTTTTTCTCCCCAGATAAGCATATCTCATATTATCTTACTCCTTCAGGTTGCCATTTTCTCACGATCGTATCAGTAAAGCTAAATAAAGCATCCAACAAACATGTGATCATACCATCAAGAATTGACCCACTTTCTAACCAAATTCAGATTTTATCTCCACAACTTTTGGGCCTTGATCTCTTAATCAAAGATAAAAGATCTTTCTAAGAATAATCCAAACAGAGCGTGACAAGCTCTGGAAACTACTGTCACCTAGAATGTCTGGCTACTAGACCACGTCATATTAATTCCTCGAATCCGATAAACATTCACTTATCTCCCACCAATTATTTCTTGCATACCCCGATCTATTCATTTGCTAACTCATTTTTTTTACCACTTCCTATAACCCCATAAGAATTTAGTACAAGGTCACTTGCGCTAGGGATCACCCTAAACATTCCAACACTGGAGTATTCTTCTTAATTTACTTGCTTCCAACCAATCCAACATCATTTTATCAGCAAGTGCTTCCTAAAAATCCATCAACTTTCACCTTTATTTCTAAACCTTAAATCAAGGGTCACGTCTTCTAGTTCCAGATAGCCACCAATGGTTGGGGACCACAACTGGTTAACCCCAGAGTATTAATTAAATATACCATCTGTCCAAACCAATTAATTTATCGATCCACTCCAAGTTTTCACTCCTATTCTAAACCTCAAATTTTTTTGATATTACCAACATCATCCACCAAATTCTGATCTCAACAACTAGATTCTTAAGGGATCCTTTTGCCTAATAATCTTATAGTCCAACACTCTTATATCTTCCTAAAGTCTCTTTTCTACCAACTAGCTTTGAGTCGTCCTATGGCACTTATTCCCTTGGTCTAGAAAAAGCAGTTAGTATTTTTGCAAAATTTGGTTAGATGAGAGATTTAAAGTTAGATAAATTACGTTAGTTATGTTAGTTTTTCATATTGTTTTGTTAGTCCGACGGGACATGACCAGTGTCATTCAACGTCGGGTCTTGAATCTTCATATTTCTCGATGGCTTGATGTGGTTGCACAAAATGTCGTATGAAGACTACTATCTGTTTTGCAGAAGGTCGCAGAGTCTCGGGGTAGAGAGTCTTCCATACCTGACTTTTCTTACTAGGAGAAAATTTTCTGAAGGGTTTTCTAAGTCGGACCTTTGAGAGGGTACAAAAAGTACATCTACGGCCAACAAGGCAAAAGGTTTTCGCAAACAGTCAAAATTAAGGCACCAGATAAAAGTGTGGTTACTTTGGGTTCCCGACAAGGCGGGTTTTGTGAAGCACACAAGGAAAACAGCACACATAAATGCAACACACAAGCAAAATTAATCAAGGCTCTTTTAGGACCAACAGACGTTTAATACCGTGGAAGATGGGGTTTGCTCAAGTAAAACGAGCTTATCCTATTGATCCTATGGGTCTTTGTATCTCGAGGATTTTCTTCACCTTGTCCCAGTGGGAAACTTTGGCGGTGAAATTACTGCAATTTCTGAAGGTTGCACGGATCATCGGTCTTTGCATATAGATCGCCTTGCTGTTGAAGTCTTCGGGTTGCTAAGTACCCAGGTCTGGTTTGGGGTATCGTCAAGTATGTAAGTTTGAATGGAGGTAAGACAACAGATGGAAACTTTTGATAAACCTTTAAACAAGAGGTAAGGTTTAGAATAATTCAAGAAGGTGAAAAGAGTGGAAGTTATACTTAGGCTTCCTTAGATACAAGTAATTTTAGGTAGTAATATTTTCTTTCCAGAAATAATTTTCTCGTATGGGCCTTGGCGAAACAGGGTTGTTGAAGCCTTTAGTTTATCGCCTTTGGCTTCAGCTGGAGAATGGAGATTGCCAAGGTTGTAACTGAGTGAAACTGCCGATATTGAGTTGAAGTCTTCGAGGTCTCTTGCTTTGTTGATACCGGCGATCTTGGTATTTGCAGATTGATCACCTTGATGTTGAGTGTTGAATATTTGAGATGAAAGCTTCTCCTTATGGGTGCTAGCTAATTAGGTCTCACTAAGGTTCATCGTCAAGTATTTTGATCGGGTAAGAGGGAGTATAAAAATCCTTGTAAAATCTTAAAATAGAGGGACGAGACGCGGAAATATTTGAGAAGGTGAGAAGAGTGGAAACTATTTTTGGACTTCCTTGGAAAAAAAAATACTTTTGGTATTAATAGATTTTTAACAAATTTTTTTCTTTACTAACTAACGTCCATGCTAACTAAGGTCTGTTACAGTCAACTTGGCTCTGATACCAAGTCTGTGAGGACCCCGGATTAACTATCCGAGATACTCGTTATGTTTCCTGCAACAATCCCATGATCAGTCTGTTGCTGCACATAACTCGAATTGGCATCACAAGAACATCCATAAATACCGAATAAAATTACTTACTTGATTGAAGTAATAACTTCAACAGGTACTTGCAGCGGAAATCATCAAACAGCGTGAAGCCCAAGTCATTAGCCATAACCCCATAGGCAGCTGACTGGGAAGCGCCCTAGTTTGCATTGACGTCATCGATCTCTCGGTCTTCAGCCTACTTCTTCTTGAACTCTGGACATAGGAATATCCAGGGACACAGCCATGAGTACATTTATGTACTCGCAAACTACCCCCGACATGAGCATGCAATGGCACCCCTTTTAATGGTCAAACTTTTATTTATTTTAAACCATCTCTAAATCTTTGATAAAGAGGTAAGAAGGCTTTTAGAACTTTTCCCCATAAATTTATTTTTGTAAGAATTCTCTTTTAAAACTTTTCCCGAAAATACATCTCTGTTGAAGAAGGTAAGAAGTCTCTTTTTTAAACATTTTCTCCGGAAAATCCCCATTTGTTTATTTCTCCAAAACTCCTCCTTTTTCGACCATAGTCCACCATATTCCATTTTCCATCAACAACCTCATACCGATCCGTTGGTATAGGTACAACATTTTCCACCTCATTTTCCCTTGTTAAAACTCAACTCTATTTATAAAACTTGCACAGGTCTTAGGACAGCCTCCCAATTGTCCATATCCGAGGACTCGGCTATTAGAATAGTTTTGACCCTCTGCAGAGGTAGCACGCTTTTCCCACACCATCCGGTAACTCATCGTGTCAGCCACGTCCCGCCATACCAGGTGTATGCGAAGTTGAGCCACCGACCATAGCCTCTCATTTGCTCATGCTAGTACAGGATCCTCCCCATATGACACTTTCCATCGACACCCAGTCCGGTTTCCCGTCAGAAACCCTAAGTGTGAGGACTCATAGTTTTGTCCGGCGGTTTATGGTGGAACCTTCTATCCTCCCCACCAACTTGTGTGAGGACCCGGGTCAGGGGGTAGGTCCTCGGACCATCCCCTCATGCATAACGGAGTCATCTCCGTCGATGAGGTATCCCATACTAATAAGAGCAAACTACATGACTACGCCTTTTCCCATATGTGGTAAATGTGGTCGCACAGGGTAAGATTGGTCGTCATAGTACAAAGACACAATGTGCATTTTTCATAAACATCTCCATTCTCCATTCCTCCACTTCAACACCGACATCTCGGCATTCCATATCCACACACAAGTATTTTCAAAGGAGTTTTGAGTAAACAATATTTTCCCATCCTATAGTTTGAAAAAGAAATTCCAGCTAATATCTCCATATAGGGTGTCAAAATAATATACTTATAATTTGAAAAGGGTTTTCAAAATCATAGCTTTTGTGGCAACACCATATAAATAACTTTTGCTCTTTATAAGTAAAACATGCGAACCAAAATAGGTGTATATAAATGCAAGCTCAGAGGATAGCTTGCCTTGCTCGGCAAAGTGAACTTGGTCTTGTTCTTCAGGTTCAACGAATTCCCCTTCCTCAATAACTCCGTTCCAAAGACCACTCCGGTAGTGTTTATATCTAGCGTCGCAAACAGGAGGATAACACAACAATCAACAGGCAAACCAAACCACAAGTGGTATACAGACAAGTAACCAATCGTAAGCGTCAATCTAATCGTTCGAGCAACAACTAGGATCTACACTTACGAGGGCATTATATTGGTCAGTAGTCCATCACCTATTCGCAAGTTAGGTACATCGATCACAAAACTATCGGAGGCGAAGGTTAACAACAAGCACCTCCCGTTGAACGGGAAATACTCCAGACAAAAGTTAAGTTACCATATATTTTCTGTGTATCAAAATATTACACCAAGTGAGGATATGATAAAGTGAAACACTAGGAACCTAGCAAAATTAGATTTGCTCCAAAAATCATTACAGATTAATTTATAAAATCCTTTTAATTATGCCCTTTTGTTAGTTTATTTTTAAACAACATTACAAAATATTTATCCATGTTTGGAAACAAGGTGGAATATGAAGGTTATCATTTGCTGAACATTTTAAGAGGTCAAACTTAATTTTTGGATCATTATTTTTAAAGATATGAATTTTCCCAATTTGTTTTCTATTCTGCCATTTTCTTTATTTTAAAAAAACATTAAATAAACTAATTTATTTGGATAGGTGAATCACACCAAAAGACAGGTTTTATTCTTCTGAACATTTTGGTATCTTATTTGTAATTTTTGGACAAGTATTTAAAAAGATATGGATTTTTGAAGTTTAAAGTATTTTCTGCCTTTTCTTTTATTCTCAGAGAAATCTAGCCGAAACGTTTTGCACCGAGCAGCGCGCTACACACTGCCACTGCCGCGTGGGCCAGTGGCCACGTTAGCGCTGACTGGGCTGGGTGCGGGTTGTGCTGGCCACCACGGTCGCTGACCGGTGGGGCCCAGCTGTCAGCGAGGGGAAAAGAAAGAAAAAAGGGCGCCGCTGCGGGGATTCGAACTCGCGTCGCGAGCGAGTGCGGCACGGCGCGGTGCCACTGGGCTGGCTCGGTTCTGTTGTTAGGATACGGGTGCACAGAAAATAAAAAGTGATGGCCGTGTACGGCGACGACGCGCGTGGCCGCGGCGACCACCGGCGGCGAGGTGCACGGGTTCGTCGATCTACGGCACGAGGGGACGTGCTTCGGGTGGCTCTCGACTCGCACGGACACGTGCTACTTTGTGGCGGCGTTGTGGACCTAATGGTCGCCGGCAAAAGCTCCGGCGACGAGGTCAGGCGGCGGCGAGCTACGGACGACGACGGGGGCTACGGATACACGGCGAAATAGAGCGCTAGGAGGGAACGGAGATGTCCAGAAGGTGCGCCTGCTCACCCTCGACGCGTGGGTAATGACCGCTGGTGCAGAGGTGCGGTGACGACGTCGGAATCGTGATCGGAGCGCGGCGGCCGGAGTTGAAGAAGATGAGGACGCGCCGCTCGCTTTACTGCTTCCCGCGTCAATTCCTTGCGTGGAGATTAAGAGGACGACGAGGCGGTGTCGATGACGGTCTCCATTTTGCTTGGGGAGGCTCCAATCGCTGGTGATGCTCGACGGCGAGCTCGGCCGAGGGTTCGGCCATGGTGGAAGAAATGGAGAGGGAGAGAGAGAAGAGCAGGAGGGCAGAGGAGAGCGAGTGGGGAAAGATCTGAGGGACAGCGCGGCGTCGAGGCGGTCTTATCCTCTTCGCAGGACAGCGGAGAGGAGGGGGGTCCGGGCGGCGAGCGCGTCATGGGGGCGACACGGCGACGGGCACGGGATGCTACAGGGAAGAGATGATCACTTCGCAGAAAACCCCCTGGACTAATTTCTTTCTATTTGCATTTAGGTCCTTTTCTGTATTTCCTTTTAAAATCAGTAGCTCTTCAAGGATTTTATTGGGGCACTAAAACATTTTAGAAAAATTTGAAAATATTCATGTGGCCTCCCCACATCATGTAGAAGCTCCACAAAGTTTGGTACTTGAAAATAAAATGTTTTGAACAATATTTGTTCATAGGGTTTTAATATGGCATTTTTTTTATAAAATCAATTTGTCTAATCAAAATATCTTTGTAATTGAAGAGTAATATTTTGAGGAGAGGGTAATATGATAATGAGATGGTTATCATCTCATTCCTGGATTTTATAAGAGAAAACATTTGTTATAGCAAAATAGAGAATTAGGTAGAGAGGGAAATTAAATAAGATTATTTCTTTTAAATCAAGATTTTATTTTGAGGGTGCGAGTAATTATAGAAGTATTGTTTTATTTTCAAATCACACTCCACATTGTGATCAAGTGTATTACCAACTTGACATTGAAGTACAATGGTGTAGTTTTTCACCCAAGCAAACAATAAAATAAGAATTAGCAATTAATTCAATCAGAAGTCCATTAAGCAAATAATCACAACCAGATCAACACCACTTCCAAGTCCACACAATTCAAACACGAGAATTCAATCATGCCACCATTTACATAATTTAACAATATCATCTTATAAAAATGATCACACTTAATTATGACAAGATAATGTTTTAGGAAATATTTCCACTCATAACTTAATGGTTTTCAAAAGGATTGGAAAAAGAAATATGTGGGTGATATATTTCCCACTAGTGTTATTTTCAAATGAAGTGATAATCAAAGTTTATAAAATGGGAGTTGCATACGAATGCAAAATATCAATGTTGGGAAATAGATAGGAGATAGCATATAGATCTCCATATTTTTAGGGAACACATAATTTTGGAAATACTTTTACTTTCTCAAATACTGATATTAGTTTTGGTTGTTGATAAACCAAGTATCGTTGAAATGGAGTTGGCCAGAGTAAGAATGGAAAAGATATATAGAATATTTTCTTGTCATAACATGATCACCAAAATTAAATATATTTTTATATTGGTTGTGCCTTATTTTTGTTAATCAACAACTTAACAACGAGTCACACAAGTTCAAACATAGTAAGGAGAAGGAAAACAAAATCATCAATGAAATATTTCAAAAGTTTTTGTTGGTTCTGAATTTTGGGTCTAGTAAAACTAAGTTTTTCTTAGTTTCTAAATTTGGGATGTTACAGCTTATTTCATGAACCTCATGAATAAGGTGTTCATGGAGTATCTGGACAAATTTGTAGTGGTTTTCATCGATGACATCCTGATTTACTCCAAGTCAGAAGAAGAGCATGAAGAGCATCTGAGATTAGTTCTAGGCACCCTTCGTGAACATCAGCTTTATGCCAAGTTTAGCAAATGTCAATTCTGGCTTAAAGAAGTGGCATTCCTTGGGCATGTGATATCAGCCGGTGGAATATCTGTTGACCCCACTCACATCAAGTCAATCCTTGACCGAGAAGCCCCCACAAACCAAACAGAAGTGAGATCCTTTCTCGATTGGCAGGATATTACCGCAAATTTGTCGAGGGATTCTCAAGCATTGCCAAACCCCTCTCCCAGTTACTGAAGAATGACAAGAAGTTTGAATGGACTGACAAGTGCGAGGAGAGTTTCCAGGATCTGAAGAAGAGATTAACCACAGCACCCATCCTGACCATGCCTGATGTGACCAAGGATTTTGTCGTGTATTGCGATGCTTCCAAGCTTGGACTAGGTTGTGTCCTCATGCAAGAGGGCAAGGTAATCTCCTATTCCTCGCGGCAACTCCGCAAGCACGAGCAGAATTACCCCACCCATGACCTAGAACTTTCTGCTGTAGTTCACGCACTCAAGGCCTAGCGTCACTTTTTGATGGGGAACCGTTGTGATATCTACACTGACCACAAGAGCCTGAAGTATATCTTCACCCAACAGGAGTTGAATATGAGGCAGCGTAGATGGATAGAGCTCATCAAAGATTATGATCTAGACATACATTACCACCCCGGAAAAGCCAATGTTGTAGCTGATGACCTTAGTCGTCATCCGTGTTCTTTCAACGCCATGATCAAGACCCGACAACCAGAACTTTGGGAGGAACTGGACAAGATGGGCATTGAAGTAGTTAGTTATGGGGCTGCAGATCAACTCATGTTGCAGCCCACATTGTGGGATCAAATCAAGAAGGCGCAGAAGGGTCATGAGAGTATTGAAGGCATCAAGCGTAGGATGGGAAAGGAAGAAGTTCCCGGGTTCACCATTGACCCCGAGGGCACGCTTTGGTATGAAGGCCGCATCTGCGTACCATCTGACCATGACCTGAAGCAGTTGATTTTGAAGGAAGCCCACGAGACTTTATACTCCATCCACCCTGGTGGAACCAAGATGTATCAGGATCTCAAAGAGAAGTTTTGGTGGCACGGCATGAAGCGAGAGATCGCATTCTTCGTTCAAAATTGTGATATCTGTCAAAGAGTCAAGGCTGAACATCAACGACCCGCCAGATTACTCCAACCTCTGAAGATACCCGAATGGAAGTGGGATGAAGTCGGCATGGACTTTATCACAGGCTTACCTCGATCCAATCGAGGGCATGACGCCATTTGGGTCATTGTGGACCGACTCACCAAGGTTGCACATTTCATTCATGTCCGCACCACGCACCGGTCTGACCAACTAGCCGATCTATATATGTCCCGTATCGTCAGCCTCCATGGGATTCCCAAGACCATCGTGTCCGATCGAGGAACTCAGTTCACTTCTCGCTTCTGGTTCAAACTTCATGAGGCCTTGGGAACCAAGCTCTTTTTCAGTACCGCCTATCACCCCCAGACCGGAGGACAAACTGAGAGAGTTAACCAGATTCTGAAAGATATGCTTAGAGCCTGCGTATTGGCCTATGGATCTAAATGGGAAGACTGTTTGCCCTTCGCAGAGTTCTCCTACAACAACAGTTACCAAGCCAGTCTGAAGATGGCCCATTCAAAGCTCTGTTCGGGCGTAAATGCCATACTCCCCTGAACTGGTCGCAGACTGGGGACAGTCAAGTTTTCGGAGTTGATGCCCTACGAGAAGCAGAAGAACAAGTTCAACTAATCCATGATCGTTGATGACGTGAAACACACGTTCGTTGGGAGACCCCAAGAGGAAGGTATGATGTAGTCAGCAGCAAGTTTTCCCTCAGAAAGAAACCAAGGTTATCGAACCAGTAGGAGCAGCAACTCTTCAGAAGGTTGTCAACGGCGCCAGAAAAATAGCTGTCGCAGGGAGTCTGGACTGTTGACGTGGAATCTGCACACAACACAATCAAACTACTTTGCCCCAACGAAACAGTGAGGTTGTCAATCTCACTGGCTTGCTGAAAACAAAGGATTAAACGTATGGTGTGGAAAATGAGTATTAAATTGCAGAGAATGAAAAAGGAACAGTTTGCAGTTTGTGGTTGTTTAATCAGTGTAAAAGAATGGACCGGGGTCCACAGTTCACTAGTGGTGTCTCTCCATAAAAGATAACTAACATGTTGGGTGAACAAATTACAGCTGGGCAATTGACGAATAGTGAGCGCATGACAATGCATATACATGACATGTTGACTACTATGATATTTAATTGGGCATTACGACATAATACATAGACCGTTATCCAACAGCATCTATGACTAATAATCCACCGCCGGGTTGTCATCCGAGTCCCCCGTTGGTATTAAGTTGCAAGCAACGGATAATTGCATTAAGTAAAGTGCGTAATGTAAACAAACACATATGCCCGTGGACATAGCATCGTTAGGTTATCCCTAGTGGCAACAGCACATCCACAACCTTAGAACTTTCTGTCACTGTCCCAGGTTAAACGGAGACATGAACCCACTATCTAGCATAAATACTCTCTCTTGGAGTTACAAGCATCTACTTGGCCAAAGCATCTACGAGTAACGGAAAGCATGCAAGATCTTAAATAACATATAAGATAGATTGATAATCAACTTGACATAATATTCAATATTCATCGGATCCCAGCAAACACAACATGTAGCATTACAATAATATGATCTTGATCATGTAGGGCAGCTCACAAGATCTAAACATGATGGCACAAAGTGGAGAGACAACCATCTAGCTACTGCTATGGACCCGTAGTCCAAGGATGAACTACTCACGCATCACTCCGGAGGCAGGCATGGCGATGTAGAAGCCTCCGGTGACGATTCCCCTCTCCGGCAGGGTGCCGGGAAGAGGTTCTGAACCCTCCCGAGCTAGGGTTGACGGGCGGCGTCTCTGGAACTTTTCGTGGATATTTGCTCAGGTACTTAGGGTTTTCGCGTCGGGGGGAATAAGTAGGCGAAAGGGCGGCGGCTGCGGACCCCCGAGGGGCCCACACCACCCTAGGGCGCGGCAGAGGGGGGCCGCGCCCTGTGGCGTGGGCCCCTGGTGGCCCTCCTCTGCTGCTCCTTCGCTCCGTCAGGTGTGTTCTGGAAAAATAGGGACCCCCGTGTAGTTTCGTCCAATTCCGAGAATATTTCCAGACTAGCTTTTCTGGAATACAAAAACAGCAGAAAACAGGAACTGGCACTTCGGCATCTTGTTAATAGGTTAGTCCCAAAAAATGTATAAAAGTGATATAAAGTAGATGCAAAACATGTAGCAATTGGTATAAAACAAGCATGGAACATCAAAAATTATAGATACGTTTGAGACGTATCAGCATCCCCAAGCTTAGTTCCTACTCGTCCTCGAGTAGGTAAACGATAAAAACAAATAATTTTTGAGGTGACATGCTACTATCATAATCTTGATCATATAATATTGCAAGGCACATGTAAATGAATGAAGTGATCCAAGTCAATGGTCTATAATTTGCTACCAAATAGATAATGAGTAAACAATGAATCACACAAGCTAAACGTTTTCATGAATAGTACTTTCGAGACAAGCATCAAACAGTTTTGCATAAGTGTTAACTCATAAAGCAATAGTTTCTAATAAAAGGTATTTAATCAACACAAAGGAAGAATTTAGTTTCAGCATTTGCTTCAACTTTCAACATATTTATCTCATGGATATTGTCAACACAAAGTAGTATAACAAGTCCAATACATTGCATATAACGCATGTTGTAACAAAGTTGACACTAGTGTTTGCTTGTGGAAGACAGAAAGAATAGGAAAACTGACTCAACATAAAAGTAAAAGAAAGGCCCTTCGCAGAGGGAAGCAGGGATTAAATCATGTGCTAGAGCTTTTAGGTTTTTGAAAGCATATAGAGATTGCATAAAATATTTGATACTCCTCCCAACCTTGCTAACACAAGCCATGGCTAACCGAATCCTCGGGTGCCTTCCATCAATCACATACCATGGAGGAGTATCTATTTTTGAGAGGTGTTTGTTAATTGTCAACGAATGGTAGCGGGTGAGAACAGTATTCTACCTGTCGAACGGACTTTTAAGAGCGGCTCCCATGAAGGACGTTATTTCTACCAGCAAGGCAGATCATCCCTCTTTCTCTTTGGTTTACACACATTCAGGTATTTCACTGTTTGTCATTGCTTACTGATGAATCAGGGCAAAAGTGTGAAGAGAATTAATTGGTTAAAGTTGTAATTAATTGGGACTGGGCACCCCGTTGCCAGCTCTTTTTGCAAGTTATTGGATAAGCGGATGTATATGCCACTAGTCCAGGTGTAAAAGTCCACTCGACAAATAGAATAAAGAATAACCACACTAATTCCTCATGAGCTAGTAAACATTGACACAAAAAGGGAATAATAACATTTTGAATAATTTAAAGGTAGCACATGAAAAATTTACTTGGAGTGGCAAGGAAATACCACATATAGGTAGTTATGGTGGACACAAATGGCATGGATTTTGGCTCAAGGATTTGGATGCACGAGAAGCATTCCCTCTCAGTACAGAGTTTAGGCTAGCAAGGTTATGTAAGCAAACAAGAATATCAACCCGTACACCAAGTTTTATATGACAAACATATTGCAAACGTTATAAGACTTCATACCGTCTTCCTTGTTAACCAAACCCTGTTATTAGAAAATATCTAGACCTTAGAGTACCACCGATGCAAACCAAATTTTCAACAAGCTTTACGGTAGTTCTTCACTAATAGGCTTAACTCATGTGATGCACAATTTAATCATGATCTACTTGTTAACTCAAAACAATTGACAAGCATCAAGTTATCCATTTTAGTGATCTACAAGATTAAGCAAGTTTTTCCTTATACCAATTACCACATGCAACATTTTCTGAACCAACCAAACACCAATCAATTTATTTCATCAACTCTCCAAACAAATATAAGTGAAGCAAGAGAGTACTTTCTACAAAAGAAAGCTAATAGCTCTGACAAGAGATACATGAAAACAAGAGCTAAAAGCTGAACAGCGCTAGATATGAATACTCAACAAATATAAGTGAAGAATAGGAGTATTCTCATGAAAAAGCGGAGCGTGTCTCTCTCCCAATCAAGAATGCTAGGGTCCAGTCAAGCTTTATTGAAAATAAAAGTGCAATACTGAAAATAAAAGCACACAGACGCTCCAAGAAAAGCACATATGATGTGAAAGAATTAAAATATAGTTTCACTAGAGATGACCTGATAATTTTGACGATGAAGAAGGGGATGCCTTGGGCATCCCCAAGCTTAGACGCTTGAGTCTTCTTGAAATATGCTGGGGAGATCC
This sequence comes from Poa pratensis, assembly GCA_947311845.1. Lineage (NCBI taxonomy): Eukaryota > Viridiplantae > Streptophyta > Magnoliopsida > Poales > Poaceae > Poa > Poa pratensis. The sequence goes on along the minus strand of CAMZMU010000018.1, from coordinate 1,928,419 downwards.
ATGGGAGCCTCCCCAAGCTTAAGCTCTTCACTCTTCTTGATCCTATTATATCATCCTTCTCTCTTGACCCTTGAAAACTTCCGTCACACCAAACTCAAAGTAGATCTCATTAGAGGGTTAGTGCATAATCAAAAATTCACATGTTCTATAAAGACGCAATATGATTTGTTACTTTAAACATTAGCTACAGCCACTGATGTTATGTGAAGCTCTTCCACCCAAAAAAGAATTTCACTCAACACTAGTAAAAGAGAGAATGCAAAATAAAAAGGCATAATCTGTCTAAAACAGAACAGTCCGCAAAGACGAATTTTTTCGAGGCACTTACGACGCTCAGATCGAGAAACTCTGAACTAATGAAAGTTTCAGACATTCATAAAGATTACGCACAAAAATTTCAGATTTAATTAACAATCTGGTGATTTTAGGAATTTCGTACAGTGAACAGCAAAAATCTGTTTCTGCGCAGCAATCAAAATTAAGCATCATCTTATCATTAGAGGCTACTCTTGGCACAACAATGCGAGAAAATAAAGATACAAAGGAGTTGCTACAGAAGTAAACAAACTCCTTGACTAATACTGAAAAAAAAGATAATGGGTTGCCTCCCAAAAGCGCTTTCTTTAATGCCTTTTAGCTAGGCTAGAAGATTTTAATGATGCTCTCATAAGAATAAGAGTTGAAAAACAAAAGAGAGCATCAAGAGGCAAATATCAAACACATTTAAGTCTAACCCACTTCCTATGCAAAGGAATCTTGTAACAAAATAAATTATTGAAGCATAAAGCAACTAGCATAGAAAGATGAAACAAATAACTTCAAAACTTTCAACATAAAGAGAGGTGTTTTAGTAACTTGAAAACTTTTACAACCATATTTTCCTCTCTCATAATAACTTTCAGTAGCATCATGAACAAACTCAACAATATAACTATCACATAAAGCATGCTTTTCATGATCTACAAACACATAATTTTTATTAAGCTCAAAAACAGGGGTATTAAACCCACTTTTGACAATAGTAGTATAATAATATCATTAGGCAATATAGGACCATCATCAAGAGCATTATCATATATAACATTAGGGAGCACATTTTTACTTTCTGCAATTTCCTCTTTTACTTGAGTCAAGGAGGTTGTTTACTTCAAATTTATCAAAAGAGATATTTCAATAGAATCATGACATTCAACAATATAGCACTCTTCCTCCTTAGGTAGGCATGGAGGGTAATCATATAATGTAAGAGTTAAAGAGTTACTATCATTAGAAGGTAGATCCTCCTTTTGTTCATCACTCTCTTCCTCTTTTTCATCCAATGAGCTTTCAGTTTTAGCAGTTTCTTCTCCCACAGGTTCCTGAAAGGTAGCAAGTTGTTCTGGAGAATAAATTTTCTCAAGAAATTCAGTGATATAAGGATTATCATTATAATATTCAAGGCAATAACCAAGTATAGCATAATTCTCAGTTCTACAAGGAGCATCATCATTTTGAATATAACCAGCAATTTCATAGGCACCCTTAAAAACAAAAAATTCTTCAATTCGCTCAAGATTACCAAAGTCATAATTTCCTTTAGCATAAGCAGCCAAAGTTTCATTATCATTATAATCACATTGGAAAGGGAGGTGTTTATGCCTTCTACAACATAAAGATTCATTAAAGCAGTAGGATTCATCATAAGTAGAGCACAAGTTTTTAGCAAAATAATTCAATCTACTTATTTGTTCCCATAAATATTTCCCTTTTTGAGACAAGCGGTATTCCTTATAATAATTTGTTGTTCCTCCGTGAACCCACTTAGCCAATAAGATTTTGTTTCAAAAGAGAAGACATTGATAGCAAATAAATAACTAGACATAATAACAAACCGAAATAAACTAAATGCAAGAAACTAATTTTTTTGTGTTTTTGATAATTGAAAGCAAACAAGATAAAATAAAATAAACTAAGCAAGACAAAAACAAAGTAAAGAGATTGGAAGCGTGAAACTCCCCTTGCAGAAGACTGCTGTCTCCCGGCAACGGCGCCAGAAAAATAGTGCTGTTGACGGGAGACAGACAGCTTCCTGAAGAACTTCTACTCCCCGGCAACGGCGCCAGAAAAATAGCTTGATGACGTGAAACACACGTTCGTTGGGAGACCCCAAGAGGAAGGTATGATGTAGTCAGCAGCAAGTTTTCCCTCAGAAAGAAACCAAGGTTATCGAACCAGTAGGAGCAGCAACTCTTCAGAAGGTTGTCAACGGCGCCAGAAAAATAGCTGTCACAGGGAGTCTGGACTGTTGACGTGGAATCTGCACACAACACAATCAAACTACTTTGCCCCAACGAAACAGTGAGGTTGTCAATCTCACTGGCTTGCTGAAAACAAAGGATTAAACGTATGGTGTGGAAAATGAGTATTAAATTGCAGAGAATGAAAAAGGAACAGTTTGCAGTTTGTGGTTGTTTAATCAGTGTAAAAGAATGGACCGGGGTCCACAGTTCACTAGTGGTGTCTCTCCATAAAAGATAACTAACATGTTGGGTGAACAAATTACAGCTGGGCAATTGACGAATAGTGAGCGCATGACAATGCATATACATGACATGTTGACTACTATGATATTTAATTGGGCATTACGACATAATACATAGACCGTTATCCAACAGCATCTATGACTAATAATCCACCGCCGGGTTGTCATCCGAGTCCCCCGTTGGTATTAAGTTGCAAGCAACGGATAATTGCATTAAGTAAAGTGCGTAATGTAAACAAACACATATGCCCGTGGACATAGCATCGTTAGGTTATCCCTAGTGGCAACAGCACATCCACAACCTTAGAACTTTCTGTCACTGTCCCAGGTTAAACGGAGGCATGAACCCACTATCTAGCATAAATACTCTCTCTTGGAGTTACAAGCATCTACTTGGCCAAAGCATCTACGAGTAACGGAAAGCATGCAAGATCTTAAATAACATATAAGATAGATTGATAATCAACTTGACATATATTCAATATTCATCGGATCCCAGCAAACACAACATGTAGCATTACAATAATATGATCTTGATCATGTAGGGCAGCTCACAAGATCTAAACATGATGGCACAAAGTGGAGAGACAACCATCTAGCTACTGCTATGGACCCGTAGTCCAAGGATGAACTACTCACGCATCACTCCGGAGGCAGGCATGGCGATGTAGAAGCCTCCGGTGACGATTCCCCTCTCCGGCAGGGTGCCGGGAAGAGGTTCTGAACCCTCCCGAGCTAGGGTTGACGCGGCGGCGTCTCTGGAACTTTTCGTGGATTTTGCTCAGGTACTTAGGGTTTTCGCGTCGGGGGAATAAGTAGGCGAAAGGGCGGCGGCTGCGGACCCCCGAGGGCCCACACCACCCCAGGGTGCGACAGAAGGGGGCCGTGCCCTCGTGGCGTGTGGGGCCCTGGTGGCCCTCCTCTGCTGCTCCTTCGCTCCGTCAGGTGTGTTCTAGAAAAATAGGCACCCCGTGTAGTTTCGTCCAATTCCGAGAATATTTCCAGACTAGCTTTTCTGGAATACAAAAACAGCAGAAAACAGGAACTGACACTTCGGCATCTTGTTAATAGGTTAGTCCCAAAAAATGTGTAAAAGTGATATAAAGTAGATGCAAAACATGTAGCAATTGGTATAAAACAAGCATGGAACATCAAAAATTATAGATACGTTTAAGACGTATCAATCGTCTCAAAGCCGCTCAGTCCAGGCAGAAAAGGTACGCCGACTCCAAGCGGCGTGACTTATTTTTCAAGACCGGTGACATGGTGTATTTCCGTGTTACTCCACTCAAAGGAATGCAGCGTTTCCATGTCAAAGGAAAGTTGGCATCCCGATACATCGGCCATTCAAGATTATTGGCCGAAGCGGGGAGGTATCTTATAAATTGGAATTACCCTCTCACCTGTCCGAGTTTCATGACGTATTCCACGTATCCCTACTCCGGAAGTGTCTGCAAGTCCCTGGCGCTACACACTCATATCAGGAGGTGGACCACCACACTATAGACCTCAACCATGACCTCACCTACCAGGAATGACCACTCCATGTGCTAGCTGAAGATATCCGTTTAACTCATAGACGGAAGATCAAATTCCTGAAGGTTCAGTGGAGCAACCACTCGGAGGAAGAAGCCACCTGGGAGCGTGAAGATTACCTGGAGCGTGAATTTCCTGGTTTCCTTTCCTCTTCAACTCCGGAATATCGAGGACGAGATTCTCCTAAGGGGAAGGTCTGTAACACCCCAATTTTCTTAGACTTAGAATTGTGGTGTTAATCTAGAATTTTCAGAAATGGCAAAAACTTTTGTTTGATTTTAGAAAACTCTTGCTTGATTTCATGATTGTTTTCTTTAGCCTCTAGTTTTTTTTGAAACCTATTAGTATCACTTTTATTAATTCTTCTAGTTAAAAATTTGGAGACTTTGATCTTCTTGTTTGTTAAAACATAGCCAATCTAGAGCCCTAGATTAAGCATTGCTTGTGTTATTTTTTGAAATGCACCTTGACCATCTTGTTCCCTAGCTTTCTATTTTTAGTTTTAGCTTGGTTTCATGGTTTAAAAACTTGGCTTAGCACAAAACCATCTGGGTTTCTGGACCTACTCAAAACAGTGACCATTTGGTCATTTTAGTTTTCAAATTTCTTTCTTCATCCTTTTAGACTTAAAAACTTTTGCATCACCTCTTTTAGGTCATCACTCTCATGTTGTGCTAGCTCCTAGTGTTGACTTAGTTTAGGCTTGTTTTTAGTTTTAGCAAAACAACCTAGTGTTAAGCTAAAACACTAACCCTAGCTAAACCCAACCCCGCACTCACTTGGCATCGACCCCCCCCCCTCACCTCTCTTCCCAGGGAGAGCATCCTAGTCAGCTTGACCCCACAAGTCAGCCACCCTCTCTCCCTCTCCACCACTTAAATCACTTCTTCTCACCCCACCCCCTATGGGAGATCACTCCCCCCTCTCCTCACTGGCCAGGCTTCGTCACCCGACCCCCTGGCCCCTGCCCGCTCCTCCACCGCCCCAGCTAGCCTCTGCTCGCGCCCCATATCACCCCAGCTCGCCCCCTTGTCCGAAAACCCTAGAAAGGGTGAACCTCGTCCCTCACCCGACTCCACCTCCCCATTCGCTCTTTTCCCTCCCACAGACCGCACACCTCGCCCCACCACCCTCCCGCGAAGCCCAGCCCATCCCCGTGACCCCTGCTGCTCGGGAACTCCGAGGAAGCCGAGGTCGTCGCCGGCGAGCCACGGCCAAAGCCGCCGTTTCCCTCCCCTTTCCTCCGCCATTTTCGGCTCGCCGAACTCCCCCTGGCATGAGCTAACCCCTCCCCCTCTTCTCCTTTGCCTAGAGCCGCCGTGAACGCCGCGCCGTCGTCGACCCGAAGGAACTCGCCACCGTCGCAGCCATGGATTCCGGCGCTGCATGCGGTGCTTGAGAGCGTCGCTGAGCTCGCCGTTGCCTCCTACCCCGACCTCGACCACTCCCGCAGCCCCGCGTCGCCCTAGGTGAGCCGCCATCGCCGCCGTTTTCTTCTGTCGCGAGCTCGCCATGCGAGCACGACGAAGACGACGACCTGGGCGCGCTCGTTCAAATTTTCACGCATGCGCCGCGCTGCGCACACCGCTGGGCCGGCCTGCCTTGCCCCAGGCCTGGATCTGTGCAGGCATCGGCCAGATCCGGCCCACGCACGGCCCAGTTTTTTAATTCCAGTCTTTTCTTTTTCTGGTTTCTGTTAATTGTTTGCAGTTAGATTAATTCATTTGTGGTAGATCTGTGTGTGCATGTCCTTTAGGAGTATTTTAGTGGATGCTTTGATGTTTTCCTGAACATGCAGAGCTTGTTTGGTCCAAAAATATTTTATATTTTGTGCTGAGCTTTAAATCTATTAAAAAGTATATTTTCCACTCTTTTTAAGATAGCTTGAGCTAGGAGTGTCCAATTGGAGTGAATCCAATTTCTACAGAAAGATAAAATCAGTACCATGCCTTAGCAATTAACCTTGCATGCAGGAGATTCCTAGAACTGGAGCTTTAATTCTTTTGGTTTTGAGGCCAGTAGCTATTGTAGAATTTGTAATTCTTGTTTGGTGTTATGTTTTGATGCAAATCCAATTCCTATAGCTTTGTATGACTACTAAGAGTACTGTGGTAGAAGGATTTAATTTTAGGATCAGTATTTTAGGACTTGTGCATTTTTCCCCAAAACAGCAACTTTGCCACTATTAAACAAAATCATATTTTTAATTGATTGTTTTTAATTGTTTGTGTTTAGGCTTGTTTAAGATTTAGGTCCAGAGGATGTTTGGGTAATGAAATGCTTGCTGTTTTATTTAAGTACTTTAGATTGTTGTCAACCCGCTACTTAGAATTAACGTAGTTGCGTTTAATTTTCCGGTACAATAGAACCGCAAGAGGAGGAGCAATACGTGGGAGTGGAACCTGTCTACGAAGAAGAGCAAGACCAGGGACACTTTGCTGAGCAAGGCAAGCCACCTCACCACCCTACTAAACTCCTATTATATCTACAAAGCATGTTTTGTTTTCAAAATAAATCAATGCATGTTTTATTTCTTTTGTGGCATTTTGCCACCCCAAAACTATTTTTACAAAATATTGTTTGGCCAAAGATATCTACTAGTATATAATAGGTTTTAGAAAAATAAGTCTTTACTTGAGAAACCTTCTACTGAAGGCGCTATCAAGAAAATTATAGTTTCTAGTAGTATATCCTTGTAATCTTACCTCAAAGCTATAGGATGGGATCCTGGATTTGATGAAATGCTTTAAAAGAAAACCCGAGTCGCTGGAGCGATCGGCGAGAAAGTGTTTTATAAAACCCATGTTGCTGGAGCAAATGGAGATGTTATGAAAACCCGAGGTGCTGGGAGGATTCGGTATGTTTACGAAAACCCGAGCTGCTGGGAGCAGTCGGAGAATGGAGGTTTGTTTACGAAGTCCCTGCTGCCGCCTGAACAATTAACCCGTGCAGCCACATTACCTGACATGGGTAGGCTTGGCCAGAAGCTTGTTTGTATTAATATGGGGCTACCTTAATTTTCTTAGGGGTGGCTATGGCCCCTGAACTGGTTGTCGCCTAAGAGAGAGGGACATAAAGAGAGTGGGATTAAGTTCACCACCAGTTGCACCGATTACGTCCCCTGTCATGGCGGTCTGACGCCAAGAGATGGGCCAAACGGTGCCGGGGGAAACGTTTGACGTATGGACATAGTGAAAAGTCTTGATTAGTGTCCCAACGTTTGACGTATTGTCGTCAGGCAATCCGTGGGATGATCCGCGGCGGTGACCTATTTGATGTGGTGAAAGTGCACCCCTCTACAGAGTGTATAACTATTCGAATAGCCGTGTCCGCGGTCATGGACGGTTGCAAAGGCCACACTGGGCGACTGGTGAAAGAAGAAAAGTCGTTTTCTGTTTTGGACTTAAAGAAGAATCAGAAAGGTACCTGGGAGGTACGGATTTTGAGAAAAAAAAGAATGGTTGGTCTCGGGAGACAATCAGTCGGATCTCGTGGAAAGAAAAAGTGGTATCCCCATCCTAGTGTCCTTGAAAAGTTTTACAAAATGTTTTACAAAGATGTGGAGATAGTTCCTGCTATCTCTATAAAAGAGAATTCTATCTCTAAATGTTTCTTTTTAACAAAGATATAGAGATGTCGCATTCTCTATGTCTAAAAGCATCGTTTGCGAAAACTAAGCCCTATAGTATTATATAGCAGCTACCCCAGTTTTCGAAAATCTCTTTATTTGCATTACCATGAAAACTTAAGCCTTGAGGTGGTCTTGCGAGTACGTCAATGTACTTATTTGTCTGTGTCCCTGGATATTCAAACGTCCAGATTACGGAGAGGAGGTCTACGCCGAGGAGGAAGAGTATGTCGACGACTACGCCACTTAGCTGTCACCGGTCAACTGCACTTGTGGGATAACGTCTGTTGGAGACAAGGGCCGACGCTAGCCACGAGCTTCCGATGTATCCTAGTTAATTCCGTCCTGCGCGACGATGTTTGCAGACTTGGTCATGTGACCATTAAGTGTTGTAAGCCTTTTATTCGTACGACTTGAATGATGTAACTCTTGATACCATGTTGGTTATGTGATTGAGATGCACTGATCATTGGGATCGTGATCTATTTACATAACGTGGACTTTTCGAACTTCGGTCTGAGGGGTCCTCACATTTAACCCATGTATACAATGGAGCGAACCCAACGATGGTATCTTCTAGCTCCGTCATTGGCCTTACTCCGTCTCCCACGATACAACTATGTATACACTATGTCTTTTTACAGTATAAAAGATATGGAATATGTAGCATAACATTTTATTGCGCAAAACACCGGTGTTTGTGTTAAATGTTGTTTAAAAGGGGAAAGCCACAACTTCTACATCGAATGTTGCATGTGGCCTTTATTGGTTCTGTCATTATTACAAAAAGATTACATCATGGGTAGCTCAAAGTTGCAACATGAACCAACCATCTAAAAAGTAGGGACAACATGAGTGGCACTGCATCAACATGTTATTCTAAGATCAGAACGCCAGTTGTACTGGTTATATAAATCTCACGCGACCAATTCCAGCCGGTTGCACCCAAAAACCGTTGTGTCACACTTCTATGTTGACTGTAGGAAGGACTGCATACGGATCTAGTGGGTGGCCATCGGAATCCCCTACATGAAAACTATTGTTTTTGCTCTGTTAAAAGTATAATCATTACATATGTTCCAAATGGCCCAAAGTAAAGCGCAAACTCCAACTCAGATTTGAAATTCCTCTTTTTTAGGAACTCCCTTAGCCATTTACCAAACAATTTTGTTATACTATTTGGGGGTTGAATATTAAAGGCCATATAAACGATACGCCAAATCATTTTCGTGAAGGGACAAAATATATTAAAATGATGAGTTGCGTCTTGATCACAAAAGCAACATTTTTTTACAACCATTACAATTACGCTTAGCTAAGTTATCCTTTGTCATGATCACCTAACAAGATAAGAATGACAAAAAAATCTTTATTTTTAATGGTTCTTTCATCTTCCAAATATACTTGCGGAGAAAAATTTTATGATCGCTCATGAAATCTAGATACATGGATTTGAACGTGAAAGCCCCAGTATTAGTCTCCAAGTAAAAACGTCTGGCTGATTGTAAGGTGAACATCCATTAACTAATTGACCAAATGTAGCCATCTTGTCGACTTGTTTTCTGTCAAAGCTCTCCTAAAACCTATGTTTGGAGGAGACACGTGAGACAAAACTGATGCTACCGAAATATCGTTTCGATGGACAATATTGCATAAGGAAGGATATTGACTAGATAGAGGCTTATCCCCAAGCCATGTATCTTCCCAAAAGCGAGTGTTTTCTCCATTCCCAACATCAAAAGAGTCATGGTCAAAGAACTCATCTTTTACTTTCATAAGACCCTTCCAAAAAGGAGACTCAGTTGGTATGACATTTACTTGGGATAAAGATTTTGAATGCAGGTATTTATTATGAGTCAGCTCATGCCAAACACCATCGTCGGTTAAAAGCTATAAAAGTCATTGCTTAATAAACATTATTCTTAATATCTAACACCTCTATCCCTAGCCCCCCTTGTTCTTTTGGTCTGCATATGATGATCCATTTAGTAAGTCTATACTTTGTTTTATAGCCATCACTCTGCCAAAAAATCTAGATCTAAAAAGTTCATTCTCTTACGTGCCCCTATGGGTACTTCAAGGAATGATAAAACAAACATGATAGGCTCGTCGGACCGAGTTAATTAATATTAACCGGTCACCATATGATAAAAGTTTGTTGTCAAAACAGTCCTCGATCGGTTTCCATTCTCCATTTTTCAGTTTCCGATAATGAATTGGGATACCCAAATATCTAGAAGGATAAGACCCAGACTCACAGCCGAAAACAATTTCCGAAACAAAGATCTCACTTTTCTGGAAATTAATATTAAGCCTGATAATTGTTAAAAATACATAAAATAAGTTTCATGTTTAGGGCTTTTTAAAATTGTGTACCGTAAAAATTATTGTGTCACCATCATATTGTAGGATCGATACCCCCCATCTACTAGGTGTGGAATAAGTCCATCAACCCGACCATCCTCCTTTGCTCGAGCGATAATAATAGACAACTTATCCGCGATAATGTTGAACAAAATAGGAGATAAGGATCTTCATGAAAATAATGACCTAGGTCGTCATTCACTTTAATACCCACACTTCAGCAGCTAACAAACTTTTCTACCCATTGGCACCATTTGGGATCAAAACCTTTCATCCGTAAACACTTGTTGCAAGAAAGGCCATTGACCTTGTCATAGGGTTTTTCAAAATCAATTTTTGATAAGACACCATCCATTTTCTTCCTATGAAATTCATGAACTGTCTCATGAAGAATCAGCACCCCTTCGAGAATATGCCTCCCTGGCATGAAGGTGCACGTTTGTGTTGGTCTAATCACCTCGCGTGCCACTTCAGTAATCCTATTTGTGCCAACATTAGTGAAGATCTTAAAATTCACGTTTAGTAAACAAATAGGACGATATTGCTGAATCAGAACAACATTTTCTTTCTTTGGTACCAGAATAATATTACCATTGTTTAACTGAAACAACGGTAACTCTCCTCTTTGAAATGCTTTAAACAAGTTCATCGAATCATTTTCAATAATACACCATTTTTTAATAGAACTCAGCAGGAAACCCGTCTGGCCCCGGTGCTTTGTTCTTTTCCATCTACATGATGGCCTTGTACACCTCCTTCTCTGTGAAGTCGGACGTAAGAATTTTATCTCCTTCACTGAAATTTGAGGAATGTCTATTGTCTGAGGCTCTATGAATGAGACAGATGTTCATTCGAATCTCAAAAAACTTTTTTTTATAAAATTCGGTGATATAATTCTTAATGTTTTCTTGACCTATGATAGTTCCCTCGTCTTGCTCAATCTAGAAAATTCTTTCTTTCTATGTTTCCCATTCGCAATAAGGTGAAAGTATTTAGTATTATTACCACCTTCCTAAACGTGTTTAACTTTGGCTCTCTAAGCACATTTAGCCTCCTCGTCTCTTCTTAGAATGGCTATTTTATCATTAGCCTATCTTAAAGCTTCCCTTTTGGTCGCATTTAGAGATGTAGACTCAGCTTTTATGTCTAAAAGATCGATGAGACTAAGGAGCCGGGCATTCTCCTCCTCATAAAAGTTACTGATAGTTTTTGCCCAACCCCTAAGAACCGTAGAGGGATGGCGAATCTTATTTTCCTATTCTCCATTGGCTACTACCATGGGAGATTGGTGCCCACTCTTTGACAACCATCTCGCAAAAACCTTCTTGTCATAACCATGTTAACTCGAACGAAAAATGTGCTTTATTACCCAGCCACACAATCCGATGTGAAACCAGCTAAGAACATGTAGAATGTTTGATAAGACAGTCCTATTTTAGAACCGCCACGTAATTTAGATATGTCAATAAAACATGATGTACAACGGGTTATGTTTAATCATATTTGTACTAACTAGATGTTTCTAAATTTGTGGTGAAACATGTTGTGCTCAGAGAAGACATACCTCTTGTCTCGTTTCTCTCTTCTCCACTTCTGTAATTATCCTACGTCATAAAGCTAAGATATTACTATTGTACATGCCTTAATGACGCTACTGGTACTTTGCACAAGAAAGAAACAGTGCTAGTGGTTCTCTGCAGAAAGAGTCCCAACAAGTTGTGTTACTGACGAAATAGGCCGTAGCCCCGCTATATAAATATAGCAAACACGGGATACAACCAATAGACTTGCAATGCTGGGGCGGCAGCAAACATACACCCAAAGAAAAGAAGAAGAAAAAAATGGAGACATAGGCGGATCGACTAAACGATGGTGACCGCGACCGATGTGCCCTCTCCAAGAGAGTACCACCATGCTCCTAGCACCGAATCGACGAGTACCAAGCAGCACCTTCAAAAAGGAACGCCACGCAGCTGCCCGGACCAGGGCACTGGTCCTAGGGTTTCCCCTGGCACAAAAGGAAGTGAAGGGTAGCCCCGACACCCTTCAGGAAGGAAGGATGCCACCGGAGGCGGCACCGCGTCGGTGTCGGATGAACTGACAAGGATTTCTCCCGAAACCTCATCCGCAACACCGGACGATCGGTAGCACATGAGCCCCACGAGGACGAGGCTCGACACTGTTGAAATATTGGGTGGGCTTTTAGCCCATCTAACAATTCCAGAAAAATCTCTAAAGGCCCATTCTGTCATGGCAAGTGGTGGGAGTTTAGTCCTACATGGCTAGTTAGGAGAGATGTACACCAACTTATAAGGTGAACTCTTCTCCCATAGGTATGAGGTATTGGTTGTGAAGAGAAGGAAGGTGATCCACACGCGCTCTCCTCCTCCTCCTCCTCCTCTGCCGCCCGCCACGCCTCGTCACGACGCGCGCGCTGCGGGTTGCGGGAATCTCGCCGAGCCGATGTATTCTTTTTGTCACGCAGGAATGAAAAATGAGCGGTCAACTAAAACGGTTTTGCCTTAATGGAAAAATGAATATGGGCTGAAACATTTTGTCTTAAGTGCACTTAAGTATGGACATTACGAGAATTCATTGTGAGTCATTACGTGCGTTTCTGTTAGACCGTTCGCGTCCTCCTCTATGCCTATATATGAGAGGTCGCTCCTCTCCAGAAGATACACAACAAAGCAAATCACATCTGCTCGCGCCACCACCATAGTTCCTCTCTCTGTTGCTACCACCGGTGATCCCATCCCGTCTACCGTGTACACGGCTGACGGGAGAGCAGGCCTCCGGAACCCCGCCTCTTCACATCCTGTATGGGAGAGGGGCGATTAGGTTTTTGGGGGCGTCTCCTACGCGACTGCTCGCCTCCGTTCTTCTGCTTCAACTACATCTGCATCAACTACGTCTGCGTCGCCTTCGTCATCGCCATGGCCACCGACGCTGACATCGAGAAGGCTGCTGCTGACAAGAGGATCGCCGACGAGGCTACCGCCTCCCCAGCCGCTGCGGCCAATTGGCCTACTGGAGTGTATAACATGTTTATCCCTCTCCTGTTTATTTTTATGTCTGCAGTACTAGTGATTTACGTAGATGTTTCTACTATATGTCTAGTACATGCTTATATCATCAAGTTTCAGTATGTCATTAACGCTGCTCACCTCATGTTCATGATTTATTCTTGGATTAATTTAATCGAACAATTGCTTATATTCTCAACAATCCAAAAACCTAATATGTGTAGGCAATTTTCGATCCAAGGTTTTGCTGCTGCACTGAAACCAACCCCGTTTACAGGACTTATTTTAAGCATTGGCGAACCAAAACCACCTTATGGCTCACGGCGATCAACGTGTTATGGGTCGTCGGTGTAACTCCCACTGGAACGATTGCTCCTGAACAGGAGAAAGCGTTCAGGGATGCCACCGTCATCTTTATTGGAGCCGTTCTGAGCGTGGTCGGAGATAAGTTGGTTGATGCATATTTACATGTGCGGGTTGCCAAGGACTTGTGGGAGGCGTTCGAATCTAAATTCGACGCAACCAATGCTGGAAGCGAGATGTACACTATAGAGCAGTTTCACGATTACAAGATGGTTGAAAACCGTTCTGTATTGAAACAAGCTCATGAGATACAGTGCATTGCTAAGGAGCTTGAGCTTCTCAAGTGTGGGCTACCGGGCAAATTTGTCGCGGGATGCATAATCGCTAAGCTGCCTAATTCCTAGAGGAACTTTGCTACTACTCTGAAACACCAGAGGCGTGAATTCTCAGTTGAGGATGTCATCGGCCATTTGAGTGTCGAGCAGAATTCAAGAGCAAAGGACTTGCACGAAAAAGGGGCCGAGGGAACTTCTGTCGCCAATTTTGTACAGAAGAACTTCAACTTCCACAAGCCCAAAGGGAAACCTGGTATCCAACATAATACCGACTTCAAGAAGAAGGGCAAGAAGCCCTTCAACAAGGATAAGAAGAAAGGAGCCTTCTTCACATGTGGTCCAGAGGAACATTGGGCTCCCAAGTGCCCAAAGAAGTTCAAGAAACCAGGACAGGACTCTAAGTCTGTCGACATGATTGTGAGCAACAATGAGAATGGAGCATCTGGGTACGGTAATTTGTTTACTGTATTTTTAGTTTGTCAGTCTAACGATTGGTGGATTGACACGGTGCATATTCATGTATATGTTGACATCTCATTGTTTTCTTCCTATCAGGTCACAGGGAACATATCTGTACTGATGGGGAATTGCGCAAGTGCTTATGTTCATGGTGTTGGCACGGTCGATGGAAGGATCGTGCAGCACAAGAACGTGCAACATGTCCCCGCCATCAAGAAGAATCTCGTTAGTGGCTCCCTTCTATGTAGAGAAGGGTTTAAGTTGGTATTTGAATCTAATAAAGTAGGTGTTACAAAATATGGACTATTTGTTGGAAAAGGTTATGAATGCGGAGGCTTGTTCCGCTTTTCTCTCACTGATTTTTCTAATAAAGTCGTGAACAATATTCATTCGAATGTTAATGAAACAGAAGTTTGGCATTCACGTCTTCGTCACATTGGTTTCGGTTGTATGACGTGGCTAGAAAAATTGAATTTAATCCCGAGTTTCACTTTAGACAAAGGTTCTAAGTGTCATTCGTGTGTGCAAGCAAAGCAACCTCGCAAGCCCCATAAAGCCGCGGAGGAGAGACACTTGACACCGTTAGAATTCATACATTCTGATCTTTGTGAGATAAATGGTGGTGTGTTGACTAAAGGTGGAAAAAGATATTTCATGACACTCATAGATGATTCCACTAGATATTGCTATGTATATTTGTTAAGCACTAAAGATGAGACTACACTACTTTAAAATCTACAAGGCAGAAGGTGAGAATCAACTTGAAAAGAAAATTAAACGAATACGGTCAGATCGTGGTGGAGAGTACTTCTCAAATGAGTTTGATTCTTTCTGTGCGAACACTTTATTATTCATGAGAGGACACCTCCCTATTCTCCCTAGTCAAATGGGGTTGCTGAACGAAAAAACCGTACTCTAACAGATTTGGTTAACGCCATGTTAGATACGTCGTGTTTATCCAAGGCATGGCGGGGAGGCTATATTGACTTCATGTCATGTCCTGAATAAAGTTTCGACAAAAGACAATAAGATCACTCCCTATGAGCAATGGGAGAAGAGAAGAACGACACTCTCATACTTGCGTACTTGGGGCTGTTTGGCGAAAGTCAACGTGCCGATCCCCAAAAAGCGTAAGCTTGGACCAAAGACCGTGGACTGTGTTAATTTGGGCTATGCTAAGAATAGCGTCGGCTATAGATTTCTAGTAGTAAGATCCGAGGTACCTGACGTGAAGGTCGGTATAATTATGGAGTCTAAAGATGAAGCTACATTCTTTGAGCATATTTTTCCTATGAGATATATACAAAGCACTTCTAGACAGGAATCTGAGGAGACTTCTGAACCTGCCATTCCCATGGAATATTATGAACAAACACATGATGAAAATCCTGAGGAGGATGACAAGGACACCTTGGTAGGTGCAAAAGATAGAGGACTGCAAAGTCCTTTGGTGATGATTTCCTTGTGTACCTCGTGGATGATACTCCCACTTCTATTTCAGAGGCTTATGCGTCTCCGGATGCTGATTATTGGAAAGAAGCGGTCCGTAGCGAGATGGACTCCATCATTGCTAATGGAACATGGGAAATTACTGAACGTCCCTATGGTTGTAAACCATTGGGATGTAAGTGGGTATTCAAAAATAAGCTTAGACCCGATGGTACGATTGAAAAGTACAAGGCTAGGCTTGTGGCCAAGGGTTATTCCCAAAAAGAAGAGGAAGATTTCTTCGATACTTATTCACCTGTGGCCAGACTAACCACCATAGGAGTATTACTCTCTTTGGCGGCCTCGCATGGTCTTCTCGTACACCAGATGGATGTTAAGACAGCATTCCTGAACGGAGAGCTAGACGAGGAAATCTACATGCAACAGCCAGATGGCTTTGTATTAGATGGTCAGGAAGGAAAGGTATGTAAGTTACTTAAAGCTTTATATGGCTTGAAACAAGCACCTAAGTAATGGCATGAGAAGTTCAATACAACTTTAACATCTGCTAGTTTTGTTGTTAATGAAGCTGACAAATGCGCACCTAAGCAATGGCATGAGAAGTTCAATACAATTTTAACCTCTGCTAGTTTTGTTGTTAATGAAGCTGACAAATGCGTATACTATCACCATGGTGGGGGCCAACCTCAAAGTTATTGAGGAGGTTAAGTCATTTCTATCTCTGAACTTTGAGATGAAGGACCTTGGTGTGGTTGATGTTATTTTGAACATCAAGCTATTGAGAGATAATGAGGGTGGGATTACTCTTTTGCAATCCCATTATGTTGAGAAGATTTTGAGTCATTTTGTGTCGTGGTGGGATCACGGCAGATGCCATGGGTATGGCTTAGTTGGGGCCGAATGGTCGTTGGGGGAATCCGGGGAGGGTTTATGCACTCAAGATATGGACAAGCAAGAACATGCAAAAACCACAAGAACATGAACAAGAAACCAAGAAAGCCAAGAACACAAAAGACACCACGATGTACCCAGGTTCGGGGCCTTCGTGAGGAAGTAAAACCCCTACTCCTGCCTTTCCTCTCTCAATATATCAGTGTCGTTCTCAGGTACAAGGTGCTCCTCGAGCTGTATGATGCTGCTCAAGTGAGAGCTCTAGATAGAAGATGAAACTATGAAGGGGAAATGAGCTAGGGTTTTTGCCGTCCTCCTTCCTGGAGGTAGAGATGCCGCATATATACATAGGCCGAAGTACAGTTTTACCCCTGCCTACAACTAACAATGGCATGGCCAAAAGGTAGAAGACAAGCCTCTGCCTCCTGCCAGCTCAACGGCCGGACTGTCAGGCCGGACAGGCCTAGCTTTCCTCTTCCGGTCATACTTCAGTAGCCTGCCGAGGTCTAGCCTGTAGACCTTTCCCGAAATAGCCAAGTCAGCTCCTAGGCCCCCGAGCTTCCGGGAAACCCGTGGACGGACCTCGCCGTCCTCTGAAGCTTCGGGCTACGAGCTCTGCGGCGCCCGTGACCTCTCTGACATGCCTCGATCCTTGCTGCCAACCTCGGATAACACTCCTGATCCTATACCTCGGTAGAGAATACCTTATTCCTGTGGTAGCTAGTTGACTGCCCCGAGGTTGATATCTCAGAGGATATACCTCGGAGAATATACCTCAGACGTACACCTTACGTCGGATGACGCCTCCTGCGTCCTTGCCCAATTGTTACCTCGGACAGCTTACTGCCTTAATCTTACATGTCTTTACCTCATCTTTACCCTACCCGGGGGTAACCCCCCGACAGTAGTCCCCGAAGCTGATGTGGTCTTGCAGCCTCGGATGAAAGGCCGCATCAGGTTCAACCCGAAACCACATGCGCTACAACGTTTTGCAGGTCACCGAACCAATACTCCGAAAATCCATCGGTCTGTTCCTCGGGCCATACTGCTTTTCCGAAGTATCCGCCGAGATCTCGGACGTCAACCCCTCGATTCCTGCATCCTTACTGACTTCGGTCAGAGAACACTGTTCACGTGTCCCATCCGTCACTTCCTGGTCCACGACAGTCAAAGCACTCGAGTGCTTTCCACCACGCGGCCCACGTCAGCGGAGATTCCCCGCTTGCGCCGCTTCGCGCTCCAGTAACCGCACCGCCCGACGGTTTGCCTCCTGCAACCGATCCTGTGGCCTGCTCACCCACCGCTATCTTCACGCCACGTGGACCACCGTGCTCAAACGATCCCACTCGCCATTTTGGGAACCGCAAGCGGCCGCACTGCAAACCGTCGATTGACCGCGGCTATAAAGCACGACCAGAGGCGTTCCCCTCTTCTTTCTACCCTTACTGCGCCATTGCCTTCTCTTCCGCGAGAAACACCGCCGCTCCCGCTCGAGAAGAAGCACGTTCTCGCCGCCGACGAGCAGCTCCTCCGTCGCCGCTGCGACCGCGTCACCGGTGCCGCCCTTCAGCACCTCATTTTCACGGTATGTACTCCCTTTCTTGATACCCTAGGCATTGCTCTAGGTTTCTTCCTCTTCGCGCTTTGGTTCTTCATATGTTCTTGAATAAAACTCTATTTACCTCCTCCGGTAGATCTTACTCGCATACTCTTTTGGGTAGAAATTAGTTTCATGCCTCGGACAGATCGCCTAGCATAGATATGCCTCTATGTACATAAGATAGCCCAACTCCTCCTGAGTTAGCCAGATATAGCCTTAGATTCCAGATTTACTTTTTCCTTTGCTAAACTTCTGTGCATTCTCTGCAGATTGATTCTGCCGAGATGTCTCCTCCTGAGACTTCGGAACAAACCGAGGTTCCAGACCTCGAACTGGAGGTCGGAGAACGAGCCGGCTGGGAAGGTTCGGATGTAACTCCGGACGAAATCCAGTGGCTCAGGGCGACTCGGCGGATTCCCACCGGGGTAGAGTGTCGCCTGCCAGAGGGCGAACTCGAGCCTCAAGTCAAGCAAGGGGAACGGGTGGTCTTCGTCGCGCACTTCCAGCGCGGCTTCGGACTGCCCGTTAGTGATTTCTTCCGGAGCTTCCTCGACAAGTTCGGGCTCCAGGTTCATCATCTCCCCGCCAACGCCATCACTACTCTCTCCTGCATCGTCTCCTTCTCTGAGGGATACCTCGGCCTCAAAGCCACGGTAGACCTCTTTTCTCGCTACTTCCAACTTAAGCGGCAAGTGATCCCGGCTCCAAAAAACAAGGATCTGCCCAAGCTACTAACCGCCTGCGGAGCTGCCACCATAGCTCCTCGCCGAAACTCCATCTTCCCACGTATCACTACTCCGGACACCGTTCGCAAGTGGCTCCGGACGTGGTTTTACGTGAAGAACTCCGGCGAAGAGGACTTCCTCAACCTGCCGGCGTTTAACCTCAGCCCTCCTACAGAACAGCTCAACTGGGACTACGCTCCCCCTCACACCGGCGAACTCAAGTCCATCCATGGGTATATTGCGAAATGGCAGGACCCGGAGGACCCCGAGAACGACGGGAAAGTCCTGACGGCTGACGACCTGGCCTGCACATTCGTGAAGCGCAGGGTCTCCCCTCTCCAGGCGAGGTCTCACAAGATCTGCCACATGAGCGGTCTTTATGACCCCACCCGACATACGCACATTGCACTGGACAATGCCGCGGTAGCTCGGCGAGTCCGAGCTATCACCAAGTCCAAGATCTCTGATGCTTGGACATGGGGAAGGGAGCCCCACTACAGGACCAAGCCAGCGAAACAGGTACGCTATTCCGACGTTTTCTTCGATACTCCTTTACCACCGAGGTCTTGCTACCGACGTTCATCTTGATAATTTTCTTCCTAACTCCTTTTCATATGTCTGCCATACAGCTGTTCGCCCGCCAGACCGCCGAGGATGGAGTCCATCCTGCGGACCACTTCGGCGAGGATCTCCCTGTCGAGGACCCACCATCCAACGTGGACCCTGACGACGAGGATTTTATGCCCATTGCCTCGGCCCGCATCACCACCGCGGGTAAGCCTCAAGCACAAGCTTCAGTTCAAGAGATTTCGGATGACGAGGAGGGGTTCCTCGTCGTGGAACCAATAAACGCGGTACCTCTCTCCTGCCTTCCTCACCTTCCGAACTTTACTCCAGCAACCAGCCGGAAACGCGCTGGTGCCGCAACTCCGGCCGCCGAACCATCCGCCACTGGAGCCTCCGGACCCACTGAGGCTCCGGTCAAGAGACGCCGGCTGAAGAAGTCCGGACATCCTCCTCATGCCCGGGGGGCAGAGGCTTCCTACCTCGGATGGGTAATGCTTTGCTTCTATAGCCAACAATGTTTGTTGCTTAAACATATTATCTCGGTATTAACACTTGACCATCTTCTTTTCGTTGCAGTGCCCCCATAGACGTGGATCAGGAGGTATCCTCCATGACTGCACCCGTTGGTGCCTCTGAAGCCACGACCTCCCCGACGAACTCTCGCCCCGGATCTCCTCCACCGAGGTCTGGCCCGGCTTGGGGAAATCTGCCCCCACCCGAGGTCAGACTTCTCCGCGTCCTCAAACGGATGCGGAGACCAATCGCGCCAGGACTTCGGCTACCACCTTGCCGGAGCCTCGACTCTCCCCCGAAGCCAGACTGCCCGCAACCAACAGCAGCAAGCATCAGCAGAAGCAACAGCCCAAGCAACAGCCCCAAAAACCACTCCGCCAAACCACCTTGCCGTTGGAGAAGGGCAAGGAGAAAGAGAAAGAGACGGTGAAGTCCAAGGTCACCCCCAAACCAACATCTGGGTCTGGCACCCTGACTATCTCTTCTCCTTCAAGGATCCAACCGAGGTCTCCTCCCCCGGTGACACGCCGAATTCCTCCATTCGCCGCACCCATTGATGAGACTGCCCCTCCGGCCGAAGAATATGCTCGGAGGGCATCTCTCATATTGGATAATCGGCCTGCTTCAAGTTCCGAGGCTGCTTTGGCCGTGGAGGCCTCGATTAGGGGCATCGAGCAGGGCGGACCGTGGGGATTTCCTCCTCTGCGCACTGATAGTGGCCAGAGCCTCGGCTCCTTGGAACATTACAATGCAGACTGGAATTCTGCAGACGAGGTCTCCTCGGCCTCCTTAGCTGCTCCGGTGGCTGAGCATCCCGGGGAAACAGCGCCTGCGGCCGAAGCGTATATGATCTACAAACTGCTGCCCTGCGTGCTGCTCAAACCATCGACGTAAGTCCTATTCTCTTTACTTTCATGCAGTATCTCATCTAATATCCACCATCCCCAGTCCCCGAGATTCGAGGTAAACTATTGACGCTCCGTCGGAGTTAAAATTGTTTGGCTTGAATCTCAACTTTCCATTTTCATCCGACGTATCCAATCCATTTTATCTCACTTTAGCATGCACCTCGGGTACGAGTCCCCGAGACTCATGTCGAGGCATACCCCGGCAACATTTTCCCAATGATTTGACTCCGAGTCCCCGAGACTCTTGTCGAGGTATAACCTTTCTAACCGAGCTATATGTTTCTTCCTTGCAGAATACTATGAACATCCGTACGGACGTCTTCCACTCTCTCTTGTTCGCACACAAGAACCTCCATGATGCGCACAAGGCCGCACTTGCAGCGAAGAAAACGTCGGATGACCAGCTAGCGCAAGAGAAAGCCGAGGTATCGTCTGGTAAAGGAACTGAAGCGCATTGATGGGCTCCGGAAATCAGAAACGGAGAAGCTGAAGGATGAGAAGGATAAGGCCGTCGAGGCAGAGAAGAAACTTCGGGAGGATTCTGCCAAGGACCACCAAGAAGCTCTCCAAGTAGCCGAGGTCCGCGCCAACTCGGCCACAGGCTTTGGAAGCTCTGCAGGCGCAGGTCAACCAGTTTCTCCCGACGCTGCAAACTATCAACCGCGAGATGGACAGTAAGTTTCTTGCCTCCCTTAGCTTTTCTTTGTCCTCCACACCATTGGTTCTCTGCCGAACCATTTCTCACACTGATAACAGGCTACCCTACTATAGAGCATTTTACCTACACCCAAGTTGCGGCCCGCAGCATCACTGGTCGGCACAGGGAGAGGCGGAACGAACAGAACCCCGATTGGACCGTTGAGGACCATATCGTGGCCATCAAGTCTCGGATCAATCCTTGAAGACCATTGGGTCGAACTCCTCGATGCAGGTGTCTGCTTTCCGAGCCTTATGGCCTCTTGCTGATGCTCCAAATCTACCGAGGATCTTGCCTCCAAGCTTCGTGAAGCCGAACAAAGACTCCGAGAGTGGCGTTCATCTTCAGCTCGCGCTGGAGCTGATGCCGCTCTCAAATTCATCATGACTTGGTGCGAGAAGATCGACCTCGAAAAGATGGACACTCTTCGCCGAGGCTCGCCCTGGTCCTCGGACCCAATTCTCATCAAGCGCCGCGAAAAGATGGCTGCCTTCTTCGCTGGATATGCCACACAAAGAACTGAGCGAAGGAGACACCTACTCCGACGCTGAGGATTATGCGACAGGAGAAGAAGAAGATGGCGAAGATGGTGAATATGAAACAGCCTCCGATGCGAGGAAGAACCGAGGATCCGCCCCAAACTGATGCCGAGGTTACTGCCGATGTTGCCAGCACTTCTCAGGCTACCTCTACTCCGGAGCCCACTCCTGATGCGTCGGCTGCTGCCGACGTTTAACTCAAATTCCTCGACCTGAACCTATGCACTGGAAAACTTCATTAAATCCCCGGTATGCCGGGACGCAGATGTAATCAAACTTAAGTAGTTCCTTTTGCTACCTCTGTTACTGTCATGCTATTCGAACCATGCTTTTCTAAGCTTTATGTCGAATCCTTTTGAATGATTGCTCGAGTTTACTTTCGTGTTTACTATATTTGGCATTCTTTGCTCTTGTCTGCCATTCTGGCGTTCGACAGTCGAGTCACAAGATTGTTGTTCATAGCATACAGTACTTAGTAAATTCCGAGGTATTTCAAAGTCATCCGACATAAAAAAGAAGTAAAAACAGGGGTTAGTAAACGACATATGCCGAACTGTCTTTTCAGACCGAGTCCCCGAGTTCATTTTCATGTTTCCCATGTTCTTTCGTCTTTGCTCTTGACTGCCATGCTGGCGTTCGTCAGTCGAGTCACAAGATTAGTTACATAGCATACAGTACTTGAAGTTTGAGACGAGGTTCAAAATAGTTCGGCATGAACGAAGAAAGAGTACAAACAAAAAGAAACATGCAATCATAAGAGCGAGGCAGTCCCCGAGCTCACTCTCGAGGTGCCGAAGTTTTTATTAAAGATCAGCCGAGGTACATACATTATTCCTTCAACAGTAGAAGGGTCGGAGTAGAGCTACGCTCCATGGACGCTGAAGCTCCGCATCGGGTATGTCCAGCCCATCTCCCTTTGTTCCTGTGCATCTATAAGATAGTATGAATCATTGTGCAGAGCTCGGCTCACAATGTACGGTCCCTCCCATGGAGGTGACAACTTGTGCCGCCTTTACTGCGCTGCACAAGTCTCAAGACTAATCTCCTTCATTAAACTTTCGGGGTTTTACATGCCGGCTTTGATAGCGTCGGAGACCCTGCTGATATATTGCTGACCGAGATAAGGCCAATTCTCTTGCTTCCTCAGCAGATCTACTGCATCTTCCCGAGCTTCTTTAGCCTCGGCTTCCGTGTACATTGTCACTCTGGGCGCATCATATTCAATGTCGGTTGGCAGCATTGCCTCGGCCCCATAGACCATGAAAAATGGCGTATAGCCAGTTGATCTGTTCGGTGTGGTCCTTAGACCCCACAGAACAGCTAGCCGAGCTTTGATTCCGGCCAATACCAATGCATTTGACCTTTCTACTTGCCCATTAGCCTGTGGGTGAGCCACCGAGGCTACATCAAGTCGAATTCCCTTACTCATGCAGAACCGAGCAAACTCTCCGACAGCAAAGTTCGTGCCGTTGTCTGTAATGATACTATGAGGATATCCATATCTCAGGATTATTTCCTTCAAAAAGGTCACTGCCGTATGACCATCCACTTTTCGGATTGGCTTCACCTCGATCCACTTAGTGAATTTGTCCACCATCACCAGTATGTGAGTCATATTGCCTCGGGCTGGCTTGAATTCTCCCACCATGTCCAGACACCAAACTGCAAAGGGCCACGTGATAGGAATGGTCTTGAGCGCCGAAGCTGGCATGTGCTGCTGCTTGGCGAACCTTTGGCACCCTTCACATTTCCGAACTATATCTTCTGCATCGGCATTGGCGGTGGGCCAATAGAACCCGTGCCGGAACACCTTGGCCACCAGAGCTCTTGTGCTGCAATGATGTCCACATTCTCCTTGGTGGATTTCTAAAAGCATCTCCTTGCCTTCAGCTGGTTCGACACACCTCTGCAACACCTCGGTCACACTTCTCTTGTATAGCTCCTTGTTGATGATGGTGTATCCCTTAGCTCTCCTCTGGATTCTCCTTGCCTCGGTTGTATCACTTGGCAAACTTCCGTCAGTATGAAGTTCATTATCTGCTCCGCCCATTCCGGCACTGGATGTAGAGGAAAAAGGCTCTCATCTATCTCCATTGGTTCGGCCGCCATGATCTCCGCCATGATTGCCTCCACCATTGCTCGGCCAGTCCCCGAGTGTTGGTGCGAAGTCCCCGGGCCAGATCCGAAGCTCCCCATCCACTCCATGGAAAAGCTCCATCAGTCCCGGTACTGCGAAGCAGTCCCCGATTTCGGCCAAACGCATCCGACGTCTACCTCCATAGGCTCAGGCTCCGATTTGGTGGTAAGAAAATTGACTCGGAATCAGGAGAAGGCTTGATTGAAGGAGTTCTCAAATGATTCAATGCTATCCCCGGTGGCACCGGTTCTTTGGATGAACCGAGCTTGGACAATACGTCGGCGGCTTCATTCTCCCCCCGAGGTATGTGCTTGTACTCACATCCTTCGAAAAACCCAGACACCTTTTGCACATGAAACCGATACAACTCCATGTTCGCATCCAATGCATCCCAAGTGCCGGTGGATTGATGCACCACCAAAGCTGAATCGCCGAAGCATTCTATACGCCGGACACCTATCTCCTTTGCCACCTTGAGCCCATGGATCAGGGCCTCATACTCCGCCACGTTGTTCGACGCCGAGAAATGGATTTGCAGCACATACTTCAACTGGTCTTGCTTCGGCGAGGTTAGGACTATGCCGGCACCTAATCCGACCTTGGTCTTGGACCCATCAAAGTGCATCTTCCAATAATTATAGTCCGGCAAGGGCGGCTCATATTGCATCTCGGCCCAATCGCATAAAAAGTCCGGCAGCGCCTGCGACTTGATTGCATCTCGCCTTTCATAATGCGGAGTGTATGGAGATACCTCGATCGCCCATTTGGCAACTCGCCCAGTTGCGTCCTTGCATCCGATGATCTCCGAGATTGGAGCATCACATACCACCGTCATGGGATGCTCTTGGAAGTAATGCTTCAGTTTCTTAACCGCCAGGTATACTCCGTACGTCATCTTCTGGTAGTGGGGGTAGTTTTGCTTCGACGTGGATATCACCTCGCTCAGGTAGTAGATTGGTCTCTGCACCGATTTGCCTCCTTCGTCTCGCTCCACCACCACTGCAACACTTACGACCCGGTTTGTAGCCGCAATGTATATCAACATCGGTTCATTCTGCAAAGGGGATGCCAACACCGGAGCAGTGGACAACATCTTCTTCAGCTCATTGAACGCCGCGTCCGCCTGCGGGGTCCAAGTGAAACTGGTACTTTTCTTCATAAGTTGATACAATGGTAAGGCTTTTTCTCCTAGCCGACTTACAAACCGACTTAAAGATGCAAGGCATCCCGTGAACTTCTGCACATCTTTTAAACAGTTCGGCAACTTCATTCTTTCGATAGCTCGGATCTTAGCCGGGTTAACTTCTATACCTCGGCTCGATACGAGGAAACCGAGCAATTTTCCAGCCGGGACACCAAAGGTGCACTTGTCCGGGTTAAGTTTCAACCGATACTTTCTTAAATTTGCAAATGTCTCTTCGAGGTCTTCGATGAGAGTATGCTTCTTTTTAGTTTTGATAACAATGTCATCGACATACACTTGCACATTCTTGCCCATTTGAGAATGTAAGCACTTCTGCATACACCTTTGATAAGTTGCCCCGGCATTTCTCAAACCGAAACACATGACACGATAGCAATACGCCCCGTACGGGGTAATAAAGGCAGTCTTTATTTGATCATCAGTGTTCAGTGGGATCTGGTGAAAACCAGAATATGCATCAATAAAAGACAACAGCTCACATCCAGCCGTAGAATCGATCACTTGATCAATCCGAGGTAAAGGAAAGGGATCCTTCGGGCACGCCTTGTTCAGGTTGGTGAAGTCAATGCACATGCGCCACACCTTGACTACCGCCGGTTCGTCCTTCTTTTTCTCCACGAGGACTGGATTAGATATCCAGTCCGGATGCAGCACTTCCATGATGAAGCCTGCAGCCAGTAACTTCGCCAGTTCTTCGAGTACCACCTTTCTTCGGTCATCTGAGAGCCGCCGCGTCGGTTGACGCACTGGTTTCACCTCTGGCCGAACAAACAAAGAGTGCTCTGCCAACTCCCTCGGAACACCTGGCAGGTCTTTAGCCGACCATGCAAAAATGTCCCGATTCTCACGGAGGAAGTGACAGAGCGCGCTTTCCTATTTCTCGTCCATGCCAGTACCAATGATGGCGAAACGCTCCGGGTTCTCCGAGTCCAGCGGGATTTTCTTGGTCTCCTTGGGCACCTCGAATGAAGCGCTCATGTCCGGAGTAATTAGTCCGGACATGCCGAGCTGAGTAGACTGCGCCATTGCCACCACCTTCTGAAGTTGCTTCTTCTCCGCCGCGATCACCAAGGACTCGGCTAAACTAGATCCCGCCGAGGCACATTGCATAGCCTTCTTGTAGTCACCAGAAATGGTTATTATTCCCTTGGGCCCCGGCATTTTCATCTTTAGGTAGCCACATGAGTGGAGATCATGAACTTGGCCAAGGCTGGCCTTCCCAGCAAGGCATGGTAAGGGCTCTGCAAGTCCACAACCTCGAACTCAAGACTTTCAACTCGGCTGTTATCTCGGGTACCAAAACCCACGTCGACCCAAATCTTTCCCATAGGTGCACAAGAGACCCCGGGCACAATACCGTGAAATGTACAGCTGCTAGGCTGCAACTGGTTCGGTGAGTATCCCAGCTTGACCATTGTGTCTCGGTACATGATATTTATGGCACTCCCATTGTCCACCAAGACTCGGGTGAATCTCACATTGTTGGTCGGCCCACAAAACGTCGGATCCACCACCAGTGCATAGTTTCCAGGGCTCGGCATGATCCGAGGTGTATCTTGCCTGCTCCAAGTGATCTCTTGCTCGGACCAGTTCATGTATTTCACCACCGCCGGAGAGTTACTGCATTCACCTCCTTGGCACGCCTCAGCATACTCTTCTTATCAGTTGACTCAGTCACAAACACCACGTAGCTCTGATGTACTTCCCTATAATCATTACCGGGGTTCTCATACCTCTGATTCTCAAAGGACCACGTTTGGCTTTGGCCGGCACCACCGTTGTTGTTGTTGCCCTGGGCACTCACTGCATTCACCGGTTTCGCCTGCACCGTCTTCTGGTTTTGGGCCGCATGCACCGGGGTTGAATTTGCTCCGGTTAAGCTCTGATTCTGCGCCGCTATGGTCGGCTTATGCTGCTGCTGCGCGTTCGGATATTGAGGTCTACGCCATTGGTTCGGTGGCCCACTCCGGTTTGCCCCAGCTTTCGCCCCTTCTGCAGCGGTTCGGTGATGAAAACTACACTGCAGAGTGGTATGGTTGGGTGTTCTGCCATTCCTGCCATGATAGATACATGGTCCATTCACCAATGACTCGTAAGTCACAGGTGGTCCGGCCTCCTGCCACTGCTTCGCACCACCTCCCTGATTCTGGTTCTGGTTCGGAGTCCACGCCTGACCCTCAGTCTTCGGTTTCTGGGCGCCTCCAGGTCCGGACTGACTTGGGTTTACAGCATTGACTTGGAAATCTGGTTCTCTCCTCTTCTGCCCGAACTCTTGACGGTTATCAAACCTCGGTCCGTTGTTGCGGTTGTTCATCGGATTCCTCCTGTTCCGGGCATTCCCATCCAGCAGAGGCTGCATCGGATCGCCAAGGGCATAGGAATCAGCTATCCGAATCGTCTCGGCCAGAGTCTTTGGCATATCTCTCTGGAGCCTCTGCCACAACATGCTACCATACCGACATCCATCAGCAAACCACGCTATAGCCTGTGCTTCGATAACTCCCTCACAGGAGTTCCGAACATTGCTCCACCGAGTCAAGAATTCTCGGTCAGTCTCATTGTCCTCCTGCTTGCACGCCTGCAAAAGCTGAGGTCGGTTTGGCCTCCTGTAAGTGCTGGCGAAGTTGCTATTGAATGCCTCCTCTAAATCCAGCCAGCAATCGATGCTATTCTCCGGCAGATTGTTCAGCCAGATCCGAGCAGGACCTTCCAACATGTGCGGGAGATACCGGACCGCCCATCGGCGATTGCCCCCCGCAATGTATACTGCTGAAACATAATCAGCTAGCCAATCTTGCGGCTTGGTGCTCCCATTGTACGGCCTGGTACTCCGACCCAACTGAAACTGAGACACTGGTGGAGGTGGTTCCTTCATGATCCGAGGTCCAAAACACGCCGGACCAGGAGGGCCTTCCTCCTCCAACTTCTCGGACATGTAAATCCGATCTAGCTTGTAGCGCGCATCACCTGTAGGCAACGTCCGAGCTCCGATACGCTCTCCAATGCACCATCCACTCTATAGAATCCAGCCCGCTCCATGGCTGAATTTCCATCATCATATCGGTCGCCACCTCGACGACGTTCTTCGGCTGCGGAACATACTCCGGCTCTTGCTGATACTGCCTGCGGCCGGGGTTGCTGCTGATGCCTCGGGGGCTGAGGTGGTTTACCTCGGCCAGCCGACGCTGCTTGCCCACCGTTCTGATTTCCCTGAGCTGAACGGCCTTTAGCTCGGCTTGCATCACCTGGGCGGGGTCTCCATTGGCTCGGCTAGCGTGTCGCCGACTTTTGCTTCCCAGCTAACACCGGATCGTACACTTGCAGCTGCATCTCCTTGTTCCGACCTGAAGTGACACTCCGGGCACGATCGGCTCTCCGACGTGTGGAGACGAGGCTTGCCCTTGGACCTCTGGCTAACTGGCCTAATCGAATGGACCGCCTGCGAACCGCAAGCCCGGCCTTGCGGAGGGCTTCATTTTGCTTGCTGGCCACATGCACTAACTCATTGAGCCGCTTCTGCTGCTCACGCCATGCATCTCCGGTCAACTCCGATAGCCCGGCCTTACTGCTTCGGCTGCTCTAAGGTTCTTAGCTGGTGAACTCTATACACGGCCTACCAGTAGCCCCTGCTACTTGTTGCCTTACTCGAGCCGAGACTGCAGCCCTAGCCATCTCTCATAGAGGTCCTTGCCTCGGTTGACAGAGCAGCTTTTTACGCCGCACAACGGAGTAAAACCTTCTCTTATACCATGTGCAGCATTGTACTCCTTCTGCGTCCATATCGAACTGCTGCTTAGCTCGGCAGCAACCGAGCTTCTCTCAGCACTTTCTGGCGCTCTGCTCTAACCGGCCACCGTATGCTCCACACTTGCCTCTACTGCGAGTGGCCGAGCGAAACCTTAACGAAGCTTCTAAGGGAATCTTCTTCCCTTGGCATGCCCAACTGCTCATTCTGACTAGGTTTCTCGTACGGAAACTTCGCCGCCCGACCTGATTTCTCAGGCCAGCGCGGTTGGCGTCGCCTCCACCTCGGCTAGCGCGACCTTGCCAGCATCTGC